>VNJR01002416.1:0-172202 GCA_008042585.1 Drosophila punjabiensis | reverse complement strand
TCAGCGAGATTCGGTCGGAACTGAAGGGATTCCAGCCGCAGCTCCTCACGAATGCCCTGCCCAACGAAGAGCCAAGAAGCAAGAAGGACGCCGCCATTAAGACCGAGTCGTCGTCGTCATCGTCCGCCACCGAGCCAGTCGCCGTGCAAGACGTCGTTAAAAAGGAGCCCGGCAAGCTGGATTCCTCAGCTAAGAGTCGCAGCTCCACCGAACTGTCTTAGGAAACGGAATCGTATGCAGACGAGGACTCGCAGTCCTCCGACTACCGCAAGCAACCGAAGGGAGTCGGCAAGCGGGAGCCCACCGCCTCGAAACTGCAGCAGGATCAACTCATGCCCAAGCGCGAGCTGGCGGCTGTCAAGGAGGAGTCCCCACTAAAAGTCGAGCCTAAGGTGGAGCCCAAAACCGAGGAGGAGGCGACGACAAAGAGCAAGCCGCCCTTCCTGTCGGGGGCGGACATTAAGCCCACCACCCTGATAGCTCCAGCTAGATTTGGGTAGACGTCTGGTTCCGTGGTCCAAGCCTATACTAGCAGTGGCTCATCAACGGCTAAATACACGTCGGTGATTGTGGAGAAACTAGTGACCTTTGCCGGCAAGAAGTCGGCAGCCACGGAGCAGCAGCATCTGCCGCTAAAGAAGGCGGCCGTGACCGCGAGCGGCAGTCAGGAATCGAAGAAGTTCGCCGAACCGGTGGCCAGCCTGAAGGTGGAGCTGCCGGCAGCCTGTTCGCCCTCATCCTCCTCCTCCTCGTCCAGTTCGTTCTGCTCGAGCGGATCGGGCAGCGGTAGTTCCAGCTCGGCTACTCGCTCCCTGCCAGACATGAGTAAGCTGGAGATTAGTAGCGGAACAACTGGATCGGCTGCAGTGGCGGGAGCACCCTCAGCGAATGCGTCGGCCAGTGCAGCCAGCACCTCCAGCACTTCCTTGGGCCCCAGCTCCGTCACCGCCACCGGCCCTTCCGTCAAGGAAAGCAAGTACAGCTGCAGCAGTGGCGGAATCGCTGCAGCAACATCAGCAGCCGCAGGATCGGGACTGAGCATGCGCAAGCTACTGTCCTCGGACGTCTATGAGTTCAAGGATACGGAACCGTTTGAGTTCGAGAAGCTTATCTCGCCCATGGCCTCGGTGGGAGCAACTAGAACTGGACCAGCTGGAGGGGGAGCAGCAGCAGCCCCCGGAGCAGTGGTTGCATCGGTTATCACCGCTGTGTTGCCGCCAACGGGTGCAGCGGGTGCAGGATCAGGCGCATCCGGAACGGGCTCGGCCACAGCAACGGCCACTACCTCAGGTGGCGCTGCTGTCGTGGTAAGCTCGGCGGCCAGGAAGCAGGCCCTCAAGGCAAGCGCCATTCAGCATAGCCTAGAAGTGCATCAGCTCCACCCGCCCTCTTCCTCCTCCTCTTCCGCCGGCTATGGCTCCATTTCGAGCGGAGCACTAACGGGATTGGCGACAGCCGCCAAGCCGAAGAAGAGGGGTTCGCCTCTGAAGGAAGCTGCTCTGGGTCTGGAAAAGGGCAAGAACCCGAAACTGGACAGGGACCAAGTCCAACAGGTGGACCCAAAGCCCCAACAGCTGACGCCACCCAGCTTAAAGGTGCCCCAGCAGCTGACGGCGGCAGGACAACTAACGCCCTCGGTCGTGGCCAATCCAGTAAAGATGCACACGCCACGAGGAGCAGGAGCAGCGTCTGCAACGGTGGGAGGAACAGCTGGACTGAGCACAACCCCGACGGTCACGAGCGTCGCCAATACCTCGTCGTCCTTGTCCATTCCCGTCCAGCTGGCCGCGCACCATGCCACGCCCTTCGATGCCCTGAGGAAGTCGCCCAGCTTCAACCTCAACATAACCGCCCTGAACGAGGAGTTGGCGCAGACGGTACAGGAAACCACTCGTGCCCTCACGGATGCCCTGCAGCCACCACCAATGACGCCCGTCGCCCTGCCAGTGCCTGTGGCCGTGGTTTTGCCGATTGTGCCCACGGCCACGGCCTCAGCCGCCCTGAGCTGTCCGGGCACACCGCCAACAGGACCCAGTTCCAGTTCCGCCGCTACCGTGGTTGCCTCCCCCAAGCTGAGCACTCCACCACAGGCGCCCAAGCAGCCGGCCGGTCCCCACATCGTGGGCAGTCCCTTCATCGAGACGCGCAACGTATTCGAGCTGAGCACCTCCAACGAGGGCAGTGGGTACAGCTCCGGCGAGTCCAAGGACAACAAACTGGAAAAGCTGGAGAACGTGAAGATCCTGTTGGCTGGCGCAGCCGGACCCTTTGACCTCGACGCTGGCAGCTACGAGCAGAAGACAAGCTCCATAGCGGACAAGGTCCTCAAGGCGATCAGTCAGAAGAAGGAGGAGGTGGAGAACAGCAAAAGCAAGCCGGCCACGGCGTCGTCGGCGGTGGAAGCCGCAGTGGCTGCCAAGGCAGCGCCGCCAGAGGATATTCCTCCGCCCAAGCTGGAGCCGAGCTGCAGCCAGGCCATCAAGCTGGACACCCTAAAGCTGCTAAGCGAACCCCTCAATATACAGACTGGTCCGCTGCTGGGCGAGCTCTACCGACCCGGGCCGGCGACCAGCAGTCCGGAGACCAAATCCATACTGGAGTCATCGCTGCCGGCAAAGAACAGCGAGCTGAGCGAGACCATTCAGAAGCTGGAGTGCGCCATCCAGCAGCGAAAAACACCGGTGGGCGGAGCCCACTCGCTGGCCAGCTCCAATGCCGGCACGCCGCCCACCGCACACACGCCCAACTCGACGGCCACCGCGGGACAGGGCTTCTCCGACGACGAGTCCATTGACAGCACCGATTCCGAGCAGCGGCTGGTCATCGAGGACGTGATAGCGGAGGAGCACACCACCACCACGACGACGGGGGAGCAGAAGAGCCCGGGATCGGGGCAAGAGGAGGGTCAAGCCACGGCCATGGTGACAGCGGTCGCTTCTGCTGACCCAGAGGCCACCAGCAGCAGCAATGTCACGCCGCCGGTCTCAGCACCCGTGAAGCTGGAACTTGGCGGTCCCGGCAAAGTCCTGCCCGGCATCCAGGCCCCGGTTCCACTTAAACTCACCGAGGGCGGCAGCTCTTTTGCCGGCAAGCTCACCGCTGTTGTGACCCAACCCCCGCCGCTGGCCAAGCTCCAGCAATCGGAGGAGCCGACCAAGACGAACCTTAGTTCATTTGGTATTCCCATCGTGGTGCCCGAGATCCCCGCCTCCGTGGTGGTAGCAACTCCGGCTCTGATGGTTGCCCCTGTCCCAGGTGCCCCCGCCGCCGCCGCCTCGTCGGTGATGCGTGCAAGTCCCGGCACTACGTCAAACTCACCAGCAGCTGTAGCCGGAGAAGCCGGGACACCCTTGATGATCTCACCCAAGCCCTTCCAGGCGGCTCCAAAAATGGGTGCCGCTGATGTGCCGGGCGGCGGACTGCTGTTGAAAACCTATACGGGCATTGGTGGTGGTGGAGTGGTGACGACTACCGTAGTGGCACCAGTTGCCCCCTCGAATTTTGCCCAACATCAGGGACAGCAGCAGGCCACCGGCGTGCTTCAAACAGCGCCAGAGATCCCCAGCGGTTACATAATCGACACGGAGAGTGGAGGAGACGTCCCCCTTAACTCGTCCGTGGTGGCCCGTCCGTTTGTAATGCACGCCGTCGGCAAGGAGGTCTTCACCGCGGCACCGGCCAGCTCGCCCCTGATCAGTGATCCCCACAACGATCAGTCCATTAACTTGCTCTGCGAAGAGACTATTCCCGGCAGTCCGGCGCCCAATTATGGTGGCAAGGAAGAGCACGTACTGCCCGCCTCCATTGGTCCCGCGTTGGCCATCGTCTCTGGGATAACCCCGCTGTCGTCAGATACCCCGCCTGCAGCAGGAGCTATGGCTACCACGCTGCAGCAGCAACCACAAACACAGCTAATGCAGCAACAGTCGGCTTCGGAGGTGGTGAACCCCTCGGCCGCCAATAGTTCACCCGACTCGGCCAGCCAGGAGGATGAGAGTGGCGAGGAGACGCAGAAAAAGAACCCAGAGCACGGACACGAGCACGAAGACTCCTCGGGACTGAGCAAGCGCAAGCGCACCCGGAAGCAGGTTCCGATGAGCGCCCAGGCAGCGACTGCCGTTGCCGCTCAACTGCATTCCCTCGGCAAGCGGCGACGCCAGGTGTCCGGGATGCGCAGCCAGAAGACAACCACAACGGCAGGTGAGTGTGGGGTGGTAGTTGTGAAAAGAAAGCAGTCTTAATGGAGTCTCTTTCTCCTTCCTTTCTGATCTGCTGCAGCTGGCTCCGATACGGACGACAACTCGGACAATATTGTGCCCATCGCTGGACAGCAACAGCAGCAGCAGGTGCAGCAACGGCAGAGTGCGCGCCACCAGCTATTGTTGCCTCAGGCCAGCACCCAGCAGCAGCAACAGCAACTGCAGCAACAATTGCAGCAATCGATCGCGGGCAACCAGGCCGGAGTGCGCCCCTGTCCCTACAACTTCCTCGTGGAGTTGGGTAAAGTCTTCAAATGCGTCTCTCTCTTCCGTTTCCTTATACTTTTCCCTTTCTTCTAAATCGCAGATCCCGCTCTTAGCTCCGACGAGTGCATCACGATCCTGCGCAAGCAGATCCAGGACCTACGCAAGGCCTACAACACCATCAAGGGTGAACTGGCCGTCATCGATCGGCGTCGCAAAAAGCTGCGGCGGCGCGAGCGCGAGAAGAAGCAAAACCAGATGCAGAGCCAGCAGCAGCAGGGCAAGCTTTGTGCCTAGAATCGGTCTCCCACCCAACACACACACCCAGGATAAGTGCAAATAAGGAAGGCAAAGGTTAAAGCAAACAACCAGGCAAGCGGGAGCATATACAATTGTACAATATCTTTTACATATAATTTTTTTTTGCTCCCCTTGCTAATTAGTTTAAAGATCAGTGATTAAGATAAAGTCGAAATTTAGAGTTTTATAAAAATACATTTAGTAAGATGTATACAGGACTAAGACGCAATAACCGAAGGGTTTTAATTCATGGGACGTAACGGGGGATATATATATTGATGTCCGATATAATGTATATCGCAAACAAACCCTATTTATACACAACGATATTATGGCAAGTTTAAAATGTCGATTTATTGCTTTAAATATTGTTACAGTATTAATATGATAAAATATTCTCTCCCTCAAAATAGAAGAAACTCCATTCACAATCAAAGATAAAATGACAAAGCCTTGCAAAATATTTTAAACTTTGGTTAATATTTTCCATGGTAACATAATTTTTAATCAGTTTTCTGATTTTTTAGAGTTAAGAAACGGAATAGCCTCCCTCGAGAAGAATGTGATGGCCATTGACGAAGCTGGACTTGCTGCTCAGCAGATAACCCGTGGCGTCCACCACCTCGTGCACCTCGCAGAAGCGATTTAGCGGGATGTGGGCCAACAGGGGCCCGCTTTTGGCCGGATCCGTCCAGTTGTCGCGACCCATTTTGGTCAGAACAACGGTGGGATTAACAGAGTTGACGCGAATCTTGCGGGGTCCCAGCTCGAGGGCCAATGACTTGGTTAGCGAATCGAGGGCCGCCTTGGTGGCACTGTAGATGGTGTGGCCGGCAAAGGATCGCGTGGACGCTATCGAGGACACGTTGACAATAGAGGCACCGTCCCGCAGGCGGGGCAGCAGGGCCTGGGTAACATTGAACACCGCCTTGATGTTGACGTCAAAGTGGCTGCAAAGTAAACAGGAGGTTGTTTATATTAGTTGATTTATTTATTGTGTTCATGATTTTTAACTAAGCCAACATAACGGAAGACACTCCAGAAGAAAGTCCAGCTAGGAACAGATTAAGCGACTTCTTGAGCAAGCTTAAAAACTTTATTGCTTAATAAGTACCTTGGTTGGTTATCAACCAATGGCACTGAAATCTGGGATCTGTTGTCGCGTTGTGAGGCGGATCCGCTGCCCCCTTCAGCCTGTTCGGAAGTAGCCTTTCTTCCCCCAGATGGGCTTCTTTGAGGTCATTTGAATCGTAATTTTTTTATAATCTAATCGCGGCCTTTGTTATCATAATTCATGATCCGGTAGTAAAGTCGTGATCTTCAGAAATTGAGCGTAATTATGCATCGATAAGGTCGTGACTTCCGATCATTAAAGCACTGTTTGTCGGAAGAATTTCGGTCTCCATTTTAGGATAATAATACATCGACTTACGTGTCAAAGTCCTGCTCGGTGAGATCCTCAAATGGCTTGATGATGGCTACGCCGGCATTGTTCACCAGTCCGTCCAGCATTGGGACATTGGCCAGGACCTCACGCACCTTCTGCCACTCGCTAAGGTCCAGCTGCAGCGGCTGGATGTGCTTCGGATCGAAGGAAACCAGTTCCTTGAGCTGCTCCTCCTTCCTGGCCACCGCAATGACGCTGACACCAGAGCTGGCCAGCTGCTTGACTAGGGCCTGGCCAATGCCGGCGCCAGCACCGGTCACCAGAATTACCTTGCCTGCGAGATCGGTCCACATGCTGCTCCTTTACAATATATACTCTCTTAGATTGCTCCGAGTTGATCGGGATCGCGGGCAGAACTAATCTGAATATGTAGTGATTACCTCTTATCGAGGCACTGGAAATTAGTCGGTCGACCGGTCGAGAGCTTTCATGGAGATCGGAGAACTGGCGAGAGTCCCAAAATCGGGAGCTTTGGCTCTCTCGACTAGGGCGTTTAAGGTCGTTTCTCGATCGCAGTTATGCAGCAGCTCTTCCGCGGAGGCGGGGAGAATGGAACTGGGGTGTAGTGCTCTCTCTCAAGCTGATAAACAATTATCTATAATTATTAAAATTAGACTAGATCCGGATTTGAGAGCACAGATTAACAGTTTAATGGTTTGAGTAGACCATTAAGCCAAATGGATGTCCTGCTTCAAGAGCTACAGTATGTTGCGTATAATCATTTAAACAATTATTACATTAAATAACTAAATAACATTGTCATGTTTTTTTTTTTTTTTTTTAATCTCTTACCCTTCTTTGTAGTTGTTGAACTTAGTTTCAGGATGAAGTAGTTATTTGAATTTTTTTTCCACTTTCTTAAAACCAAATTGAAATTGAAAGTAAAACCATAATGGATTTGACTACGAATCTCTCAGTAATAGCAGTTGAAACTGAATTGAATTGAAATTGAAAGTAAAACCATAATGGATTTGACTACGAATCTTTCAGTAATAGCAGTTGAAGTTGAATTGAATTGAAATTGAAAGTAAAACCATAATGGATTTGACTACGAATCTTTCAGTAATAGCAGTTGAAATTGAATTGAATTGAAACTGAAAGTAAAACCATAATGGATTTGACTACGAATCTTTCAGTAATAGCAGCTGAAATTGAATTGAATTGAAATTGAAAGTAAAACCATAGTGGATTTGACTACGAATCTTTCAGTAATATCAGTTGAAATTGAATTGAATTGAAATTGAAAGTAAAACCATAATGGATTTGACTACGAATCTTTCAGTAATAGCAGTTGAAATTGAATTGAATTGAAATTGAAAGTAAAACCATAATGGATTTGACTACGAATCTTTCAGTAATAGCAGTTGAAATTGAATTGAATTGAAATTGAAAGTAAAACCATAATGGATTTGACTACGAATCTCTCAGTAATAGCAGTTGAAATTGAATTGAATTGAAACTGAAAGTAAAACCCTAATGGATTTGACTACGAATCTCTCAGTAATAGCAGTTGAAATTGAATTGAATTGAAATTGAAAGTAAAACCATAGTGGATTTGACTACGAATCTTTCAGTAATAGCAGTTGACAGCCGAACAATTTAGGTGTAAGCTCACTCAACACATGCAAAAGCTCCAATACAAAAAATTGTAGATATAGGCAGTTAGAGGCCTATAAAGACAATGCTGCGTACATGCAACATCGGACATAAAAGGGTTAAAGCAATGTTAAAGTTTCATGATGGAAAACGTTTACAAATGAATTCATAGACGCGCCGAATGTGCTAGCGATTACGATAGACCGAAAAGTCTGGCAGCGCCACGTGCTGTTAGTCTTTTAGTGTGCCCAGTTGCCGTGCATTGGACATTAATAACAGAATAGACTGCGGACACACTGTAGTTGTGCATCAATGTTTTGCCGACAACAAAATCGTTTTTAAATGATTTTCTGACTCAAAGCGGCTGAAAGAAATGGCACAAACGCAACCCACAGGTAAGTTCTTGCCCAGTTAGTGGTGGCCGACGTTCGAGTAAACAGAATCCCTGATTCTCGCCCGTTTAGCAACCAAACGCGTGAAGCTGGAGAAGCCGAAGCATCTGGTCGAGGAAGATGGTAAATATAAGTGGAGATTTCAAATTAAATGGAGAAGGGGAAATTAATCATGTCTTGGCTCCACAGAGACGCCCTCTGTGTTTAATCCCAAGTATCGGGTGTGCCCCTATCTGGATACCATCAACCGCAACATGCTGGACTTTGATTTCGAGAAGCTTTGCTCCATCTCGCTGACCCGGATCAATGTTTACGCGTGCCTGGTGTGCGGGAAGTACTTCCAGGGGCGCGGCACTAACACCCATGCGTACACTCACTCCGTAGGCGAGGCACACCACGTGTTCCTTAACCTGCACACCCTGCGATTCTACTGCCTACCCGACAACTACGAGATCATCGACTCCTCGCTGGACGACATTAAGTACGTACTGAACCCGACGTTCCTGCGGCAGGAGATCGCTCAGCTGGACCAGCTGCAGCCGAAGCACTCGCGCACCGTGGATGGAGTGCTCTATCTGCCGGGCATCGTCGGTCTGAACAACATCAAGGCGAACGACTACTGCAACGTGGTGCTGCACGCCCTCTCCCATGTGGGGCCGCTGCGGGACTACTTCCTGCGGGAGCAGAACTATGCTCACATCAAGCGACCACCAGGTGACTCCATGTTCACGCTCGTCCAGCGCTTCGGCGAGCTAATGAGAAAGATGTGGAACCCGCGCAACTTCAAGGCTCACGTCTCGCCCCACGAGATGCTCCAAGCGGTGGTGCTGTGGTCCAGCAAGCGCTTCCAAATCACCGAGCAGGGCGACCCAATCGATTTCCTATCCTGGTTCCTCAACACCCTGCATCGCGCCATGAAAGGCACCAAACAGCCGAACTCGTCCATTCTCTACAAGATCTTTCTGGGCGAAATGCATATATACACGCGCAAGATACCTCCTGTGGAGCTGGACGACACGGCCAAGGCGGAACTTCTGGCCACCGACGAGTACAAGGAACAGGTTGAGCACACCAACTTCATCTATCTCACCTGCGATTTGCCGCCGCCACCGCTGTTCATCGATGAGTTCCGCGAAAACATTATTCCGCAGGTGAATCTCTACCAGCTGCTGGGTAAGTTCAACGGCAGCGCCGAGAAGGAGTACAAGACGTACAAGGACAACTTTATGAAACGCTTCGAGATCACCCGCCTGCCGCAGTTCATCATTCTGTATATCAAGCGGTTCACCAAGAACACCTTTTTCCTGGAGAAGAATCCAACCATTGTCAACTTCCCCATCAAGTGAGCTCCTTCTTCCTGAATATTTTTATTTACTCTATCCAACTAATGGAAGCTGCGTTTCAGGAACGTGGACTTTGGCGATATACTGGGCATGCGGAAGCGGGACACGAACGTGAAGGACACTAAATACAATCTGGTGGCCAACATTGTGCACGACGGCGACCCCAAGAAGGGTACCTATCGCGCCCACATCCTGCACAAGGCCAACGGCCAGTGGTACGAGATGCAGGACCTGCATGTCACCGAAATTCTACCCCAGATGATCACACTCACCGAGTCCTACATACAGATCTACGAGCGCTGTGCGGACACCTCCTGATCCCTCCGACATTCAAAGTACTTTAAGCTGTGCGTGTATGGTGTTTTTTAGTAATTATAATATGATCCCGACCAGCATCCAAATAAAAAAGTAGGCCTGAAGTAGGTTGACCTGGAGATGTTTGCTGTATTTGGTAATACAGAATCTGCTGACGCTGAGCTCTGGTAAACGCATGCGCCACGTATCGGGGCCACAAACATGGAACAAATCGATTGCCGTCGAATGCCAGTCGCCAGAACGGACGGACGGTAGAAGAAAGCATGTCGGAGCAGTCAGATATTAGCAACAGTTACCAGACCGAGTGCCAGCGGGCGGAGCTTCTGGGCCTCCAGCCGCCGGATCGGGCTGAGTTCGAACGGAATCGGCAGGCGAGGCTGGAGCACGAGCTGGCCGAACAGGAGGCCGCTGAGGCGGTGGTAAGCATCTGCTCAGCAATCCAAATTTACCTGCCACTACTAAGTCTCTCGGCCTTAGCTGCTGGAACAGCAGGACGAAACGCTGGGCGGCGTTGGCGGCAAGCTGGGCGAGCTCAACAGCATCCTGCACAGCACACAACAGAAGCTGAATCGCTTCAAGCAGACGGCCTGCGGCAGTTTGACCAATATATTTACAAGAGCCAGCTCCGGGTCAGTGGATCTAACCAGTGGACCGGGTGGTTCAGGCACTACAGCGGGAGCTACCCAGGAGGAGCGTCTTTCGATGCCGACTTCTCAAGTGCTGGCCGCCAAACCACCTCCAACGGCGGCCGAGGTGAGCGCCGCCAAGGCGGCCAAGCAGAAGCGAATGGACTCGCAGCTGGACAAGCTGGATGCACTGATAAATCAGGCAGACAACGCCCAGATCGCCATGAGCGAGCAGACTCAGCAGATGCGACGCCTGGCCAAGTAGGGAGGTCGTGATTATAAAGCGAATTCAAAGCCAGGTACTCAAACGTTATTTTTTATTCGTTTTTTCACTATCACTATTGTTATCTTTATCCTTTCCCCCAGCCGATCTCCGTCGCCTGGTCCTGGCTAGCCTTCTGTCATCGGAACACATGAGTTTCGCTTAAAACTAAACACACAAGTTGAGAATTATACCCAAAGCGCGTCTTCAATCACATTTGTCGAGGGTGCAGGTCAGACCTCAGCTCGCTCTCTGGCTGCCCTCCCTCACATCCATCCCTTTGACTTTATCTAATATATAGTTATTATACATATATATGTGCAGTTTATGATTAACAATCGAGTTTTCAAAAATAATCCGCTATAAAATAAGATCTAGCTCCACGTTGTCCTCGTTTAGAATTACATAGAAACTGAATTAAACACGAAAATGGCTGACAATAATATTGTTCCGTTTGAATAATAGATTCATTTTGATTTTCCTTTGCGTTAACTAATTTACAAAATTGTTTCTTCGCATTTTTTAATTAATATTACTTCTTTAACGTAATTCCGACTTGGGAAAACTCCGTTTTTCGTTCTTTTAAACTTATAGTTATTACATTTTGCTTTCACTTGTGTGCCCTTTGCTTTGTTTCTCTTTACTAATTTAACCAAAGAAAAGGAAAACATATACAAGTGTACAAGGGCAATACATATTTGTTAATTACATACGATGCCCATCGAGTTATCTTTGTGCTAGAAGGTAGCATTCCAGCTAATACTTTTTGCTTACTTGTACCGAGAAGCGGTGTTTGGGTTTTAAAATCCCTTGAACTGGGCCCCAAGAGCGTCCTATACCAGGTTAACCCTTAACCCTTTTTTTGGTACCTTACGCATTTCATAGCAAATTTTTGGGCGCCTTTCCAGTTGATTTTAAATCCCAGGTTCGCGACACGTCAAGAACTAAAACGCATCAAAATTTCCTGCACAACAACAAAGATAAATTGCGTTGCAACTGGAAATCGATCGAAAAACTGTAAGAGAAGACAGACATATAAATCGATATCTAAATGAACTATATAATCAATCCATCAGGGGAGCTGCAGAAATCACTGCTATAAACGAGACACACCACAAATTTAGCTTTGCGTTTTGAAATCGGCAGTGATTTCTGTGGCACCCAGATGGGTGACAGGAGGACGACATTAACTCTTTACAGCGAATGAGTTTTGAAACCAAGGCGACTACTTATCCTCTGAGGATGCCGACGAGCTGGACGTGGAGAGGTGGAGACAATGACGCGGCGGTGTGAGACAACGCTTTATGGTCGAGCGCCTTTCAACGGAGGGCATCGAAGCATCCTCGTCCGAATCCGAATGCTCGTCGTCGCTCTCGCTCTCGGTGCTGGCATGCCCGGCATCTGTTTCGTACTGATCGTCCAGCTGTATCTTGCCTAGTCCAGTGGCGGCATAGTCGTCAGTTGCCGACAGCATTACGCCCTCAGGCTGCGCCTCGTCCTCGTAGAAGAAGTAAGACAGCTGCAGGCCCTCCGACGCAGAGTTCAGGCGCCAGGCTTGCGGAATAAGCTGGTTATTAAGCTCAAACCGCTCCTGGAGAGTTTGGAACATGCCAGGCGAGATCTCCATCTGGGGCACCGACTGCTGTGCCTGCCAGTGCTGCAGCAGCGGCGGCTCCTGCTCCTGCTCCTCGTCGCAAGCGCCGAAGACACCGTAGTAGAGCTTGCAGGCTCGGTAACAGCGCAGCTGCTGCGAGTCCGGCTGGATGCGACGTAGCACACGCAACTGTGACTCCACCACATGGATGAACATATACTGGTGGCGGCGGCGGCTGGGCAGCGAGGTAACCAACACCGCGCGACTGGTGCTCAGGCAGAGCTGCGGCAGGGGCTGTGGCCACAGGGAGTACAACAGTCGCTTGACCAGCTGTGTCATCGAGGAGCTCTGGAAGAAATGGCGTGGCAGGGCCGCAGTGACTCCTCCTCCACCTTCTTTGCCCGGCAGCCAGCACACTGCATCGGCCCAGAGACGGCCCGCCGCCCCATTGAAGATGGCCATGCCCAGGTAACGCATGCAGCGCTTGCAGTACAAGTGATCGTCGCGATTCAGGATGCTGGGACTCTGGTCCCGGTTTATGCTTACCACCACGTAGTTAAGGCCGTAAAAGAGGTCTGTTACACCGGGAACCAAGCTTGTTAGCGACGGCACTTTGCTCTCGCCCTCGCATCCGCCCGGACCGCCGTGGTTGTGGCAGAAGAACTCGCTGGGATCCACCACGCAGCTGGGGAACTCGCGCAGCCTGCGGTAACTCCGCTCCTCTACCAATGTCGCCCTGCAGTCGCGGCAGGTCACCGAGATGGGCTCGTTTTCGCGGCACGAGAGGAGTAGGGGCGCCATGGCCACCTGTACAGCTCCGCCGTCCAGGGCTTCCAGATCAATTTGGGTATAGTTGAAGCGAAAGCTGATGTGGTTGCCAGTGACCACGAAGATGGAAATGCAGCCGATGTCCATGCCGAAACAGTCATGCCGAATGACCAGCGACTCCACCTCGGCTGCATCATCGTTCTCCTCATCCGCCTCGCTGTCGCTGTCGCTGTTACTAGAGGTGCTGGAGGAGCTGGCACGACTGGCGGTGCTGGAGGCACTGCCCTGCGACTTCGCAGCTATGTAGACATTGTGCTCCCGGATGACGAGGCGCGTTTCGTTGCGATCGGCGATGTTGTGATCGAACTGCAGGAAAACCACGCCGCTGCGCAGGTTTGGACGCAGTTCAATGCACAGTCCGGTCAGCGGCATACTGGCCAGTCAGCGGGTCCTGGAGCAAGCCGGTAGGTCTTCAAGTCGAGTCCGGAAATCGGCCTGAAAACTGGAGTCGAAGCCAGGTTTAGATCGAAAAGCAAAGAAAATCAACAGAAAAAAGGAAAACAAACTTCGGCATCAGTGTTGCCAGATGTAATTTTGGCTTTAGCCTTATAAAATCACAAAATGTTCAAATTTTCCCCTAAAAAATCCAAATTAATCCTAAATTCCATGTATTCGCCGTTTAGTTGCTTCTCAAGTAAAACATTCGGGTAATAATTTTTATTAATAATTCCGAATTATTTCCAATTTGGGCGTCCAATAAAATAAGATCGGTGTGCCCGTATGATTTTCCTCTCAAAATGCTGAAATCCCTCAAGAAAGGCGCGTGACAATTGCTTAGCCATATAGCTTCGTTTCTAAGCTAAGCTAAAACTTAAAAAAATGTAGTTCACTGGTGGCAAGATATACTAAAATATGTTAATTATGAATTTTTGAATTTAGGCGGCACCTGCATTATTTAGGGCTAAACAAGCTTTGTTCGAGATTTTGTAGTAGTAAGACCACATTCTCATCTGGCCACACTGCATTGCGCGGAAGTTTAGTTGCAAAAAAAACATTCGCACGAACAGAAGGTTTTTACACACTTTGTTTTTCAATCGCACACGAAATAGCAGTATTGTTGTTGTTGTGGTTCTTGTTGCCTGCATTGTTTGTTACTGTGTAGCATCCAGTGTTTTTCCATACACTTATTTCAACTTAAAGCATAAATTAAAAAAAAAGAAGAAGAGAGCGGAACGGTGAGACGGCAGAAATTGCGAGTGTGCCTGTTTTGTGTGCGAGTGAGTCTTTGAGACTTTGAGTCTTCTTTGGCTTTTGGCAAGACCGAAGCCGAAGGTTCCAAAGTAGAAGCCAGGAGACAGGCTTCCTTCTGCCGCGGGGAGCAGGTTCGGCGCCGGTGAAGGACAGCAGACCATACGCTGGAAGGCGTAGAGTCCGGAACAGGCCGCAGCGGAATGCAGAGCCAGAGCCAGAGCTACGCGGACGCCCTCAGCGCCAAGGGGTATCGCAGCTTCGGGTTCGACACGGACGTCGAAATGGACATGGACATGGGCCTCACAATGCGACGCATCGAAAAGCGCAAAGGCGGTGAGTCTGACACTATTCCTTTAACTGTTACTGTCACTGGGTGTGGGTAAGTGTGTGCGAGTGGGAGTGGGTGTATTCGTGAGATAGGGGCGTGGGCAGGGCAGGTTTCCTGAGGGATGGATACCCTGCTGAGAAAAGCCCTGCTTGATTTTGCTTTTGTTGTTCCATAAGTTGGTGTCAGGAGCTGTAAAAAACAAATAATATTTATTTATTGTATCCTAAATAACAAATAAAGCTACAGTACAGGTAAATCATTTTATTGTTTGCTATTTCAGTTGTATGGAAAAACACTTCCCAAGGGGATTGTTATTGTTTTAAACCCATTTATTTCTCATAACTAATATCATTATTAATAACTAACATGAATAATATTTTATAAAAAAAACTTGGATTAAGATGAATGCCATTAAAGTTCATACACATTTTAAAAGGGGCTTTCGCCCCCAAAATCCAACCTCTGCCTGCGCCACTGTCCCTGCACGGGGGTGTGCGTGTGTGGGCTTGTGGAATGCATTGACTTTTTCGCCTTGATTCACTTCGTTTACTGTTCATCGCTGTGAAATATTTAAATTTCCACGTCAAAAAACTCGAAGGAAACAACAGCATATAGGTAGACACATATCAGCCCAAGTAGAGCTAATGACGTGCAATTATTATAATCAGGTAGCGAGAAGGAGGCGTGCTGGTAACTTTTATACATTATGCGGCTAAACTGTACCCTAGTTTAACTGACAGTAATGCCACTGATGATGATATGATGCTGCTCCTTTGATGATGACGAATCGGGCACCCTTCATTTATCTCAGCTGTGCCCCAAGCTCTGTTGAGCGGATGCTCTCTGCTAGAGAAAAGCACCTCAGTGGTTTCCTTGAGCCCCGAACAATACTTTTAATATATTCCATAAATATTTTTTCCTTTCATTAACTGGGTTTAAGTTGCTTAAAATCAGAAGATCGATTTTTTTGGTCGTAAAATGTAGAAGAATGTACACAATAAAAATTAGGTAAATTGCTTAAATTAATTCATAAAGAATGAATTAATTACCATAGGTAAATTAAAGTTAGGAATAAGAACCTAAACAACTTGCATGGATAAAGAGAATATTTATACTAAATCGTGAATTTGTTGTCCACGCAGATTACAATTTCGATTTATTCTCTTTTTTGTTGGGTCATGTTTGAGCCAAAGAGAAGTTTGGCAATACCCCAATATAAATCATGTGTCTATTCCCTTATAATTTATTATTGAACATGCTTATAAAATATTGCCACAATATATTTATAAATAAGGGTAATATTTCATTGAATTTAATTTACTTGCCATATTTGGGAATGTTTTTTAATTCAACAAAAACGAGAAAGGAAGCTTGCAGATGGCAATTGGATCATTAATAATCCATCCATATGGAATGTATTATAACTCTAATATGTTCATATATACTTTCATATTCATATTATACATATGTAAATATTATTTTACCTATATTATTTGATTTTATTTGTATTTATTTTATTGTGTTATATTCTTTCATTTTTCTCGACAAACTGCAGTGGATTTCTGAAATCTTATGGCAACTAAGCTGAAGTCTTGCCCAGTTTAATTACAATTGTTATTTGTCTAGTCAATTGTTTTTATGATTTGCGAATGCGTAGTTTTTTTATGTGCCTGCTCCCTTTGTTTATTTCGAATTAGTTCGTTTTGTTGGTGCAGTAAATACAGGCGCAATAAGAAAAACCAATAGTAAATAGCGATCCATTTAGGAAATTGGTAAAAACATGAAGTGAACTCATGCGAACTCGGACAGAGACACTTTTTTTCCTATATATTTCAATTAGCCTAGCCGCCGTTGCTGCGTGCACTGAGTCATCATCATCACCGAAGGCGGAGCAGGAGGAGCAGAGGAAGTGTCAGAAGAAGTGGGTTGCTTGGGCTTGACGAAGGAGAAGTCAGCCAAACCGCATTCCACATTATCTCTGACGACTTTAATCTAATATTGGGATAGGGCGATTTCTTCATGTTTGCCCAGCTGAATTTATGGATGTTTGAAACAACACGTGGTCCCTTAGTGTACAGAAGTTATTCATACAGTTTTCAAGATTTATAAGAGGTATACTTGAAAAAATATACGATTTTTATACCCTTGCAGGGTATTATAATTTTAATTAATTCATTTTAAGTAATTGAGAAATTGACATCAAGATATTATTTGAAGAGTTCTTTGTTTAATAATATTTAAGTATTATTTTTCCCTTATGAACCCGACAAATATTGTTATCATCTTTAAATTATGCCTGCATCTTGCTTAGTTTGTATTCCTATTTCTCTCAGTGTGCTATAACACTCCATTATCGGTTATAAATAGCCTCCGTGAATAACAACATCCAAATTTGAGTGCGAGTAACGTGTATTGTTCACATTTCGTGGGAATCGGGCACCGCCTAGCTAGCTCCATTATCTGGCCATCTATAAAGTAGGGCCTCGAATTCCATCTAGTACTCACTCATATTATTGACGATCCACTTATTATCAAGACCCACTTAATTGACTCAATATGACATGTGTCCGTTCGCTTTATAAGGAATATGTGGTTTTCAATCAACTGAAGCAATGCGATTGACATATGTTGCCGAAAATAAATGTATTTCAGATATATAAAACAACTTATTCTTAAGAAAAGACAAACATATTTCTGAACCCCTTATAAAATTTGAAAAAATTAAGTCGAATTTTTTTTTTCTAAAAGAAAATGCTAGAGTGACTCCCTTGCTGATGCTGTTAAGGAATGTATCATATTTTTAGGATCGGAAACGACTCCTTGCGTTTTAAACTTCTGACTAAAATTGTGATATGCTGGAAGAGTATTATAAATAAAAAAGGAATATATACATAATGAATAGCTAAGGATAAGGATTAAGGCAGTTCAAATTCAATGATGCTCTTTAAACACTAATTAATTAATAAACACTTAATAAGTTACCTTTATGGGGAACCATATTAGGTTCATATACTTTTAACATTAACATTTTATAAATACCTTGTGGCAACCTTCGAACTGTTCTTTGCACCGCCACTGTGCCTTCCCATCAGTCTGTTGTCGTCGTCGTAGGCATAGGTCAGGGTTTTCCAATTAGAAAATAAATACCAACAGAAATGCGAGTATCTAAGAAAATAATATAGCGTTTCCCACCCGCTCTCCCACCGTGTCTCCCCTCCTGGGCTTACATATTTAAGCCCCTAAATGATTTATTTACGGTTCTGTTCGTTCCCCTCGCTCTGCCGTTGAAATTTTCGCTCTTTCACACGGAATGCTCTCTTTCCGGAGGCTTTTCTCTTTTCTTTGATTTGATACTGACTGCAGTTAGTCATGCTTATTATTATTATTATTATTGTTTTTGCTATTGTTTTTTCTTACACACATATAGGGATGTGTGTACATTACATTTCCCGGCGAAGGGCTATACTGAGTGGGAAATCAGAATCAGTTGACTGCGCGAAGTCGAATCGAGTGGAAATATTCCCTAAAAAGTTCCGGCTTCTAGACCGGGGTTTTTCCAGAGTTACGCAATTATAGCGTTCGAAAAGTTTTCCCTTTTCTATATACTATATATACCATATTTATGTGTGAAAATCAATCTCGGGCACTCTGCCCAAAAAAGCTGAAAAGCCCAAACGCAGCAATTAATAAGTTCGCAATTCGGTTAATAAATACAAAACAAAGAGGCCACCGAGTGACGGTGCCAAAAACATACAACAAAATAAACAAAATGCTAATAAAAAATACAAAATAAGCTTAAGCACAATCGAATAATAAATTGAAACGTATACAGATAGCTTATACAATTTTCATGCCCCTGTACCCAACGCTCTATACATATTTATTTTCGTTTTTGACTGCTGTGTGTTTGCTTATCGCAAAAAAGGCAAATGAACTGCCAATGACTTGCAGCTTGGATTCAACAGAAGAGAATATAGTACAGAAAACGATGAAGCTATCACAATTAACCCCCACTTTCCCAGTTCCCCCAAGTTATTAACAGCTCATTGCTAACCATCAATGATTCCCCGGTTTAGACCCCCATCTGGTGGCTATTGATAATCCCAGGAAGACATTGCTAATTGTCTCTACAATCTATAAACGAGAAGAGCCGAGCCCTCCAAATAGTGGAAATTTACCAGACTGTAAATATTATTTGTCTGTCAAAATTAAACAATCTGTTGTTGCTATTTCCATAACAGAGTCTTAAAAAGAAACACAGATTTTGTTGATCAACATGATAATATTAATAAGTAATTCTGTTGAGGAAAGTTACTCAAGAGTGAACCTTTAACAACTCATTTGCCATAATATTCGACACAATCTAGGAAGAGATTCGTTCTTATCGTTATCATTCTTACTATCAGTTGAAAATCAAAATGATAATGAACAGACTATACCAAGGACTAGTATTATGATTAATGAAGATTGAGTTTTTAATATCTCAACTAGTCCCTCAGGTTTGAAGCTATCTGAAAGAACTGCAAAGTCTTTTATATATCCAACAACTATTTCATATAGCTGCCACAGGAACGATCGGGAAACTAAAAGAAAAAGATATCTGTGTCATTCTTCAACTTATTTTCTTCTACTTTGAGATACAAGTAATTTATATTATACCAAAATATCATTTTTATTTTCATAAAAATCTGACAACTATATTATATAGCTGCTATACAATCGATCGGTAAATGTAGAGCGAAATTACATTTTACTCTACATGTAAGAAATGTAAGACTGTAAAAATAAAATGAATTTGAAAGTTACTCATATTATATTACACAGGAATGGATTATCCATTATCAAAATATTAAAACTTGTCTTTTAAAAGAACCATAACTCCAGCGGACCCAAATCATCCGTTGACAGCGTTAACCTTTAACCTTATAAATCATACCATATATAAAGAGCTTTGATCTGCACAATCACTCCGACTCTTTGCAGTTCAGGTTGTTTATCCAAAATATTGTTTATAATTAGCAAATGTTGTTTCAAGGAGCTTTCCCTCTATATTAGAACGACGAGAGCGAGCGCGAAAAGCTCCTCCATCGGTCGACTTCACCCAAGTATATACTTTGGATGAACAGACCCGAATCGGTAGAGAGAGAGGTGCGAACAACAGTTGGCTAGAAAACACAGGGAGAAAGAGTGGAGACTGCAATGGCAGCGAAAAACAACGCGTAGAAGATGCGCGAATTGCGTCTGAGGGAAAATTTCAAACTAAATCAAGTGCATACTACACAACACACATATATCCAACCGATCCGATCCCAAGGCGACAGTTGTGGCATCTCTAGCAAAGCGTAAACACCTGTCAGCCGGGAGCACCATTACATAAAAACTAAAGCAAAGAAGCCCAAGTCAGGAAAGTCAAAACACCGAACAATAACAAAAACAAAAATTCCGAAACACAGCCACTGATATAAACACAGCGAAATAGGAAAAATCGGAGCGGTAACACACTAGGAGTCTGAATCCGTAATAGGCTAACACCTCGGACAAGATGTCGTACCGCGGCATGCTGAGCGGCAGTTCGGAGGACTCCATTAGGCCAGTCCCAGATGCTGACTCCTTTGACGGCTCCGTGATGTCCCACCCGCAGCCCAGCAAGCATCCGATCGTCAGGTCGCCCAGCGGTAGGTGCACCTCCTCTGCGGTGGGCGCCAGCGGAGCGGGTTGGAGCCTAAGCCACTGCGCATGTAAGTGTACCGGAGACACTGGGAGAAAAGGATACCCAAAGCGGGGCATTTTTACGAAAATTAAAGCTTGTAAATCAATCAATCAGCTAATCAATAATAATACTCATGTTTAATGGGGTATTTTTAAAATATTAATTAACCTAACCTAACGTTCCAAAGAATTTTAGTTGATAAAACAACAGGCGAGTCGATTAAGTCATGTTCTGGACTTCGCCTTGTCTTCGAGTATTCATATTTTTAAACTCAAATTACATATATTTGGTACCCAAAAAAAAAATATATATACTAATGTCAATATTAACGAGATTTTTAGGCAAGGCAAAATATATATTTTACTCTTATTATTATTATGTTCTTTATATGATAAGTTTCAGTTCAAGGTGTTTCAAAGGCTAAACCGATTTGCATTGCTCAATTGTTTTATCTCTGAACCTCATACTCCACTCACTCAGTCCCCTCTCCTTCATTTATCTCTCAAATCTCAAAATCTCGGTGGTGCTATCTGCTCTTTCTCTCGCTCTGCGACAGAAAGAAAGCAGAGACTCTTGAGTTCTCCTACGCACACAAAGCACTTTCTCTCGCCATCTCTCTCATTCTCATTCTCTGCTAAGGCGGCTAGAAAAACATATAGCAAATAAACCCGTAGCACTAAGCAACAAAATAGAGATATGGTAAACTGAAATCAAATCATAGCCCGATAAGTTGCAAAAAAATAAGTAGCAGCTGTTTTCGGGAGAGTAACCATTACCCCGAATCTTGCCTTCCACATTCAGCTTGGTTACCAGCAGGAGGCAGCGAGAACTTGTTGGAAATTTTAGCGTCAAAGGATTTATTTTTTATATATATAATATATAATTTTAGTATAATTGCAGACTTCAATGCAGTAAAGGAGAATTTCCAACCTTATAAAGTATCCGAGTCGATCTGAAACTATCTGAAAGAAACTTTACAGATAGTCTACATACTCTTACTCTTATATAAGTCGGAGAGGGCCGGATCGGTCAACTGTATCATAAAGTTGCCATAGGAACGATCGGAAAATTACATTTTACTCTACAGTAAAAAATTAAAAAAAAAAAAAAATTTAGCTGTAAAAGTAAAATGAATATAAAAGTATCTTCATATTATATTAGATAGGGATAGATTATAATTGATCTAATTGCAATCTGCAAGTATTCCCTTGCGTGCGAAAAAAAGCTTCCTTTCCTGTTTAATATATTTTTATATCGTAAATATAACGCTTTTTGATGTTTTAATTATTAATTAATTAATTATTTGAGACAGTCAGTTCTTCAAACTCCTCTTGATCAGTGTAGTTTTTCTTTTTTTGCTGAAAGCTTTGCTTTCACTTAGCCTCTTGTTGCTATTTCACTTTCTTAGTTTTCTTGTTAAGAGTGTGACATAACCTACATACATATATAATATGGAAGAAGAACAGGAAAGCTATAACTGTCGGGGGACAGGTGTTGAGTAGTCAGCCAGCACCTGACGAGGTGTTGTCCCCTGGTGATCCTTTGATTGCCACCGAAGAGCACTGGGGGTTTAACCCAGTGACAAGTGACTATAAATACTGTTCTTAATTGTTTGTATTTTCTTTTTTTTTGATACACATGCAGGTGATCGCCAGGACTCCCCGGTGGATGAGAAGGCCGAGTCCGATGTGGAGCTCACCAACGAAATCTCGGCACCATATGAAGTGCCACAGTTTCCCATTGAACAGATTGAAAAGAAGCTGCAGGTCCAGCGTCATCTCAATGAAAAGTGAGTAAAGATAGTTGTATTTAATAAAATCAGTATTTAAGCTTGGCCCTTTTTGTATAACTTGTAAATGAAAAAGTAAATGAAGGGTAATATTGAAAGGTGTTTTAGTTAAGAACATTCCACGTTATGTCATCATAACATCACAGTTTATAAACATCATTTTAGACTCGTTTTCGATAAAATAAATATGTAAAGAATTTAAAGAACGCATGGTTTAATTTGCATTCATTAATAACGATCTTTTAAAACTAAATTTTAATAAGATCAATATTTAAATTATAAAGTGTACATGCAAATGTATATTTCTTTTTTTTAAATTTACATTTTAAATTTAAAATTTAACTGAGAATTTATTTTATTTTAAATACCTTTACAAAGACATTTAAAACCATTTTTTTTACTTCTTATCATCTCAATCTCAACAAGAAATGCTTTATAAATCGCTGATATTGTGATTGAATAGTAAATAGTAAAGCCCCCTTTGAATTTAGTCAGTTTGTGTTTGAATTTTGAACCTACAAGAAGCAAGATCAAGATTAGGATTGAGAGATGAGCCAGTGTATTTTAACGATGTAAGAATTAATACTATTGGAAATATATAACATTTATAAAGAATTCAAATTAGTTTTGATTGCATTAAAAGAATATACAATTTTGAATACAAAAGGTTTTAATACAACTACAGTAATGCAAACAATTTCAAAATTAAATGAGTTCGTATTTAGATTCTGACGTAGTACATAGACCCATATACATAAGTTACTGATCTTACTGTTTTTGTTGTGTCGCGTTCCCTGATCCGTACCTAAATCGGATTCCATTTGTTTTGTTTATTGAACCAGCAATCGAGTCAAGCCAAAACACGGCTTTGGGGTCACAGATTTCGTGATTGAGGGGTCTTATCAGTAGAGGGTCTGAGCATAGAATTTCCATTAATTATTTAGAATATTATAAAAGAGCAGAAGTACGTAAATTTCGCCATAAAAATAGCTCACAAACCTATATTAGTTTAGGTTTGTGAGCTATTTTTATGGCGAAATTTACGTACTTCTGCTCTTCTATCCATCTATCCATCTATATATAAATCTATCTAAAAATCTTAATTTAAAGAGATATAGTAATCTATACAAAAAATTAAAAAAAAATGATATTAAGGGAAGATCAACGTGCATTCTTGGCGGTTCACCTTATTTGAGAAATTAAATACTATGAAATACAAAGTTTTTAAAGATGTATAGGAAACTTCAGACTAAAATAATAGTACTCTGCAAGGGTATAATTATAACTCAGGTATTTTCCAACATAGTTTAATTCAATTCAATTCCAATTGCAATCTGCAAGGGTATACACATTTTGTCATGCCGAAGCTAGCTTCCTTTCTTATTTTTTCTGTTTTAAAATGTACTAAAATAACTTTTAAATTCCTTCTCCACGTTTTTAAGATAAACTTGTTTGTAAAATACATTTTTCAGAGTTTATTGCACTTTTAAAGGACTAATTGCTCATATTATTAATCTCATGTTCTGGTTCACCATTTTCTCCTTGTATTCCATGTGCTCTTCCGAGCAGTTTCTATAACGCATAATGAAGCAGCAGCAACGTTGCAGTGTTGCAGTTATCAGGCTCACTGGGAGCAGGGAGGTTCCAGGAGCAGAGGTAGTAGATCCCGTGGCTAATACCCCAGTGGATCTGGGTGAAGGGTGAAGGAGGGTCCGAGTGTGGCTGTTGCAGAACACGTTTTGATTTTGAATAGAACAGCATTAGGCTGATACAACGACAGTGAGGGCGACGATGACGGTCATTCTCTTTAGTTCCAGCCGAAATGGGCAAAAAACATTTGAAGAAATTAACTTTTCTGCAATTTTTATACAGAAAAACAATGAATTTATTTCAAATATAAAGTATTCAAGTCAAAGAATAAGATTTTCGTAAGGAAATACTTTTTAAAATAGTTTCTTTTACTTTAAAGATTTTGTAGCTTGCTATATATTAGGTGAGATTTCGTTCAGTGTTATGGGGCTTATGCCATAACGAACCACCACCACCCCCTCTGCTGGTGACGAGAAGGGAACCACTAAAACCGGCAGAAACAGAGTCACCGCTGGTCGGGCTTTGCCGCGGACGCCGTCACTTTCAGTACGCTCCGATCCAATAAACGGACAGCTCGGCGGCGCGAAACGCGGCCCTAATTCTGCCACCTGCCAGGTCAGGCACAGGTCCGCCTCCACCTAGGCGACCTACGCTGACATTGAGCCTTCTCTCCTCCTACTCCTCCTCCTCCGCCTCTGCCTCTGCCTTCGCCCCGTGGTAGTGGCCCATTAAACCAATCGTTGTTGTTCGTGCCGCACGCCAAATAAATAAAATAAAGTAAAGGGGCAGGAAGCCCAGAGGTGGCGGTGTTTTGGATGAAACTTGCCAACACTTGAAGTTTTCTTCATGTATTTTTTGTTGTTTTGTTTTTTAAGGCGAGAATCCCAACAAGTTTGGCACGCCAAAAGTCAGGACAGCAGATGGCCAGAGTAGATTCACCAGAAAGCCGGAGGGGAAGCTCCCCAGGAATCGGCTAGAGAAATTTCTCAATGGGAATGTCGTGCGATTTAAATGGGAGACCGACTAAAGTATTATTTTTTGTAATATAGCACGGGTTTTTTTAAGGGGTTTTTGAAGAGTTTTTTTTAAGTTATTGAGTAACAAGGAAATGAATAATAAAATAAGGAAATATAAAAAATATATTAGAAATGATTAGGAATTTAAATTTAAAAATATATACAATAATAGTCTTTTAAAACGTACTAATTGGGAGAAGCTTTTTGAAAGTTTTATAAGCCCAAGTATAGTTCAAAAGTTCTCTCAACTTAGAGAAACTATATTACCATTTAATTCTCCCAGTGTTCCCTCATAAATTACACTAAGAAAACGAATAAACTCTCCTTAGAACACCTAATAGACAAAAAGCCCTCAAAAACGGACAATCGGAGGATATAGATAAATTCAATTTAAAAAGTTTGCCCAGGACACGCAATTTCTAGCCAAAGGCTTATAGTTATAGTTTGAGATATTATCATATCGTGTGCCCTGCTGTTGACTTGCAAATTAGCCACCGATTGGTGGTGACTCCACCACATTCCAATCGATCATTACCAACTTTCTTTCTCTGCACCCAAAGAAGAACCCATCGAAAACCAGAGAGCTAAGAGCTCCATCCATTTGCCGGCGGTCATTGCACAAAGCAGGATGTCTTTCGCGGATGACAGCTATAGCTTTGGACGCGTCTACGAGTATCAGCCCGAGGATTCCAAGTGGTTAGCCCTTCAAACGAGGCTTTTTATTTCAATTATAATTATTGTTTTACACATTAAATAAATATTAAATATTTACATAATATTTATTTATTTTTCAGGCAGGCCACAGGATCCCGACCCGTATCCGCTGCCCCGCACGTTCCCCACGTACACAGGGAATCTTCCAGCAGCGAGGGCCCCGAGTTTATGACTGAAATGGATAAGACCGATGCGGATATTAACTTCCAGCGTGTCTCCATTTCCGGCGAGGACACCAGCGGCGTGCCGCTGGAGGATCTGGAGCGTGCTTCGACCTTGCTGATCGAGGCCCTGCGTCTGCGCAGCCGCTACATGGCTATGTCGGATCAGTCGTTTCCCTCGACCACGGCACGTTTCCTCAAGACGGTGCGGCTCAAGGATCGCATTGACAACGTGCCCGCCAAGGTTGTTTCGGGTGAGTGGATCTACTTATACCCTTCCGTCCTTCCGTTTTTCCGTCCTTCCGTCTTTCTATCCCGGAAAGAAGCTCTCGGATCTCGAGTTTGGTTCGAGTTCGAGTTCGGGTGCTAGCTTTATACAGTGGCCCGATTCTTGTCTAAGGTTCTGGAGTGGGTCTACTTACAGGATAATTGTATCTGGGGGAAGGACCACATTCTCCAGGCAATTCCCCAAGTATTTCCACTCCTCAGCGTCTCTGTGTAAATATGTGAATAAGGAAGTTCTCTTCTCTAGATGTTGTGATGCACCATCACTTTCCAGTGATATATGTATAAACAAGTCGAGAGGTTTAGCGTGTATGTTTAGCGCGAACTGTACTGTACGCGGCGGCGTTGCCTGCCACCCTGTTGATGTTTAAAGCTCTCAGCAGGACCTGCCAGTGTCCGCAGCCTCCTCCCTAGCCTCGCTCGTGTCTCATCCCAATTTGGTTCTTATTTCTCAATTTCTCATTATTTCACGTCCTCCGTTTTTATTTGGAGCCTCAGCAAGACCTATATGTATATTCGTCCTTAGTTTAGTCTCCTTTCTATCTTCTATCTTTCGTTGTGAAAAATTGTGTTTGAGCTTTTTAGCGTTGTTTTGTTTTGTTTTCCTTCCCCCTTGATTTTAACTATTTATTTCTTTTCTCGTATTTTTCATGATTTTTCTTATAGACATCATTCGCAAAATGAGTGTAGCCCCCATACAAGGTAATTCGTGCGCGCATTTGTTTCCACTTCTATCACCCTCCTAGCCTAGCTGCTCCTCTCTTATTTCCGCTCCTCACAAAGACGACAAAAACAGCTAATTCTCCGCTTCCTGCTCCTTTTCCACCCTTTCCTTTCTGCCTGACATTTGGATTTCGTTTCCGTTGAGCACAGCTTCCTCTTATTCTGCATATTGTTTGCTCCTATTCTCAAAAAACACACCTGCTCGCTACCTGCATCGCAGTCAGTGCTGCCACCTACCAGTGTTGTTCAATGGTTATAGAAAGAAGTATTGCTATGCGCTGTTTGCTGTAAAGATTACATTTAATAACTAATATTCAAAATTTGGTGTAATATAAGAATTCACTCAAAACAACCTTTTAAATTGAGAAAATAATACGAAGTGTGGCAGCACTGAACTGCAGCTGTCCCGCTCATTCGCTTTGCAACAAGAACCTGCCTGCCACAGCACAATTTGCAGCATCAAGCTTCTCTGTCGATCACTCGCATGGAAATATTTCCTTTACAGTTTGTATTTAAATTTTAAATGCATTCTTTGCATCTATTAGTTTGTGTTTCTTGCTATTGCTAATTGCTTTGTACTCTGTTTGTTTTTCCTGATTCCTGTTTGTTTGCTAACAAGAAAAGAAATCAAAAAATGTAAAAACAATAAAGAAGCACGCTCAGTTGAGCGTTTGCTCTCTTCCACTGTATTTTGTATCGTCTGTTTTGAACGCAAATCCTTGTAAAAAAGGGTACAAAGCCACGCTCTACGTTGATCATTTGCAGAACAAAAGTAACCCAGTCCACCCAAGCCTTAGGGTGAGCCTCAGTTAAATTGCAAACTTTTAAATAATAAAGAAAAGTCCCACTTCGATTTCAATTGTTTGTGTAAATTTAATTTATTAATTTCATCCAATCCTAAATATAATTTATATTTATTTAAATATTTGTATTGGTAAAATAATACAATACAAAATCTTGTAAATATCTTTAAAATACCAGTTCATACTTTAGTCAACTTAAAACAGTCATTCAAGGCGAAACTATATATAAAGTTTGTCCGTTCTCGAGGTCCACTCTAAAGCACCCTTCACTATAAGAAACACTCGCACGAACGCCCAAGTGTAGAGTGTAGCATTTGCCACTAACTGTAACTGTATCTTTTTCCCGCTTGCCAACACTGTTTAAACGGCCCGTGCAACTAAACAAAACCAAATTCTATTTTCAAATTCTGTTTTTACAAAAAACCAAAAACGAAAAACCAAACCAAACCACACATCACAAAAACACGACCAAACACCACCATATGAATCGTTGCGGACCTGCAGATCTTCACGCGAAGCCATCATTGAAGGCGCTGACGGATCCCTGGAATGTCGAGTTTCCTCCGGACGAGAATTTTGTGATTAAACCCGTGAACGGAGTGTTTCACATTTACACGGATGAAGTAAGTAATTTCAGGTCAATAGTAAAGAGATCATCAGTTATTGTCAAATACATTTTAATTAAATAAGTAACAAGGAATGGTTGGTTTAATATATTTAGGACGCGATAGGAAACTATGTCAGGGGAGTGGAAATATTACATTATTCTTAATTGTCGCAACTCAGATTTCCATTCCGACTTGCGCTGTCAGAGATTATCGATACTGTTTCCATATTTGGTGCGCAGCTAGATTACAAATTGATATTTTAATGTTTTGATACACATATGTGTAATAAGGTTATATTCATTTAATATATTTATATTTTACCATTAATAGCGATGCTTGTGAAATATTTTTGGCAATATGTCATATATCAACCTTATTTTTCTCGCTATCCGCCACCAATTAAGTATCATTTGTCATCAACACCAATTTTCCATAGATAACTTTAATTTGTAGATTATTTATGCAGATTGAGTATATAAAAATAAGTCAATTAATAATAACTAAGACCTTTGAATCAGCAAGAAAGAAATAGGAACCTATGCGACTTAATTAACAATAACAAATAATACAATTCACCATTTGAAATGATTTAATTCCAGGAGGAGAAGAACGAGATCGTCTTCGAATACCCTGATATGAGCCAGTTTGTAAATGACATGCAGGTCATGTGCAATATGATTGCCGATGGGCCACTGTAAGTACAGATTTGGCAAACACCAGAGCTAGATATGGCAGAGGGTACAGAGAAATCGATTTTAAATCAGTTAATATCGCCTCTCTGCCAATTCTACATAGTGTTTGTGAAATACAAAAAATAAATCAAATATTTAATATCGTGTCCACTTGCAGCAAGTCGTTCTGCTATCGCCGCCTGTGTTATTTGTCGTCCAAGTACCAAATGCACGTGCTCCTCAACGAGCTGCGAGAGCTGGCCGCCCAAAAGGCGGTGCCGCATCGCGATTTCTACAATACCCGCAAGGTGGATACCCACATCCATGCCGCCTCCTGCATGAACCAGAAGCATCTGCTGCGCTTCATCAAGAAGACGCTGAAGAACAATGCCAACGAGGTGGTGACCCACACCAACGGCCAGCCAATGACCCTGGCCCAGGTCTTCCAATCGATGAACCTGACCACCTACGACCTCACCGTGGACATGCTGGACGTGCACGCCGATCGGAATACGTTCCATCGCTTTGACAAGTTCAACTCCAAGTACAATCCGATTGGCGAGTCCCGTCTGCGCGAGGTGTTCCTCAAGACGGACAACTACCTGAACGGCAAGTACTTTGCCCAGATCATTAAGGTAAGGCCGTAAGAAACTTGCTGAAAGTTATATATCGTTATATATCGTATAAATTGATTTCCCCCGCAGGAGGTGGCCTTCGATCTGGAGGAGTCCAAGTATCAGAACGCTGAGCTGCGCCTGTCCATCTATGGCAAGTCACCGGATGAGTGGAACAAGCTGGCCCGATGGGCCATCGACAATGATGTGTATAGCTCGAATATCCGTTGGCTGATCCAGATACCGCGCCTCTTCGACATCTTCAAGTCGAACAAGATGATGAAGTCATTCCAAGAGATCTTGAACAACATCTTCCTGCCGCTCTTCCAGGCGACAGCCCGACCAAGCAAGCATCCGGAGCTGCATCGCTTCCTGCAGTATGTGATCGGTTTCGATTCCGTCGATGATGAGTCCAAGCCGGAGAATCCGCTCTTCGACAACGACGTGTCCAGGCCGGAGGAGTGGACCTACGAGGAAAATCCGCCCTATGCGTATTACATTTACTATATGTACGCCAACATGACGGTGTTGAATAAGTTTAGGAAGTCAGTATGGATACAGTTTATGGATGTACGGCTTATGGTTACCTTTAACCTACCTTCTTGTCATTTTTAGGGAACGCGGCATGAACACCTTCGTGCTGCGGCCCCATTGCGGCGAGGCCGGACCCGTCCAGCATTTGGTGTGCGGTTACCTAATGGCGGAGAACATCTCACATGGCCTGCTGCTACGCAAAGTGCCCGTGCTGCAGTATCTGTACTATCTGACCCAGATCGGCATTGCCATGTCGCCGCTATCGAACAACTCGCTGTTTCTCAACTATCATCGCAATCCGCTGCCCGAGTATCTGGCCCGGGGACTCATCATCTCCCTATCCACGGACGATCCCCTGCAGTTTCACTTCACCAAGGTGGGAGCCTTAGTCTCTTTACTTCCTTTTTGAGCTGAGCTTTTTCTGTAATATAATATAATTATGTTTCTGTGATCTTCCAGGAACCCCTTATGGAGGAGTACAGCATTGCGGCCCAGGTGTGGAAGCTTAGCTCCTGCGACATGTGCGAGTTGGCGCGCAACAGTGTGATGATGAGCGGCTTTCCTCATGCCGTGAGTCTTATCTTTGAGTTATTTAGCCCTAATAGTAACCTTTATCCTTTCGCTAAGCAGATAAAGCAACAGTGGCTGGGGCCCGTCTACTACGAAGATGGAATCATGGGTAACGACATTACCCGCACCAATGTCCCCGAAATTCGGGTGGCCTACCGTTACGAGACCCTGCTGGACGAGCTGTCCAACATTTTCAAGGTCAACCAGACGTGCGGCGCCGCCAGTGAGCCCTCCTAGGCAGCTGCAGCTGGGTCCTGGCCTCCTGCGCTAACTACCAGTCTCTATATATGCAAAAATAGCCAAGGATTATACGGATATATACGCTAGTTATACAAATATATACATATACATGTACATGCATATATTATATATTATAATTGTTTCTGTTCTAACCCAAAAACCACATAATGTAAACGCGGCATGGATGGATCCTTGTTTCCTTAGATATAACTAGATTAAGTTGCCTCAGCGGCAACCGAAAGCTTGTTAATACCAAATAAAATTTCACAGGAAGAAAAAAAAACACGTGGTTGTTGTTTAAATGCAAAATAGCTAGATGAGCATCACTGCCCCAATATTGCATTATAGCTAAATGAGCATCACTGGCGGTCGGTGAGATGGCTTTGGGTCCTAGCTAGATGAGCATCACTGCCCCAATATTGCATTATAGCTAAATGAGCATCACTGGCGGGAGATGGGATGGCTTTGGGTCCTAGCTAGATGAGCATCACTGCCCCAATATTGCAAAATAGCAATTTTTGGATTTCAGATACCAGGCGAACAGAAACAGCAGCAGGGCGACGATGATTTTTTCAATTTTATTTTTTGTACCCCCAAAAGTAGGCAACACATGAGCAACTATATTAAAAGACCCCCAAAAGTATGCAACATTTTTGCGTTTTTTGTATGCTGAATTATTTTAAGTTACTTCCTTCTGCTTTCTGTTCGCCTGGTACTTAAAATCCAGAAATTGTCGATTTTGAGCTGAAAATGACGAGATGGAAATCATGTTTTTGCCTACAACAACAACAACAATTACAACAATTCTTTTACAGCAACAACTAATTGTACAACAACAACAAAAACAATAAAATATATGTATATGTACATTAAAACCCTTGCAGGGTACTATAGATTCAGTCCGAAGCTCAAAACGCAGTGAAAGAGTCGTTTCCGACCCTATAAACCATATATATTCTTGATCAGCATTAAAAGCCGAGTCGATCTAGCCATATTTGGGCGAAAAAATTTTTTTTCGAAAATTTGAAAAAATCGACAAAAATTTTCATTTTAAATTCAGTATGCAGATTTGTTAGCGGAATAAAAACTAGCATAGAACAGCTTTCCGAATTGAATTTAATGCATTTTTGGCCAAGTTATGATATATTTTCATGATCCAAAATCACATTGCTGTATAAAGCCATCATTCAATTTTTCAAAAATTGACAAAAAATTTCAAAATTTCAAATTATCAAAATTCAGACAAAGTATATTTGTTAGCCGTAAAAAAAACTAGCATAGATGTGCTTTCCGATTTTTAAAATAATGCATTTTTGACTTAGTTATGATATTGGGAAAACTCATATTATTTAGTGAATTTTTGGCAAATCAATATACCCATTCATTTTCAGGCAACACATTTAAATTTCTTATATTACTACTCACCTTTGCCGAAACTCCTTTAAAATTAAGAACTCATGGCTGTGTTTTGTAATTTATTTTATTTGCTTGTGGCTTCTTTTTATAAGGTAATGCATAAAAATTGTGGTGTTTTTGTTTGTTTAAAAAATAAACCATAAACATTTCACTTTATTAGTTAAATACAAATAAGTTTACACGACAATTAGTTGTTCGTTCAGTTTCATCAATTTCATATTTTTTTTTAGGTTTTCTTTAATTTCGTTACTTGCAAAAAAAGTTTCTCGTGGTTCGTGTTACAGTTGTAGTTTTGTTATATTTTTTATACGCTTTTTTTCGTTTTTTGTTTTTAATGTTTTTTGTTTTTGTTTTGTTTTTAAGTCATCGTAAATGTCTTGTATAAGGAAACGCAAAAAATCTCTGAACAAGTTTTTGATTTTTGCATTTGTTTCTTGTGTTCTTTTTCTCATTTCTCTTTTTTTGGTTTCTTTTTTTTTGGAACGGCTTTATTGAACTTTTGTTGTTGTTGTTGTTTTGGTTGCATATACATAATTAATATTTGTTTGTTTTCCATTGCATATTGCATTTAAAAACATTAATTCTTTGGCAGGCATTGCATTTCGTAGTTTTTGTAAAAGTTGTTGTTCATTTCAATATTTTCTCAGCGTTTCTCGACGCTTAACGCAGGATATTCAAAACCGAAAAACGCAAACAGGATCGAAATATATATGATGTATTTGTGTAAGGGAGAGAGGTACAAAAAAAAAACACAAAAATCGATAGTTTTAAACTTTATTTTCTGTCCCATGTCCATTTCATTACATTTTATTTTCGATTTTGTTTATCAAATACACATCAATACTTTGGTAGTTTAAAAATTTTGTGTTTTCACTTGTTGTTTTTTGTTTTTTTTTGTTTTGTTTTGTTTTGTGCTAAATTACATTTTAAAAATATGCTTAATGTTTTTGTGGTTGGTTTTTCGCTTTAATTTTTTTGTTTGTTTTTTGTTTTTGGTTTTAAGTCAAAGACACGAAAGTGAAAGAGGTTTTTGTTTTTGGTTTACATCTGTTTGCTTAACTTATTATTTTGTTTATCCTTGGTTTAGTTAATTGTGTGTTTACTGTACTTGTTTAGTGTAATGTGTTAGGTTTCGCATGCGCTTAATTTTAAAACACCGAGAGTTTGCTCAAAATTGTTTAATGTTTTTTGTTTTGCTTTCTTTCCGAATGAAATTTTAAATATCGAAATATATATATAAACTTTCGTGTGTTTTTCGCTAATGTTTTTGTTTTTTTTTTAGCTTTTACAGTTTGCCATTGTTTATTGTAGTTTCTTTTTTTTTTTTTTGTAATTTTTATTTTGGTTTAAAAACACCGAAAGCTTAAAATTTAGAGATTTTCCTAACGTGTAAATTTTTACAATTTCCCATCCATCCCTGGCTTGTTGTTGCTGTTGTTTTTCTCGTGGTTGTAGTGGCGTTGGTGTGTTGATGTTCTGCGATCTCATTCTCACAGATCTCAAATATTACGAAGGAAGGATGAACTGAGTGATGTAGACCGAACCGAAACTGAACAAAAAAAGAAACTCCAATTTCGCTTTTCGAAAACGCAAGTCCCATAAAAAATCTGATCTGTTTGCTTCTAAAGCATATTGCTAAGCTCCTTCCGCTTCCGTTTTCGCTCCCGTTACCGTTCCCGTTCCCGTTCCCGTTCCCGTTCCCATTCCCGTTTCATTTCCTTTCTGTTCCCCTGCTCTGCGTACCGTTCAATAAATAGGCCAAGGAAAAAACTGTATCACATTTTCAATTACGTCTTTGTTCGTAGCACCTTCATAAACATACCCATACTCTACTCCAATTCGCTAAATCCCATTCTCTCTCTCTGTTTCTGCCAAATCCCTTCTGGGCTCTATATACAGACCTTTAACCTACCAATACAGTTGGAGAAAAAAATTGCGCTTCGGATTTTATCACAAAAATAATTACAACTCTGTGCGAATGCACCCAACCCTTCTTCCCCGTGCCCTTTGCCACTCCTAAACTAACATTGCTTCTAAGTACCATTTTTGTTTTTAACCTTAACCTCTCAACGAAACGCGTTCCCGAATTGGTTCCATCATTTCCATAACGTTCACACTCATTCTCTTTCTATTCTTTCTCTCACTCTCTCTAGTCTTCCCCCTAGCACAGTGCTAATCAAATAAATCGAAAAATAAAGCAATCGTTTGTTAAAACCGGTTATATCGATCCGGGAAATTACATTTTTGAAGGAAGAAGAGCTGGTAAATTATGGAGCAGACTTTCGATAGACACTGTCTATTACAGCTAAAAAGGAATTACTGACAAGATCGTATATTTATCAATTAATATATCTGTAATTCCAGCTAGGTGTTTTATAATAAGTAAATCATGCCTTGTGTATAGTAATTATAGACCGCTCGAATTTCTATTTTTGTTTTGAAATTAAATTATGTTTTCGAGATATTTTGCCAGCTCTACTGAAAAGGCGATCTGTAGTTATAATTTTCATGTAATCGTTTAATAGTGGTAAATATTTGTGGGGAGTTACTGATCACTGCTCACTGATCACTGATCACTGATTTAATGACAATTTGTTCGTGTTGTTGGTGGTGATGTCGTTGTCGTTGATGATGAGATGATGTCAAAAATCAGTCTCTATTGCATTTTGTTCTATTTTATGTGGACTTGCTCTATTTCTCCGGTTATCAGTAAAAGTGTTTGATTCAAATACTTTATTAGGCTCTTTGCATTGTTTTTTATTTTTGATTTGTTTTCCCTCAGTTTTTCTTTAGTTTTTCGTATTTGTTATCATCGTTTTTGTTTTGTAGTACACCTTACAAAAATATCACATTCTTACTTCGTTCGTTCGAGAGACATTTTTATGTGTTTTCCGTTTTTTTTTAGTTTAGTTTTCTTATTTTTTTTTTTTTTTTTGGTTGATTTTTGGTTTGCTTTACACTTATTTATTTTGCTGTTTGAATTTGTATGTATTTAAAGATCTATTTACACATATTTAGGTTTCCATTTTGCACGATTAAAATATATAAAATTTAAAAAATATTTGATTGAGGTCATTTCAGAATTATTGCTAAGTATTTTCTCCCATTTTCCTCCGTTTTCCCTCTCGCCGCTCCTGCTATAGTTTCAACCACTCGAATTTGATCTAAAATTGTTTTTCTTAGTTGCGTCTTAAGTTTCGTATAATTTGTAGACACCAAATTCTTTTTTTTATGCATGTATACATATAAAAAAAAAACGCTATTTGAAACATTATTCTCCTTACATTGACGCGACACTTCTAAGACCTAGGTAAGCCCCTACAAATAATGTTTTAGAGACAGACGACAGCTAATGTTTAGAGCTTAGGTGAGAGAAGAGACTTTGAGAGAGTAGGAGAAAGAAATACAATATACGTTACTTTGCTTTTTGGTTTGTTGGTTTTTTAGTTTTTAGTTTACTTTTACTTTAGTTTTGCTCACAACATCAACAATGAAATATTTGACTTTTTAGATTTTGTTTTTTTATTTGTTTGAGGGACTTCTCTTGTTTGGTTTTCTGTAAAAATCTCAAAAAGACGCCTAACACCGAAAAATATATTGCATGTACTACATTTTATGTTTATTATGCTTTTTGCTTCTTTTTAGCTTTCTTTTTTTGTTTGTTTGTATTTTTTTTGTATTTTTTGTTTTTTTGTATATTTTTTGTGTTGATTTTGAGATGGTTTCCATTTTAATGTATTTACATACATGAGTTAGTTGCTGTTAACAATTTAGTTTAGACAAGTTAAAATTGTTCCTTAACCAAACACAAAATCAATTGGGCAACCCAAACCGATTGACTTAAATGATTTGGACTACATTATATAGAACATTGTTATATTGTTTATGTCTCTATTTAGATTTTGTTCTCGTTTTCGTTTTTGTTTTTGCAATTGAAACCTCGAAATTGTCTTAATTTCATGAAATCGTAGTTTTGTTTTTGTTAATTGTATTATTTTTTTGGGTTGTTAAAACTTTCCGGTATTTGCTAAATGATTAAGGGACACCCTACCCCCTGACAGTGACTAATGATATTTAATAATAATGAAACAATAAACTTAGACAAGTTAAAATTAAAAAAATTAGTTGTTTCAAGTTGTTTAAATATTTTAAACTCATTATTTATAGTTCTAATAATAAGAATGCCACTTTTTGCTGCGTGGGGGTGCCCTTCTCTTGTGGTGTGTGTATGTATGTACGTGTGGGAGTGGAATACCATTTGTTTGTTGTTGTTATATATATATGTATATATATTTAAATATGCTAGTATATCATTTTCCATTTGGGTTGAGTTGCTTCCATTTATTAGTTAAATGAACAACATTTATAATTATTTTGTTGGGCTTTTGTGAATTCTCATTTTGTTTGGTTTTAAAATATTTGCACGTCGTGTATATAATATGATGTATGTATATAATGTGTATATATCTATTTATATAAGTAATAGACACCGAAAACCACATGTACATTTATGTATCTGTATATAGATATAATATTTGGGTTCCCTTTTGCTTTGCCATTCCCCCGCTTCTCGCTTCTCGCTTCTCGCTACTCTCTACTCGCTACTCGCCGATTTGCTTGATCGCACTTCCGCTTTCTTGTTGCTGGGCTCTAACTCTAGGTATATCAATAAATATTGTATTTAAAAATGCATTCGATTTGTAATGCCAAAATGTTTTCGTTGTTGGTTTTTGTAATGTAATTTTCGGTTACACGTATTTTCCTGCATTTGTTGACAATGCCATAAAAAAAACTGCCCTACTAGGTAAATTTGTAATATATGTATATATATATATATATATATATATATATATATATTTATATATATATATATGTATGCATGTATATGCATGTATATGCGAAATAAGAGTCTTGAATCCCTCCAATTATAATTTTTTGGCTTAAAAATAAATGTTCTTCGCTCAGTACATTCACAAAAAAAAAAAAACAATGCGCCTTTAACCTTATTTTATAGTGATTATTTTATTAATGGAATTACCTTTCTTTATCAACATTTACTTGCACACACACCTAAGAAAAAATTACATTAATTTTAGGTTTACTTTTAATTTTGTTAATATTGCTTTCTTTTTTTTGGGTTCCTTAATAACATTTAACTTGTCGTAACTTACCGAAATGGAGTTTCTAGAGTTACATATATCCGTTTCCTGGTTTTTGTATTTTCCTTTTTCCGTTTTACACACCTCTTACTTCTCTAAAAATCTGTTAAGGCGTATTTTCAACAATGAACTAAAGAAAAAATCGGGTGTAATTATGAGAGAACTTTTCGTGAAAATCGACGGATGGTTTCGGATCGACGGATGTGTGCCCAGGGTTGGTCATTAAAATAAGAAGAGTTCGTTGTAATAAACTTTATTAATAAATACTATTAAATAAGAATTCCAAATTATAAATGTGGCCAAAAAAAAGTTTAATATTAGGATTGTCGTAACTATAATAATAATAATAAAAATAATGATAATAACACAGGTCTACCGATATATGGGTGTCATGGGAGTTGTTGGAAAGCTGAATTAGACCATTACGTCATGCTCTTGAGATATTCGAAGTTAAGTACCCGAAAAATGGCGTGATGGAAAATTTCTGACGGCGGATTCGGGTTCTACGCTCCAAATTACATTAGAAATTACCTCCGGCTTTCCTACAACTATACCTCGTTGACCTGTGTAATTGTACCAATAATTAATTCACATACACAGCTCACAGCTTGTTCTTGTTCCTTTTTCCTCGTTTAGTTTAGAGCTTGGAAAATTTCAAAAATAAAATTTAAATCGATTTCGACATGTGTGATGTTTACATATAACATTAAATTTACAGTTACAAAGATAAATCGTGGTAAAAAAGATAATAACTTAAAATAGTATAAAGGTATGGTTTCAAAATGTAGTTTTACTTATTTTTGTTGTTGGTTTTTGTGTTTTACAAAAGGCAGTGTTCATATTTGTTTGCAGTGTTGCATGTTGTTCAAAATAAATATAAAAAAAAAACATAGGAAAAGAAAAAAAAAGTTAAGGACAACGTTAACAATTAATAAACTAAAACTATAACATTTGCTAGGAGGCCCTGATCTTTGACGGTTAAAATATACTGACACAGAATCGAAAATGATAAATCAATTGGTTTTTGTCTTTTCTTTACAATTAATCTTTACATAAAATATATATATAAAATATAAGTAATTATATTAGTTTAGGCGAAAAGTATAATTCAAGCGGTGCAGTAAATTTGTTAACCTATCACATAACACATACATATATTCCTAGATAAATATATACATATATATATATATATATTTATATATATGTATATATGTAGGTATATATATTCGCTACAATTGAACACTTAAGTTGTGAGAGAAAGTTTTTGGGCAGAACTGTGTTTGCTGGAGAATAAATAAATTACACAAATAATCGAAGAATAGTCGATAAATAATCGAATGATAGAATGGCGTTAAGAACCCCTCCTGGATGGTAGATTCTCTCCCAGCCGCCTCGCCTTGCCTCGCTTTCTATCTCTTTCTGTTTCTCCATCTCCCTATCTCTATCGGTATCTAACTATCTAACTATTTTCTAGCCCTCTCCGATGGGTAAAAATTAGGATTAGTTAACGCTTCGCTTTCAGCTTCTATATGTTATCATACGCTTTGACAGTGTTCTGTCTAGACTCATTTCGTTACGGGAAATATATATATTTGTGGGGGTTCTGTAGATCTTCTGTGGACTCCTTTTGGTGGTGGATTCTGTGTGGGCTGGTTATCGGTGTTATCGGTTATAAGTTAGCTTTCCGTTTCACTTTAATTTTTAGTTAAATTATGAGGTACTTGAAAATTTTTGGCACAGTGAAAGTTTTCATTTACTTTACTTCTACCACTTTACTTTGATTTGTTCTCGTTATGTTTCTTCATTTTCCACTTTCCATTAGTTTTTTTGGTACGGCAAATATTTATCATCCCTAATTAGCTAACAAACAAATCAAAAAAAAAAAAAAATTAAGAAAGAAATGGCTGTTTACCATTCTATATCTGCATTTTACATTTTACACTTTAATTCGATGTTCTTGGTTTAAAGTTTTTTGTTTGCTTTTTTGCTTTTTTGCTCCTTTCTTCAGCTTTTTTGTGTTTGTGTGTGTTACTAAATTATACAAAACATGTATAGAAATCGGTTGGGAAACCATATATACGTTTTTTATGAGTTTTTACCTATTTTATTGTTTAATTGCACATTTCTCTGCCAGGCGGACGGAGGCCACACACTGTGACCAGAGTCCGAAATTCTCTATTGCTGTTTTTCTGCCAGGGCTGCCATAAAGGTTGCTATAAACTATTTTGCCTTGTTCAGCTTGTTTGTTGGTTTTCAGTTTTTTAATTAAAACTTCTATGTTGTTTTGTTGTTGCTATGATCACAGTTAGTTTTGTGTTGTTGTAGTTGCAGTTACTGTTACTGTTGCTGTAATTATAATTGCTATTGTTAATTGTAATTGTTAATTGTTGCTATGTTTTGATTTGATTTGCTTTGCTTTGTATATAAATTAAACTATTGACGGTGGTAGGTAGATCCTATTTTTTACACAATTATAATCATATCGACTCCCTCTTGTCCTGAACGGAAAATTCGGAGAATAAATAATGCTTGCAGCTAGCATGAATCGACGTTGTTTTCCCGTTGTACAATTAGCGATTAGATTTACTTTTAGTTTCAGTTGGCTTATAAACAATTAACTAAAAAACTATTGTTTATTTTCTTTTGTGGTAGGTAACAGAGTTAGCTCAGTTATTGCATTGATTCTTGCAAAGTACAGTTGAGTTGCGTTCATGTTCATCCATGTTCCTATTTTGTACAAATTGTTGCTAATTTAGCGTCTATAGATCAGTGTAAAATTAATAAAATTGATCTATTGTGTTTGTATATATCAACGGCAGATTTTCGATATTATATATATCTCTCCTCATGTTTCGGTAGAAAATACAGACTATTTAGTTTATTGCGTTTTGCTATGTGGCTGCATTGTTTTCGTTAAAGTGTTTGTTTGCTTGTTTGTTTGTTGTCCCAAAGAACCAAATCGCATTTCGTTCTAAAATCCCCACTTAATCATACTTATGTACTTGTAAAAAAAAAATGTATATATCGAGATGTATATAATATTGTGCTACGGTAATTATAATTTGCAATCCTTACACACACATGTGTTTAGAGAGAATTAGGTGTGTACATTCATAATCTTAAACATTTTAATACCCGTGCTAATTAGTTGCCCATAATCTTTTTTACTTTTCTTCTCTAGCTTGCACCAAAAACAAAAAATTAAACGAAAAAATAAAAAAAAAAAATACTTATAAAAAAAACACGGAAAACCCCTTTGCTATGGGAAGTTCCTGCTACCCTTTTGGTAATAATATTTAAACATAACTTTCTGTATGCACTTCCTGTAGTCTAAGTGTGTTTGTGTGTGTCTGGAGGCGTGGGGGTCCTAAAGCTGGTTCCTTATCTGCGTAGGAGCCGCCTCCTACGCGCCTCATCTCAGCGCGGCGCGTTATGGATGTGGGTGGTGAGGTGCTTAGACAGGTAGTCCGCCCGGGCGAAGCACTTGCCGCACGATTCGCAGTGATACGGCCTCTCGCCGGTGTGGATCCTTAAATGCCGGGTGAGATCCGACTTACCGCCAAAGGCTCGACCGCAGAAGAGGCACACGAAGGGACGTTCGCCGGTGTGCTTGCGCACGTGCAGCTTGAGGTTCTCCTTGGAGCGCACACACTTGCCGCAAAAGGGGCAGGCGAAGCGTGATGTGGCAGGCCTGCAATAGCAGTATATATTATATATTGGTTCCTGATCTGTAAGAGCTATACCAACCTCTTATCCCTCTGGCGCTCGGCAGCATCCACGCGCAAGAAGTTGAGTATGGAGGCTTCCTGCGGATTGAGGCCCAGAAACTGCTCATTCGGTATCCGCTCGGCGTTGATCAGCGAGGTCAGCGAGCTAAGGGAGCTTATTCCGCCGCATCCTCCGTTCCCTCCCGAGTTGGAGCCGCCGCCTCCACCACTTCCGGTTGCCGAAGAGCTTCCTGCTCCGGCATTGCCGCCAGAACTACCGGCGGTGGCAGCAGCCACCGCAGCAGCAGCCGCTGAGGACGAGGAGCCAGCGGCCGAGGTGGCCACCAGTGGCAGTGAGACATGGCCCAGGTGGTGCGGCGGATGGTGCGGCTGCTGCTGGTGGTGATGCTGCTGCTGCTGCTGGTGATGGTGATGGTGGTGGTGATGATGGTGCTGCTGCTGATGCGAAAAGGAGGGATCCGTTTCCAAGTGGTGTATGCGCGACTGAGGGACAAAAAAGCATTTGTATAAATCTACAGGAAATTGATCAACAACAAAAACAACAACAACTAACAGAAGCTCGTTGTTCAAATAGATTTGACACATGATACACTAAAATTAATTGCACTAAAATCTTTCAACGTGCTTGATATGTTTTTTTGAAGAAGTGACTACTGTTTTTTTCGCCGGCAAACTCCTTACATTTTTGTAAATATCTTGAATACGAACAATTGCCCAGAATCGATCATATATTAGTGCTATCCAAGAGTAATATGTGTGTCCATATAATATCAGTAAGCTCATCGATATAATTTTGATATATTAAATGCTTACCCGCTTGTTTGTACTATGAATGCCGTCGGAACTGCTGATGTTTGGCTCGGTGGCGCTGGTGGAGGCCGAGGCCGATGAGTTGTTGTCCTGGTAGAGCATCGCGATGCCCGCTGAGTCGACGGTGTTGTCCTGCTCATGCTCTTCGCCATCTGCCCCGCCGGCGCCACCGCCTGAGTAGTGCTGTTCCGGCTGTTCCTCCCGCTTGACATTGACCCGCAGATCCTCACCCTCGTCTGCCAGCATCGGTTCCTGCGAGCTGGTGACTACATCCTGGTCCACCGATGTCACGGAACCCGCCGCAGAGACTGAGGTGGGAGTGGCCACTGGCAAGGAAATGGAGGAAGAGGCGGAGGAGGAGCCCAGACGTCCCACTCCCACACCTACGCCGACTCCAACGCCCACGCCCACACTCTTCTTGCCATGGAGGCGCTCTAGAGCATGGTTGAGGCGATGCTTCTTGAAGCTCTTCAGGTAGCGGAACTGCATCCCGCAGACGTCGCAGGTGAAGAGCTTGTCTGCTGGGAGGCGGGCCCGGTGATTCTGCTCCTTGTGCTTGGCATAGGCGCTGCGGTAGCGATAGGACTGGCCGCACTGCTCACAGATGAAAGGCTTCTCCTCGCCGGGACCCACATGCGGATGCTGAAGGGCGGCGTGCTGCTCGAGCAGCCACACATTCGGAAAGTGGGCATTGCACACCACGCAACGGGTCTCCTCCTCGATGGTCTCCATGGTAGCGCCAGGACCAGTGCTTGTGCCGGGTGCCATTATCCCCGAATTGGAGCCGGAACCAGCTGCTGCTCCACCCGAAGAACTGAACAGTGAGGAGCAGGTGTCGGAAGGACTCTTCAACATTTGGCTGAGCTGCTGCTGGCTGAGCAGCGGCGGCGTTGACGAAGTGGACGAGGAGGAGCTCTTCTCCTTGCAGGCATCCGGATTGCCGCCGCTGGCCAGCAGCAGTTGTGTGTACTGCCTCAGCCCGGTGGCATCCACGATGACGCTGCCGCTTCCTAAGCCGGAGGTGACGCCTCCGCCCAGGATGGGTGTGCGTCGCTGGCGCTGCAGGAGCTGCTCCAGCGATTCCTTGTAGAGTTGTGCACTGCGCTCACTGGGCAGCTCCACGATAGTCACCTCGTCGCTGTCGGCAGAGCTGCGCTTGCAGCTATCCTCTCCGGAGTCATTAGACATGACCGTACTGGTGCTGGTGGCCATCTGTTGAGGCGATGGCGATGACTTGGCCGCCTTAGCATGCTGCTGTTGCTGATAAAAGGCCGTGGGCGTAGGGTAGCGCAGGTTGAAAGTTGCGGTAGCTTCCTGCTGCTGTTTGTACTGTGCCGACGTGTCCTTCAAGGCAACGGCGGCGGCTGAGGACGACGATAGGGAGGAAGATGACGAGGAGGAGGCGATGGTTGCCGTTGCCGTGGCGGTGGCCGTTGGCGGCTGGTAGTCCTTGGTCAGCAGGTCGCTGAGCGTGGTGAAGCGATGGGGAAAGTCCTTAGGCGCCGCTAGAAGGCCACGTGTCCTGGAGGAAGAGCTTTAATTAATATCGTTTAATTTTATTACTAATCGTCCTTAGAATGCATATATATTGTTAAAAGTCTGTGAATACTTAACAAATATATCGCTCCTAATGTAATATCAAAAGTATAGACAACTTTGATTGATCAACATTTAAAATATCGAAAAATATCACATTTAACGATAAAATATCGATATTATAGAAATTGATTTTTTTATTCGTCTCATTTTCCGACCATAATAGTTTGTTACATGAAGTTAAATCTATAGTTCTGAAAATTTATAAATAAAATATTATCTATTTTAATTAATTTAATTATTTATTTTTTAAATGTAAATGTGCTGGCCGAATAGCTCTTGGTCCTAAGGGCCACAGCCTGGGCATCCCTGAATTATGGTACATACTAAACATACAAGCACAACTACCTCGTCAAAGTGGACTCACCTGAGTGCCTCCTCTGCCAGCCAGGTCTGATGGTGCAGCAGGCTAAGGATTCTGGACGGATCGATGTCAAAGAGGCTCAGGCCCAGTGGCGTGAAGGGAAAGGCGAAGGGGGTGGGACAGCGACTGGCGGCCATTGCGCTGATCGGTGAGCTGAAGTTCCGGAGCAGCTGTGGGATCAGAAAGTACGGCTTAGTCGGGCTTAAAGTCGATACAGTCTGTTGCTATACAGTGCCTCTTTCTGTCTGCTTTCTTTTTTTTGGAATATCGGTTTCAGGGGGATCAGAGATCGAGGCTCAAAGCTCAAAATAAATATAATACCTTGGCTCTAATAATTTGGGTGATGGAAGGGGGTTGGGGGGCTGCAACTGGACTGCTTGGAGGAAGGTAAATCCTGCGTGCCTACAAGGTGGATGGGAAGCTATATACCTATAGGCTCGGGGCTACGGGGCTACGTTTTCAAGTCATGCAACGCAACTGAATACTAGGCAAGCAAACACCGAAAAGCTCACACAAAAAGACATCTATATATGTACGTATATATAGTATATATGGACAAACTATCTGGCAGATGTGGCATATGAGAGTAAGGAAAAGTCGAAACGAAAAGTCGATAGAGAGAAGATAAGAGGAAGAAGCGGCAGGATTAATGAATAAACATACATACTTACGTGGTTGCGGTGTTATATAAATATGTATTTGTTTAGCTCTGATTACAACTTGAATTGAAAGATGACTAAGTACTCAATGGGAATTAATTAAGAAAAAAGCCTAAGAGACTTGATTAGGCTAAAAAATACATATATTTATATTTTTATAATATTGAAAGTGACCTACAAAATCAAGTATGGAAACTCATACTAGTAAAAAAATTTTAATTTTTTCATTTCCCGAAATTGGCCTTGAAAAATATAACTTATAAATTTAAGAAATAACCAAACCACTTTTAAAACATTTAAAACCTCAAAGTTCCGAAGTAAGCAATTATATCCTTGGTAGGTTGGCACATTTAGTAGCATACTTTGGGCATACTTTACCTTGATCTTAGAACCACAAATAAATATTTTAATATTATTATTTAAGAAAATAAATTTTAAAAAATCTTCAAGTGAAAACATTCATGTAAAAAGTCGTCATAATGTTATGGAATTAAACAAAAATTCGTAGAATTGTGGGAATTCAGAAGCCTGAAAAGCATTAAAATCATAATATTAAACCATGGCTAGGCCATGTTTATTATTTATATATTATTTTTAAATAAAAAACTCCAAGTGTTGGAAATATGTTTCAATATTTTTATTTATATAGAATTTTATTTCATTTTCTTCATCTCTTTTTTGCTTTTGCTTTTGTTTTGTTTTGCTTTCTGCATTCTTCTTCTCAGCTTCTTCAACTACTTTCTGTCATTCGTCATTCTTTGTTTTCATTCTTTACTCTTCTTGGATTTGTACGAGTGTACGAGTGTGTTTCTGTGTGTGTAAGTGGAGTGTGTGTGTCTGTGTGTGTGTTAGAACAAGGTTTTTAAGTTCATCATTGACTTCCGCTTTTCGGGCGCCTTCCATGCGCGCTTCCTCTTCCGCTTTGTTATTCTTTTCGCTCGACTGCTAGAAATGTTGTTGTAGGCATAGACTATATAGCTAGCTATATTTGACTGATCTGATCATCCTGCTGCTGCTGATCCTATAGGTTTTACTTATTTTTACCATTTTGCTTGCTGTCTTGATTCCCTCTCTCGTTAGCCTTACTCCTCCTACGCACATTCTCCTCTGGATTCGGATATAAAGGGATTTTGGAACGAAATCAAATCTGTTTTGGGTGCTTTCTGCTTTCTGCTCTTTATTTTGGGAGCTCTAAGAATCTTCATCTTTGCATGACTGACCGCAATTTCGTTTAGGTTTTGTGTTTGCTCTTGTTATAAACTATGATATGCCTTGCTTTGCTTAAATATTTCCTTCTTCCTTACTTCTTTTTTTTTTTTTGTTTGTAATAATTTCCATACAAATTTTGTCGAGTGTGTGTGGCTTTTAGTTTTGTTTTTTGTCTTGCCTAAAATATGTTTTAATAATGACTCAATAATTTTTTTTCTGAATGTAAGTAATTGAATTCATTTTCATTCTAAAATATTTTTCTTGATTGCTTCTATTTGTGTGTGTTCTTCGGGCTTTAATTATTTTATTTTTATTTTTACTTGTATTTTTTTCTTGCCTTTTTGGTGCCTGATAAGCTGCGCTCGTTAGTTTTTTACTTGTCGAGTTTTTATCGTAAGTTTAAATGGTTCATTATTCAGCATTGGTTCGACTCGAAAAATGAGTCGAGTGAATTGAGAGTTCTCTTGTAAGTAATTTATTCTTGCTCAGTGCTTTTATGTTGTTTTAATTCTCATTCCGACTACGAAAAAATATATATAGTTTGCGTATATTTTTAACCTTCCTCTTTTGCGTTTTTTTGTATTTTTGTAATATTTTTGTTTTCTTTTCTTTTCTTCGCTTTTCTTGGGTATTTTCCATATATATTCTGTTGAGTTCCTGCAAGCTCTCTTCAATATAAAAGTACAGTTGTCTTCGAACTGGTTCCAGTTCTTTTGGGAGCTGCATGTGTGAGTGTGAAATGATAAGGAATGTACATGAGTGAAATATGGTTTTCATATAATATTTTTTATTCGCTTTTTGTTGGTTCTTTCATTCGTTCTTTTTTTTTTGTTCTTTTTTATTAGCCACAAAATATCAAAAATCTTAATGAATAATAAAAAAAATAATGATAAATGAAAACTAAATTGTATCGATTGGAACTTAAATTGCGGTTAATATATAGTAGTTCTTTATACGTTATTATATAATTTGCATTATTTAAGTGTAATTTTAGAGTCGCTCAATAAATAATTGGGGGAATCACTTAACTTAGTCTAAAATGCTTAGTAAAAAAATGAAATGAATCGAACGGGGTAATGGATATCGATAACGCATTTCGATATCCAGATACAAGGCTTCAACTGAAATCGATTTGCGGATTAAGATTTAGCTTCAGTTAGTTAGTTGCTGCTGCTCTTAGTGAATGCTTTAAAATTAATTTTAGTTTAAACCTTTCATGCTTTTGTTTCAACTTGTTGTTGTTGTTGTGTGTGTGTGTGTGTGTGTGTGCTTGGTGTGTGGTGTATGTTTACAGTTAGTTAAGAATATATATTTATATAAATTATTTATGTATCTTGTATGTCTATATTGTAGGAACATATTGACGTAATAATAACGTATTGCAGCTATTTGTTCATCCTCTTAATTCGGTTATTGTTGTTTTTTTATTTTTTGTGGTTTTATGTTTTGTTTTTTGTTTTATTTTGTAAACTTTTCTTGGGATTTTCGGTTGTTTGTGTTTTCAGTTTGCCTTGCAACCGTCTTAACTTGCCTATTTTAACCCTCTCGCAAGGCAGTTGTTGCTTTGCTTTTTCGGGGAAGAACAGCTTCCAATTTCTGAATATTTTGGGAATGCGTTCGATTTGGAAGCTGGATCTCCCACCTATATAAAACAGGTGAAAATGTATATATGTATATGTTAATAATTATAAAAAAACGTTGTCTACTACAAACAAACAAAAATAATAATGTTGGTAAAGAATGTATGTAAAATTAATTATGAATGAGCCTCAATTGGGGGAACTTAAAAAATGTTCTCAACCGTCGTTTACTAAAACTATTATTTTGCTACCCTTCTTTTTTTTGTCAGTGTATGTGTTTCGTGTGTATTCTCCTTCGCTTAAGTGTGCCTGTATTTAGATATATTTTTTGTTTATATAATTATCTTGAATGCCTGGCTTAAGTTCTTAATCCAAGATCGCGGTGCGTTTGAAAACAAAAACACTACTGCAAATTATTAATTATATTCTAAATCTTTCTTTGTTTAAACGTTTTTACTGTCATGTTGTTTTTTTTATATGCATGTATACTCCATGAGTTTTTGCAACAAAATTATTCGGTTCGGGAAGGTTAAAAATGTATCTTTTAATCGCTTAGTTCGAAAAATGATTTGCTTCTTTTCGCATTTATTAAATATGTTTACATTTGATGTTGTTTTTTCCGTTTTGTGAAAATAGTATTACTAAAAACTAGTTTAATTTCTTGATAAATTGGTTGTTTTTTCTCTCAGTGTGAGTGTGTGTACGGGTTTTAGTCCTTAACCATTCCTTTTTCGAGCCTAAAACTTGTCTCCTCTTCTTTTTAATTTGTATTTTGTATCTTTTTATATTGTTTTTGTTTTTGTTTGTTTGGGGATATGCAAAACTACTTTGTTGTTGTTTCTACTTTGTTTTTGTTGATTCGGTTGTGTGTGGGTGAGTGTAGTATACTTCATTTTTTCGCGAAGTCCCGCTAATAGTTTTTCCTTTTTCCTGTCATCTTTTTAAAAACTAATTTCTGTGGTTTTTTACATGCCATAAGTACGTTTCTGTATAAATGTATGTGTGTGTCTGTGTGTTATATACTAATGTATAGGTGTGTATGTATATTTAATTATATATATATGTATATATATATATATAGATCTCAATGCTCCCCATTGCTCGCTAAAAAAATAACTATCAAAAAAACTGCAATTTCCATTTCTGACTTCCATTCCCCTTCACGTTTTTTTTTTACTTTTCTTCCGCATTTTTATAAAATATTACTTTAGTATATAATGTATATATGTATTGTATATATATATATAGATTTTTTTTTTTTTTTTTTAATTTTTATTTGTTTATTTTTTTATTCTGTTTTTTGTTTTGTTTTAAAGGGGAGTAGGCACTACAGTGTTGTTATTTTTTTCTCTTTTTACCTCGTTTACTTTTCTGACGTTTTCCTTGCGTTTTTTCTGGTGTTTTTTGTGTTTCTTTTTATTTTGTTTCCGGTTACTCAAAAAATTGTCTCGGCTTTTCTGCTATAAAATAAGCCTGCCCCAAGCCTCTGCCTCTAGTAGGTATTATTAACAAATATTTGCCTCGCTCGCTGGCTGCATTTTCAGCTGCTCCTTTGCCTCTCTGTATATGTGTGAGAGTTTCTCTCTTTCTGTGTGTGTGTGTGAATGTGGTTGAGCTTTCACCGAAAAACATTTTTTACAACTTTTGAAGCTTTCGATTTTTAGGTTTTCAATGTCCTGCTATTGGTTTAGTCTATATGCAACTCTATGCAAGTGTGTAGATATCATATTTCTTTACCTTCCTAGCTTTCTTTTTAGCGTATCAAAAAGGGTGAGTGTGTGTGTGTGTGTGTGTGTGTGAGTGTTGAAGAAAATATACATTTTGGAGGGGATATTTTTGAGGGGTTTTGAAAGGGGCTTCTCCGCATTGATAATTTTTCAAAAATTGGTTCTATGTTTGTCCTTCGACTCGGTTTAGAAACATGTTCGTTGCTGCTTCTCAAATGGTACTTTTATTTACATGATCCTGTGTTAAGCCTGTCATTTCAGGATCAAGATCGTCAAGTTTGGTGCAAAGTAAAATTTTAATAGTGTTCAATTAGGTTTCAGAAGGGATTCAGTCCTTTTTTTGTGTTTAAAAATATGGAAACTAGGCTTTTTCAGCTTGGAAATTTGTCTAAAAAAGAATTTCGAAAGTTGCAAGTTGTTCAACAAGTATACAAATATAATTAATTTGGTTCATTTTAGTAACTGTACTTTATCATCGTTTGCTATCGATATGTTAACGATAAGCGGAGACACATCTCTAGGGTATGTTAGAAATGCTAAAAATATGATAATTTAGAAGCTTTTCAGCTGATGTAAGATAACTTTCCATGGTAACATGTTTCAAAATATCTTGAAAATCACAAAATCCGGAACTAGTTTCCCTCATTAACCCAAACTCGCACAGAGACACCTGGATATTCGTGAAATGTGTCATTTTATAACATATTCTGTTTGTTGGTTCTGTTTTTCTTTTCTTGTTTAGTTGTTTTTTTATCTATGTACAGTATGTCCTCGAATTGTTAGCTTGGCACTCAAACATATTTAGTTGTTGTGTTTTTTTTGTTGGTTTGGTTGATTGGGGGTTCTTATTTCGTCATTAATTAGAGCTTGTAATATTGCTTTATGGTTGTCGTTATTGTTGGTTGTTGATTTAATACGCCGATGAAACCAATTGCTAGTTATGTGTATTAAGTTTAGTTTATTGCGCTTACTGCGTTTTCACTGTCCCGCTTGCTTCGCTTACAAGTCACAAGTTTCGCTTAACGAACAGAAAAAGGCATATATTTGTAATATACAATATTTAAATATATTGAAAGTAGGGATTTGTCAAGAAACAGAAACACATGCGGTATACAAAAAATATATACTACGAATACTACGAACAAACAATCTTTATATACTTTGACTACAACTCAAGTTGTGTTCCATATTCTTCTCACTTTGTTTCTATCTTTATATTCTTTGTTCTTCTTTTTTTTATTGATTTATTATGGGTTTTATGGGGCTTTATCCATTTTGTAACACTGTAAAAAACATGAGGCTGAGGGTGTAAATATCAATTACTTCTTGTTACTTAATTGCTGCTATCAACTGTATTTAACGGCTTATCGGTTTATCGGTTCTATCGATATCAATCGTTTCACTGTGGGTATACTTATGTTATATTTGTATTGTAGGTGATTATGTAAATTATGTAAATTAATGAATTCATTCATGTAGAAGAAGGCAATTCGTCAACAGGGTACATTTGTGTGTGTAGGTAGGTATGTAAGTGTATGTGTTAATCAATCAAACAATCAATCAGTCAGTCAATCAATATATACTGTAATTATGGCGCAAAGGGGCAGCCGGAACTAGTTCCACGTTGAACTTGGTTCTTTGTCTGATACTATTTAATTACATTTAAAGTTACAGGGTATTTGTGGTTTATTTGTTGTGTGGTGGCAGCTTCCTGGAACTAGTTCACAGTTTTGCTGCAACTAGTTCTTTAGTTTTGCTTTGGTTTATTGTCACTTGAGAGAGAGAGCAAGAGATAGAGAGGGTTCTATGGTTAAATGCGGCTAGCTCTTATTTTTTTATTTATTGTGGAACTAGTTACTTGCCCCTTGCAGCACACTTCTCACTTAAATATTTCTTAATAAAATTATTTACCAATTTACTATGACTGCTATTCTTCTGCGTCTTCAAAAAAGGCATTTATTTTGGTTGGTTTTATGGGTAGGAAATCGGGGAGGGGTGATCCTTAAGCGAGGGTCTATTTATTGTATAACCGTTCACTTTCACTCAAAAAAAAATATATTAAAAAAAAAAACATATTCAAAGCACTGAAATTCAGCTTCGCTTCTTTTTTTTTGTTTATATTTCAACTATTGTTTGATTGTGTAAAAATCAGCAGTTACTGTTGTTTAGCTTCTAACTCTTTGTCATTTATAGTTTGTTGTTAAAAAAATATGTTTCAATTTAAAAATATATGTAAGTTGATTGTAAACATTCATTATTTTATTTACTTTATGTACGCAATGCATTTTGTAAAGCATCCATGTTCCGGTCTGTTTCTATATCAGCTTCCTATTTTTCAACACATTTTTGTAAATTAGATTTGTGTTTAAATATTGGTACTATTGTTTGCCGTTTGTTGTTTGTTGTAGTTTGTTGTATATATTTGGTTGTATATATAATATATATATATATCTAGATATATACCGATCGATATATGCATATATAAATATTGTTTGTTGCTGTTGCTGTTTGCTGTTCATTTAGTTATTATTTTATTGGAAGAATCTGTGTTTACCCTGAGCACTTTTTCTGCTAGAACAAATTTAATCAAAATTTCAATCAAAATGAAATATATACTTAAGATGGTTTCTAAAATCGCGAAAAAATTTCTCTATGCCGAAAAATGAAAACCGAAAGGAAGTTAGTCGAAAATGTTATCTTTTTTACTTTTTGTTCTTCATATTCCGAAACTTGCAATTTATGTAGTTTGTTTTTTGTCTTTGCTTCTGTATTTTTATTTTACTATTGAAGTTTGAATTTCGGTTTTGTGGTAATTTTGCTTAACTTTTTTGGTTGTCTTTACTTTTTTGTCTTTATATTTTTTTTTTATATTATTTATAGGTATATATTTTTTTTTTTGGTGCCAAAGCTTTTAGTTTTTTTCTCGAATCGTTTTTGGGGAGAATGAAAAGAAAATTGTGGTTGCCATTGTAAAAGTTTGTATTATAGTAAGTTGAGTATGTTTATGTTGCTAGTATGCATTGTGTATAGATTCATATATAAATTCGACTGGTATGCGATTCTAGCGTAATTGTTCTTATATATTCTTTATATATATATAATATACATCGCGTTCTGATCCTTTTCTGTCTACGGCTATTGCTGTACAAGTTGAAGCTTCGATTTGGGCATACATATGATATATCCTAGCTGGGGGAGTGAGGGGGAGGTGTCTGTGTGTGTGTGTGTGTGTGTCGCTATTTATATAAGTTCATAAAATATCCTTACTTTCGCTTTTCCAAATATATTGTATACATATATAATTTTGTATTACCTTTTCTTGTTGCTGTTGCTTGTGTTTTTTTTCTTCCTTTTCTTTATATATAATGTTAAATTCCTGTTTCCTTTAAAATGCATTTTTGCAGTTACGCCTAATGATATTTCTGTTTCTCCTTACTTCATTATTTAATTGTATTTTGTATATTTTTCATTACAGTTTTTCCTGTGCCGAACTCAAGAGAAACCCTAAAGCGGATATCGTGTACAACTCAAGATGGATATCTTTAAATATATATATATATATATATAGGAGTTAGGTGCAGTAATTCATACCATGTGATATCAATTTAAAGGTTTCACAAAAACAACAAAGCTAAATTAATTTTTTTGTTGAGTCTCTCGTTTCTATTTAGGCCTAAAAGTTCATTTTACTCGTAAAATTTCCACTAAAAATTTATATTAGCATTGATTTGATCCAAAAATTAATTTTTTCTCTTTTTTAAACACGAGGAAAAAGCGGGCAACATTTTGGGAAATTAAAAAAAAAAGTTAAAACATAAACTACCAAAGAAAACGTACGAAAAGTAATAAAGGGAAAAAAAGAATTAAAAACAAACTTTGTGTGACTGCCTTTTATTTTGTTTGCTTAATTTTGTATATTTTCCTATACGTGTGTTTGTGTGGTTTTTTTTAAAGTGTATTTATTAATTTATTTATTTTGTATTTTGTATTTATTTTTATTTTATCTGTTTGTCAAGGAACTTGTTAGAAATTTTTACTTCTTGTTGCTGCTGTTTGATGGCTTGTTTTTAAATTTAAAAATAAGAAAATAATTGAAAACACAAATTAACGTTTATGGGGGAACCAAACTAAGGAACTTTTGATCACAACTTAGGCGCTAATTAAATCTTACAACTAAAACTTAGCGATAAATAATAAAAAATAAAGGCATAAAATGAGAGCAAATGGAAATGCGGAGGACACAATGAATTGTCCAATAATATATATGGTAAATATGTGAATGGTAAAGTATATATGCGAATAAAATATGTTGATTGGTAGAAAAAAAGGCCAAAAGTTATAGAATCTTTTTTATTTTCATTTTTGTTTTGTTTTGCCACTTAAACTGTTGTTGTTTCTGCTGCATTTTCATTGTTTTCCTTTCGCTGTGTGGTTTGCTATTTCAATTTAATTTTAAACTTTAATCTTTAATCTTCAATCTTTGATTTTGATTTTTATTTCGGTTTTTTGTTGGTTTTTGTTTTATATTCTATTCTTTTATCTGACAAATTCATTGTGTTCTTGTGTGGGAAAATCATTTAACAAATAATATGTGTTTCTTCTTTTTTAATAAATTACAGACAAAAAGGGGAGTTGTTTTTCTTTTTTAAGCTACCAAAGAACTAAAAACAAAAAATACATATTTATATTAATTTGTTGCCACGTTTTTTTTTTTGTTGTAGTTTTAGTTAAATTGGTATTTTTTGTTGTTGTTGCTAAAGCTAAATAAATTTCATATAAGTTGGTATAATAATAATAACATTTCGCTTAAACATTTAAAACTAAGTATATATATATTTAAATATATATTTATGTAGGTGTTTATTGAAAAAAAAAATAATAATAATAATTAATAAAAGACACAGAGCATGAAACATAGGGTGTGTATGTGAGTGTGTGTGTGTGTGTTGGTGAGGTGTTTTCAGTGCATATTTATTTTATTAAAACAAGCAAAAAAAAATTTGTAAGAAAACATATATATATATATTTCGGGTATCGAAGTTCCCCAACCCTCGCCCATATATTTTTTCCATCCTTTTCTCTTATTATTTTCTTGGAATGTTTTGGTTTTTCTTCTCTTACGTTTTTCCTGTTTGCTGTTTTAATTAATTTTCTGCGGCGGCTGTGCAAAGACTTTTTGGTCTGTCTGGCTTGTTTCTAATATTCCCCATTGAAATGCAATTAAAATTATTAAGAAAGCTTTTGTTTTTTTTTTGTATATATCATTAGCATTATTATTATTTATTTTTAATTGTTAGTTGTTTATTTAATTTTGTTTCTAAAAGGCCGAAAATCACAATTTTGTTTTGCTTTTCTTTTTGTTCCTAAACGTTAAATTTTGTTTGTTTATTAATAATGCTTCTTGATTATGTTAGATAAATTGTTAATGCAGATTTTTTAACATCACAATTATTGAATTGATGCCTGTTGCTTCTACTCCCCCTAAGATCCTCCTCTAATACTGCATGAGAAAAGTAAGCCAACAACAAAGGTGAAAAATGGCAACGCTTTTTGCATTTTGCTTTTTCCAAAAAATGGCCAGCAAAAAATTATAATTATTTGCCTCTGCCCCCGCTTTTGGTTTTTGTTTGTTTTGGTTAAATATGTGTTTATTATTCAATAATTATTCACTATTCTTGTAATGCTATCACAGCCAAATTGTTTAATCCAAAAGTTTTTGTGTTTCTCTCCTGTTTCTTTTTTTTTGTTTCTTGCCAAAAGGTTTCTTGTTTTAAAATTTAGAATTTTGAATTTTGTCTAGCGTGCTTGGTGTGCGTTTTTTTTTTTTGTTTTTATGTTTTGTTGTTGCTTTCTTTTTTCCTTTCTAAATATTTTAAATATTTTTGTTTTTGTTTAAAAAATGTTTCCTGTGCTTGCTCTCAGTATTCCCAATCCGTTGCCGAAAAATCGAATGGAAAAAATCTTGGCGCCAGCTGCAGAAATGAGAATTGATTTTGGCTTTTTCCCCACCGATTTCTTGCGCTTAGCCCCAAACAGCCACAAACGTTCTTGGTTTTGTTTTTTATTTTTCTTTATAGATAATTTTATGTTTTTTTATTTTGTTATAATTTTGAGATCGATTTGCATTTCTTGTTTCGTTTCGTTTGCTGTTGTTGCCGGGCTAAACGCTGCCTTGAGGGTGGAAAGGGGGGGGCATTAAACGGCGAGGGTTGGTGGGGGGGAATTTCGTTAACCCTTTAGTTTAGCCAGAGAAAAGGAGAATTCGTAGCAAATTCAATATAAACGTGATAACGCAAACAAATCAGAAGTGCAAGGGAAGTCTCTAGTATGCTTATTAAAAGATAGCCCTCTTTTCAGCTCAGTTTTATATGATTTCAAGTCTCTGGAGATGTCCCAGGCAAGTCTGTATATAAATGGGTTCTTGTGGGTGTCTTTCAAAGCAAAGTAAACCTGGTTGAATCGGCTAAAAGAACATATTAAAAAAGTCGTGAGTGTGCGTCAAGGATTTTTGAATTTTCGAATCAAATTTCAAGCCAAATCCATTTTCTATTTTTTCGCTTCTTCTGTGTTCTTTTGCTAAAACTACCCTTAGTTTGTATTCCTAGTATGTGTGTCTGTATGTATTGTTGTCCCTCTACTACTCATATACATATATATTTTTTTGGTTTATGTATAAGATTTATATAAATATCGTTAAGATCACAGATATTCTATGTAATTCTGCTGCTGCTGCTTTTCTCAAATTTAATCTGAATTCCAAAAATGTCTCTCCTGTCTCTGTCAGATTTCTGTTTCTGTTTCTGTTTCTGTTTCTGCATCTGGTTTATATAGATATATAAATATTGTATATAGATATTTGTATATATATTACTGTTTAATAAGTTCTGTGAGTGTATAATGTCTGCGTGTGTGGTTGTGTAAGCGAGGGGAGAGGGAGACTAAGTGGAGCTTTGTTGCACTATCTCACTAACGAAAAGAGCCCTTTATATAGCGTTTCGATCTGCTAAGGGTTTGTGTCTAGGGATATGTATGTTTTATTACCTTCACTTGCTCACTTGTTAAAAAAAGAAGAAAAAACAGGACAAAAAAGACGCACAAAAGAATAGTACGAATTGGTGAATTGTTGAAATGTTATTGACTCGTATTGGTGTATTGGTGTATTGGTGTGTATGGTCACCAGTTCACTTTGCTTTTACTTGGGTCTAGGTGTCTGTGGGTGTTGGTGTGAGGGTGGGAAGGGGGTTGGGGGGGAGGGTGGTGTTGTGTTTATTTTAAGCTACTTTAACTCGTTATTATCATCGTCAACATTCTACGTTCTCGGATCCTTCGGCTTCGGCTGCTACTTAAAAAGTTACATCACGTTTTCACTGTTCTTTTCATTATATATATGTATATATATTATATTTTTATATATATATATATAAATATATATATATATATTATATGTTATCGTTAATCGCTATCGTTAGCATTACTAAATCGTATTCAATTAGATCAATTTTGTATCATGTATAGTTATCAATTTTTTGTTTTTTTTATTTTTAATATTTTCTGTAAATTTCTTTTAATTTTTTTTGGCTTTTTCCTTCTTGCCTATATGTCTTACGTTCTCTTACATATATACGTTTGAAAAATATAAATATCATATATATATGCATGTATATATATATATATAGATATATATAATTTTTTATTAGATTCCTGCTACAACTCTTAGGCTGCGAATTAGCTTTAATTGTTCTCCCTCTAGGTTAACTGTGTAGAAAAAACGTTTTTCTTCACAAAAAAGACGGGATATTTTGGATTTATCTATCCAATACTTCTCGCTGTTCTCGCATTGGATCATATATATACTCAGATCCTGATCATCTTGATACGCCGCCTAATCGTCTCCACAAAAAAAAAAAAAAAACAAGTTCGCTTCTTGGTATAAACTTCAACAATTCGACAATATGCTGCTATATAATTATATTATATAATGTATATGTTAATATAGATGTTTTATGTACGGTTATAGCCTGCCTGCTCTATTGTGTCTGTATGCTGGTGTGTTGGTGTGTTGCTGTCTCTTTCCTATTTGCTAGAGTTTCTTTCTTTCTACCTCTGAAGACTCTCTGTGATTCTTTTGAGGCGATTCTGATGCCTCGTTTTACATAATTAATAAAATATATACATATGTATATACATGGTTTCAACGGTATATACATATATGTGGGTTGGTATTGGTGTATTTCGGGTGTGTTTGTGTATTGGTGTGTTTTATGTTCTTGTTGCTTTTTGTTGGTGTTAATTGGTCTCTCCTCGTTTTTTTTCCTCTTAAGTAAGTCAAAGTTCTTGTTGGCTCGTTCTCATCCTCAATTGTTGTTGTAGTTGTAATTGTTGGTGTTGTTGCTGCTGCTGTTGCCCCTGATGTTGTTGTTGTTGATGTTGTTATTGTTATTATTATAGTAGTAATAGTAGTAATAATAATAATTTAATAACAAACTAAAATCGTTTCACTATTGCGGCAACTCATCCTTTGTATCAACCGGGCTGTTGGGCGACAAAAACTTGCGCACATATTTGGGAAAATGCGTCTTCTCGTGCGCCTTGAGTATCGTTGACCGCGAGAACGTTTTCCCGCACATATTACATCGGAAGGGTCGTTCCCCTGCAAGGTGATTTCCCAACAACAAAATAACAATTAGGGGAAAATCGGGGAAACATTTCGATATAGAGACTGACATACTTTTAAATTGAGAGTAGTTGGTGTATGGAGAATGGAGTGAATGCGGCTGAGAAAGTAATGTAAAAGTAATCTATTGAGATCTCATTATAATTTACTTTCCATTTTCAAGTATTTAATATTTTTTGAATTGTTTATCCTCTTGAATGGATAATGTCCCAATTAAAATAGTAATAATTATTATTATTTGTAATAATAATTCGAAGATCCTCAATAAGTTGTTGCGAATTGCGCAATTGTTGAATTCGCGTGTGCTGGTGTTTACTAGTTCACCACAATAATTATATATAAAGAAGTTAAAGAAGTTAATTGAAAAGGTTTTTAACTTTATGAAGAACATCACAATTTGTGTAGAATATAAGTTGACAATAATTAAATACATAATAGCCTTGCCAACATAATTAGAAATTTAGAAAAGGGAGTATATATGTACCTTTATATTTTCAACGATAATTGTTAATGAAATCTAAAGGGGAAACTTTGACAAATTTCCAATTGGTTATAACCAAGACTGTCGGTTTATTCTATCGCTAATCTAATCGATTAATATTATTTAAATATATTTTTAATTTGTTAATTCTGTTTTAACTCTTTTAAATTTAAATGTGTACAATTTAGAATCTAAATTTTAGATAGTTTTGCTCTGTTTTAAAATTCTGATAAATAAATTCTATTCTAAAATGTGTTCGATATTACACCGATATGTTCGATATATTCGATTTCTTCGATTATTTGTATTATATTCTGTTACATCCCTCAGCTATCTGCTGGCAACCCTTTTAGGGATAATGAAAAACGCGGAACTTGATGATAATCGCTTAATGGGTGGCTTGGGTGGGTCGAGTAATATATATAAACTACAACACTTACCGGTGTGCACGCGACAATGATCTTTCATGTGGTGGCGCAGCTTAAACGCTTTGCCACAAAACTCACATTTAAATGGTCGATCACCTGTATGTACCGACAAATGCGTGATCAGTGATGTAACATCGGGAAAACTTTTAGCACAGAACTTACACATGACAACACTATTCGGATCACTGGACGCGGCGCCGAGCAGCGCGGCTGACTGCGACTGCGCAGCAGCTGCTGCGGCCGCCGCCGCTGCGGCAGAGGTCGATGGCGAGGAGGAGCCGCTGGCTCCGCCTCCGCCGCCAGAGGCACCGCCACCGCCACCCGCTCCTCCTCCCGCACCACCCGCACCACTACCTCCACCAACACCACCACCGCTTCCTCTTTCTCCTCCTGCTCCGCTTCCACCGCCACCGCCCGTTGATGATCCACTTCCGGTTAGCAGTAGACTCCCGCCGCCATTTCCAGCGGACGAGGAGCGTCCACCACCGCCGCCCGTAACGCCCTGGCTCGCCTCCAGGCTGGCCGTCAGGCTCTGGAAGGTGCAACCGGCACTGGCCAGCGATAGGGCCGCTTCCATGTCAATCCCAAAGGCCGCAGCCACAGCTGCCACCTGCTCCTGTGTTTCGCTGCCGGCGGATGTGGCCGCCATGGCGGCGTTCATCTGAAAGGCGGCAAACGACGGTGGCAGGCCGGCCATATTGAGATCGCCGAGCACACTCAGGTGTGGATGGAGCAGCGCCGTGGTGGGGGGCTCCCGGTACTCGAGTGTTTTCAGCGAGTGCGTCAGCAGGTGACGCGTGAGCTTCGACTGGTTGGGGAAGGTTATGCCGCAGTAAATACACGGTATCATGTGCAGCTGCGGCGGCGGCGGCGGGCTGAGGGGTGGCTGCTTTTGCTGCTGCTGTTGTTGTTGTTGGTGGGAGTGGCTGTGGGTGGTGGTGTGGGAGTGTGAATGCGTGTGCGAGTGCGGATGCGAATGCGAATGCGGATGCGGGTGCGAATGCTGCTGCTGCTGCTGCTGATGCAGCAGGGCGGCGGCGGCGGCGGCAGCGGCAGCGGCAGCGGCTGCGGCGGCCGCTGAGCCACCAACGGACTGTTGTTGTTGGTGGGGCGATTCGGACGTTTCCTGGAACAGACACCAAACAAAAATCCAACATCAACTTCTTTACTGGCTTTGACTTGCTTTTTGGTTTTTTTTTTTTCTCTTTTTTTTTGTATTTTTCTAGAATTTTAGGAATTCTTTGGTATTTATTCAGTTTCAGCTTTTTGCTGGCCATTCGATTTCTCTCTGTGTGTGTGTGTATATCTCTAGTTTACTTTGCATCGCCTGCCTGCTGGTCTTGAATTTTTGCTTTTCTTCGTTTCTTTGTCTTTGGCAAAACTAGTGTTTTTAAAGTATTTTTAAAGTATTTTTTCAGTATTTTATTTTCTAACTAATTAAATCATAAAATTATTGTTAACTTTTGCAGTAACAGAGAGTGAGAGAAAGAGAAGGAGAGAGGGAGCAATAGAGAGAGAATAGTTACATATAGAATGTTCCAAAAACTAAGACAACGTAAATTATGCATTTTGCAAATAGTGATCATAAGAATTTTCTTTACTTTCGGCAACTCTTCGCTCTCCTTAAAAAATCAACGTTGGAACTCTAGTATTTAAACTTGTAAATGAGAGTTATATGGGTGGAGAATAGGAAGAAAAATTAGCAAAACTTTGAAAGGAAAAAAAAAATAAAAACAAATTAAGAACTTTACAATTGTAAAAGAAAACGAATAAGTAAGGAAAACGAACTGAAAAACGGAAACAATGAATCAATGTCTCATCAGTGGAAGATTAATGGAAAACAATGCTCTCCTCATCCTCCTCCTTGGACTCTGCGCCTCTCCCTACTGCTGCTCGTGCTCCTCCGGCTCCAGTTTGGAATGGGGAACGGGAAACGGAACCGGGACCGGGACCTGGGGCACAGAGCCCGGTTCTCAGTACTCAAATCTTCGACACGTGTCTTGGATGGATGCCAAAAAAACAAGAGGGGGTTTCAGCATTTGACTTTCGTTGTGTATTTCGTTTGTTTGTTTTTCTTTTTTTTTTATTTCATGTTTATTGCTTTACAAGAATTGCATTAACAAAGTGGGTATCATTCTGGTATTTTTTAGTTTTGGTATTTTTTCGGGTATTTTCTGGTATTTTTTGTTTTCAAGAAGTTGAATTTCGATTTTTGTTTGGGCGTTGTTCGAAAAACGTCGCATAATCGTACGTTAAATATTGATAAAGCTTTTCTATGCTTTTATTTTTTAATATTTTTGGTTTTACAATTAGCTTTTTGTGTTTTTTTTTTTAATATAGTTTTCTGTTTGTGTAAACTTATTGTTAAAAATTGTTTTGTTTTTGTTGTTTTTCTATCTTAAATTTGACTCTGACCAAAACGGCTTTGATCAAAGTTTCTTTTTGGAACGCGATACGCTTTTTCAACTCTAATTTCGATTTAAATTTTGGGTTTAAACAGTGATTTTTTTAGTTCATACTCGAAACTATATTGTCAAATCAAAAACAAAAGCTTGGGTTTTTTCTGAACTTTGGCAACACAAGTAAGAGGTTAAAAGAGTTTCAACTAAATTTAAACAAATAACAAAATGCATGAAAAAAGAGGTTTCTTTACCATGCACAGCTTGCATACTCTTGTGCATTCTATATATAAATTTGTTTGGTTGCCAAATTTTCGAAAATTATAAGAATGAAATTTTGTTTTCGATTTGCCAATCAGTTGCGCACGACAAAAAAAAATCAATAACAAAACATATACATAATTTTGTTTATAAATCGTCCATATATATGTAGGCTTAAACAAAAAATAGTTAAAAATTTTGAATAAAAATTTGGAAAAAAAAACTTTCAACATATTGGTTTTTTTTTGTTTGTTTTTTTTTTAGAAAACAAACTCATGTGGGTGTTGGGGGCCAAATCGTGTTTTTTGTTGTTTGAATTTGAAAATTTTCGTGTGTGGGTTTTGTGTGTTTTGTTGTTTCCGAAAAATAATATATAATATAAATTTAAGGTAAACGCAAGAGCTTCACTTGCTATTTTCAAGAAGTTTTTCCTCATATGCCGCACTCTTTTTTCGCACAAATGTTACAATTTACACTAGAAAAAAATTTATATTAAAAACAAAAAAAAAAAAAAACAAAAAATAAAAAAACAAATTAAAAGGCACATTAACTCGAACAAAAGAAAGGGTATACAAAGTCAAGGGACATGTTCATTCAGCACAGCCATGTTCAAAAAACGCTCAACTTCTTGATAATTTCAAATCAAAATAAATGTTAAATGCTAAATAAATCAATCAACATTTTATATTACTTTTTAATACATTTTCTTTCATAATAAGTTTCTTTCCAAATTCTTTTTCTTTTTTATTTATCTTTTTTATTGTGAGTCACAACGAAAAACAAAAAGTGCAACAAAAGGCAATTAAAAAGGGAAAGGTGATAAAAGAAGTAAGGAAAAAAAAAGACGACGGTAACTGAAAATATTGAATGGAAAATGGAATATCAAATTTCAAATTCCGACTTTTAATATTCGAGTTCCAAATCAAGGATCTCTGCCACTAGCTAATTAGCCTGCCACGAGTAAGTATTTCTGGATCGAGTTTCAATAGCTTAAACCTAGGTGGCACAGTGTTGCAATCGAGAGTCGGTTAACTTATATGGTAGGTATATATACCTGGGGAAAGATAGACAGAGCTTCAGACTTATACGTATACACAGGATATGCCGCACATATATGATATATATATATGGTATGGTATCAGAGTCACAACATTTAGTTCAAGTATCAAGTATTTATAAAAAAACCAAGGCAAAGAACGAACAATCGAACCAAACACTCACTCCAAAACACACTCAAACACACACGCACGCATATGCTATGGGTATTATCCTGCGATCGGATCCTTAAATACTTGAATATTCGAATAATCTTTACTTGAATAGAGCACACAACAACGATAAATGATACGGAAAGGAACAAAGGCATATATTATGTATACGTACGAGTAGCTTTTTATGTAGTAAACGAAAAAAAGGAACAACAGAGAGAGACAGAGTAAGACAGACAGAGAGAAAGAGATAGAGAGAGAGACAGTCAGAGCGAGGTGGATTATTTAATAGAATTTAATAGATAGAGTTAAGAGTACAAAGAAACGAAAAAAAAATTAAACAGGATTACACAACGTTTGTCAAAAACATAGATTTAGAAAGAGAGGAAAAGATATGAAAAGAAGTTATAAGGAGAATGAGAACATAGCAATAAACAAACAATAAACAAATAAATATAAAAAAAAAATTAAATGTCACAAATCATCAGAAAAATGTTTAAGATTTTAGAAAAAGTTTAGAAATTAAGTTTTCAATATTTAAAAAAATACTAAATCGGTAATTAATCAAAAACAGATAATAAATAGTTGATACAAACTGATAACTTGTCGATAATAATCGATATAACACAATTTCTCGATAATTAATCGATTAATTGTTCCATATTTAATAAATATTTAATCTATAATTAATCGATTAATCGACTAGTTCGATTGCTTTTTAATTTTATTCTTTTTTAATGAGAACATTCAGATATTCCAGTTACTTTTTTGATTTAAAAAAAAAAGAAAAGAAAAAGATCTTTAAAAATGAACTAAACATCAAAATGATGCTTAAAGTAAACATATTAGTGGATGCATAACAGGAATAATGTAGCAACAACTGGACAAAATAAACAATACAAACAATTGGTTAAGCCATTAAATTATTATTTTATAAATTTATTTTAATAAAAAAAATCAACATTAAAATAAGATTTATGAAAGCTGTTTATTTTTTAAATTTTACCTAAAAACCCAATAAATGCAATAGTGACGAACCTAAAAAATATTATATAAAAACAATGATGGAATTGAGTATTATATGATTTGACGTTATTAATAAATTATGGACTTAATGAATGCATTAAATGAAACTCGTAAAATTTGACAGAACACAACGTTTAAATTAATTATTAAGTGAATTTTTTTTTTTTTTTTTTTTTAAAGAAACCAGACTATTTAGGTCAAACTATAATTCCCTATAATTCCTGTAGTCAGTTTGCATATGGAACTAATCTCTGGAGTGATAACAAAAAAAAAAAAACAGATATAATGAAGTTGGTAACAAAATATATACGTTGTACGAAAATCAATATCGAATATCGAAATTAAAAAATATGTCTTATAGAGGGAAATGAAAGACATTTAGTTTATGGAAAAATAGAACACACACATTTACCATTTACATAAACGAACAACGAACGAACGATTTATGGTAAAAGCGATCCACATTTAGATAATACATATATATCGTTGGAAAAAAATAGTATTATATAGTATGTATCTCGTGTTGGTGTAAGAGTGTGAGAGTGATGTGTGTGTATATCGGTGATGTGTTAATTCGATTTAGTTTTATTTTCTGGTATTATTTTTGTACTTCATTTAATTTTTTGTTTTCCTTTTTTTTTCTTGCATTTCTTGTGGTTGGTTTTTTTTATATCGATTTTTATGTAGTTATATTTTGCTTAAAAAACACCAAAAGCGCTTTAGTACGATTCTTTGTTTGATTGACAGATTAATGCAGTTTATATATATATATTGTGGTATATATATCAGGTTTATCAATTGCACAACGTTCAGATCTGGACCCCTCTCTTGTTTTATTTGATGGAGATTTCTTGTGATTTCTTTATATATTTTTTAATATTTGCTGTTCCGTTTTCGTATTGATTAATATAATATTGAAAGCACAACACCCAGTTTCGACACATTGATAATAATTATATTTATATAGATAGAGACAGAGAGACAAAGACAGCGAGAGAGAGAGAGACACACAGAGCGAGAGCGAGATAGAGAGAGAGCATTAAAGAGCGATAAGCAGTAAGTTTTAAGACAAAGACAACAATTACATTTACAGGTTCATAGTTTCCAGTTCAAAAATAATTAAAAATTAAGGAAGGCCAAAGGTAGGTCTAATTCGAATGCAAAGAAACGATATGGGATCGGGGTTTCATACTTATGTCTATATAAGATAAGTGGGGGTTTGTCCAAATTTTGTGCAGCGAATTTCGATATCATTAACAGATTTTATTTTTTGTCAAATTTTGGTTCGGTTATGGAGGTTTGGTTCCGGTTTTTTTCGTTTTACACAAAGCGCAAACTAAAAATTATTAAAGTTTTTGTTATTGTTTTTGTGTGGGTTTTTTGGTTTTGATTTATATATAAAACATGCTTTAAATGTGTACAATATACGTAATGCAATGAGCGTGAAAAAGTGTGTAGGAATGTAATCTTAAGGCTAAATAATAAAGAAAGAATAAAAAAACAGAAAATGTTGTTGCAGTTGTAGTAAGGTTAGGTTAGTTATGAGGCTGCCACCTGAATATTAGCTTATTACATGAGTAAATTCAGTATTGCATACGAATAATAAAGGTATTATCTTCAAGCCAACTTTTAAAATGTTTAACATGTCCTTACCACCTGCCACTAATTAGGGGATACAATTGGCTACATAATGGACATTAAAAACTCTTAGTCAGTCAGCCAGTCATAGAACCCCTCCATTTCAGCAAAGTTTACACATATTCATTTACAGAGGCCTTTAAAAGTTTTGCCATAAATTGAAATATTCAACGGGATGCCCATAGACTGGCAGACTTTTAGCTTGCACTGAAGATAACTAGCCCGATGCACCAGTAACTTACATCCATTGATGTTGCGTGATTTCTGTCGGCGAAAGGCTAACAAGCCGGCGAAATAAACAAACTTTTCATTAGCCAAATTGCAGTTTTGGCCACTGCCCGCTCTTGTTGGCTTCGGCTTTGGCAGTGGATTATTGAATAACCTTAGGTAGAGGTGAAGGTACGTCCACCAGAATTGGGTCATCACACACCAAACGAAAACCACATACAAAAAAGTGGCAAAAAAGAGGCACAACCCGGCATGTTGATGAACCTAATTGATTCGATTTTCGGAAACGAGTTCAACGTGCCTAATGTGTGATTATCTGCTCTGCAGGATCTCTCTGCCCCCTGACACCCCCTCCCAATTTTTCGATTTCTTCTTTTGACTTTATCCTCCTCTGTCACCCGATTTTCCCCTTAGAGAGCCCAGACGCACGCCACATCTGGCTCGAGGTCTCGCCGTATTGCCGTTAATGTCCTATCCGATGACTGCGTCATACACCTCAAAAAATAATTTGTTAGAAGAAGTAAAAGGCGAATTGATTGCCTAATTTTCTTGGGAAAATATTGCATCCAATAAAACGAAAGTTTAAAAAATGCCTTGAATTTAAATGTTTGTCCTTTAAAGAAAAGAGAAATTAATATATAATAATAATTTCCTTAAGGATTGCCTTTCCCTATAAAAAATATTTTTTCCAAGCTTTTCTAAGAGAACTCTATTTTCTTTTTCTGTTCCCCGGACTTAATAGAGGTCTTCTCTAATTTTATATTTCTCAGTGCCCTCCTCCTTGGCCGTGACTTGAGTCGTGACTTCGTCATCCTCATCGTCATCGCCATCGTCATCGTCATCGTAGTCCGTGTCGTTGTCGTTGTCGTAGTCGCAATAATAATCAAATATCGATCGATGTGCGTCTGGTTTTGCTTTGCTTCTTTTCCTACGAAATATTTTCGACGGTCGTCGGCCTTTTCTTGTTCATTTTTATGCCATTTTGGCGGAGGGGCTTTAAGCTCAACCCTCAACCTCAACCTCAGCCTCGAAGCTGGAGCCTCGAACCCTGAACTGAGCCTCCTCCCCCTCCTGCCAGTCACAACATTTTAATAAAGGCGAATTTTTAATGAAAACTCTCTTGGGCCTGGCTCCACACACACATTTTTCTATATATATGTATATTTTTGTACGTATATTTCAGATGGTTTGTTTGCACTTGGTGCGCTTAATTATTTTCTCCTTTTTTTTAAGTCCCTTTCATAGCAATCAAAAAATAGACGCAATAGATGACGCATAGAACGCATCTGAAGAGATGGGATGCCGCGGAAGTGGGCTTTAGGGGAGGTCGGACTATTTCAAATATTTTCCCTCATTTATTTTTGTTCGTAATATTTTTGCACAAATTATTGTGTATTGTCATAATTCCTTTTTTAGGGAAAACAAGTATGGAATGAGGCAGCCGGCAAAGTTGGCAGGAGTGCAGCATTGATATATATATATATATATATATATATATTTATGGGAATGGCCCTGCGTCTATATAGACTTTTTATATTTATTTGTACTCCAGTCTTTTTTTTTTGTTTTGCTGGCAATCTCTGCTCTTTTCGCAGATTTTTTAATAAACAAAAAAATATATATGTAATAGATGTGGGTGCAAAACAAACAGTCCAAGTAGTCTGAACAATTGGGAAGGGAACAGAAACGGAAACAAGCGGACCCGGTGACGAGACGAGCATCAACGAGACAAGAGTCGGAAGGCAAAACATATATTTTCCGAAAGGTTTGGAAATTCAAGAAGGAAGGGGAAGGAGGAAAATTGAAAACACGTGTGAAAATCAGATGCTGAAATTTTCTAATTGTTGAAAAATAATTTTATATTATAAATTATATATAAACCATTTACAACATTTTAAGAGACTCATAAACACCCAACCCAAACACCGAATTTGAAAAGGCTTTTGGCGTTGGCTTAAAGTCTCTCTCTTAAGGGGCTATTAGAAATTTTGTAACTCCCCCTTTCCCCCTTGCTTGAGCCAAAATAAAAAAGTGGCCAAGGGGTAGGGAGGGTTAGTGGGTGTGTGGACCCAGCGAAAAGCACTTGAAAAACTTTGCAATCAACGCAGCGCTGATTACAATGGCTCGGCAGCGACGTTGCAGCAGCAGCAGCGCCGCAAAATGTGCAATGTGCGTGTGAGGGCGGCGAGCACAAGGGAGTGGGGAATGGGGAGTGGTGCGGTGGCGCCACAATGCAATATATTTTCGCTTTGGCATTTGTTGCGTTTTGGCAGAATTTTTTTGTACGCTGCTGACTCTCTTCCATTTATTCTTTTTTGTTTATTTGCACGGATTTCCGTGGGGGCTTACAAAAAAAGGAATATTTTTTTTTCAATTTTTTATTATTTTTTTGTATGCATTGCATGATTGACAGTTACCAGGCATTGATTAAGGCTTAGAGGGGGCACTCCGGGAGCGTGGTGTGGGGGCAAAGGAGTACCTAAATGCATTCAGTCAAAAGTTGTGTGAAAGCCTCCGAGTAAAAATGTAAAACAAGAAAGGAAGCTAATTTCGGCACGCCGAAGTTTGTATACCCTTGCAGATTGCAATTGGATAATTAATAATCCAAAATAATCGTTATATTTTTTATCCGTACCTATTATTTTTACAATTCCCATTTACAGTTTACATTTTCCTCAATATTTACAGAATGTTAATATGGCAGCTATACTATACGACTATATCATACGTCCGACTTTCATAAAAACGAGTTTCTGAAATATTATAAAATTTTCATATCTCAAAGTACAGTAAGATAGGCAGCTGTACGACATATTAGGCCGATCCGGCTCGTTCCGAATTATATACGAACGAGAGTACATAGAAGACTCTCTGCAAAGTTTCGTTCAGATAGCTTCAAACTTGAGGAACCAGTTTGCACATAGGACAAACAAACGCACATGGCTGAGTCAATCTCAGCTGTTGATGCTGATCAAGGATATATATACTTTATAGTATCGGTAATAGCTCCTTCAGTGCGTTTCAATCTTCTGACTATAATTATAATAATATATAGAATTAATTTAATTTTATACATTTTTATTAATTATTAAATTTTAGAAGTTTTCAGCTAAGTAAGAAATCATTTTCGGCCCTATAAAGTATATATATTCGTGATCAGCATCAACTGTGAGCGTTCATATTACGCATACGCAACGTAGACGGGCAAACAAATGTGCTGACAAGGGCAGGTGGCGTTACTCCAGGGAGGGGACTCGGGCACTCCCAGGGGTTTTCTCATAAGGGGAATGGAGAGGGGAACATGGAACAGGGACACAGAAATGCGACTCGTAAAATGCAAGCAAAGCAGCAGCAGCGACAGTTGAGAGGGCCAGCCTAAAGGTATGCCATGAAATAAATTTCATAAGAGCAGCAGCTCGAAAAATAAATAAAAAGAACGCATTTGTTTCAATATTAAATACTCATATGTAGGTGTGTGTGAGTGTAGAAAAGAAAGCAAAAAGAAAAAGAAAGCAAAAGTTGTTGGTTTTGTGCGTTGATTTCGTTTTGTTTTGGTCTTGTTTCACTGGTGCTGCAGTGGCAGCTCCCCTCGTTCGTTATAATCATTTCTCCCCCTTGAAAAGGGAGAAAGAGTGTCAGGCAGAAAAAAGTAAGGAACAAATAAAAAAAAGAAAGTGTAAAAGCAAAAGTATTTATTATGCGGCAATGGCTTGGAGAGGCCTACAAGAGTCTTGGAACAGATCAGAGTCAGAGTCAACGAATTGCACAAGACACTGGGGAAAATTAAGGAAATTTCCCTGAAAATCTATGGCTTGCTTTAATATATTATTCATTTATTATTAGTTATATATTACTAAGTAAATAAATAAGGTAATTAAGGTATTTTGTGCATATATTTATTCCTTTAATGCCTTTGGATTATAAGGTTTCCTTTAAATATCTATAAATATTTAAAGGAATTTAATATTTTTTTGTTTGGATCACAATTTTTTTGCTAGTTTTTTTTTAAGAATTTTCTTTATGTTTTTGAGAAGAAGAAAATTAATTTTTATATGCTTAAAGCCTTAGACTCTAAGGCTTAGAGATTGATAGTCCAAACTCTAGCCTTTATAGTCTCCGAGATATAGGAAAAAATCGCTTCGGCTGGTGTTGCTGGTCAAGAGCATGAGGAAAAGAGATGAAAGAGGCCGACCTTCTGCTGCTTTTCCATTTCCCTTGCAGAATATATTAAAAAATATACCAAAGCATAAAGAAAAATTTCAAGCCAAGAGCTTTTTTGAATTTTTTTTAGTGTATTGTGCAACCCCGTCACACAGATACGCTCCCACACACACATAGCAGGCCATCGACGTCAACGGCCCGACTGCAGGCAGACCCGAGGCTGCTGCTATTTTTTGTTGCCTTTTGGGGTTTCCTTTTTATTTTATTTGGATTTTCACCAAGCTTTGCTTTTTAGATAAATTTTTATTTGAATTTATGCATGTGCGTCAGACGAGGACATGCATATAAGGCCAGCCAACACGAGTTTAAAAACATGTGTGTAATTTCCAAATTATTAAAATACATAAAAAATTTTTTTTTGTCTACTGTTTTATATGCTAACTTATATTTTTAATTTTTCAAATTTTTTTCTCAAAATCTCAAAATAATATTGAGTCGATAAGGAAAACTTAAATTCTTGCTAAGACCTCGAAAAGTCAACATTGTGCGCAATGCAATTACATTTTTTGCACTTTTTTAGGTGCTTTGCTCGAGGTTTTTGACTACATTTCCACTGGCTGGGCCTGTCATCCATCCAGGCTTTCCTCGGCCCATGAAAATTCGTCAAGCGTTGCAACAAAGTGCGTTACACTGTGTGTGTTTTCATATATTTCTTGCTGTCCTGAAGTGGGGAGAAAAAACATAAGAAAAACGACAGTGGCTACTCGAGCTTCCTTTTCCTCTTGCTTTCGTTTTCGTTGATTTCCTTTTTTTACGAACGAATTTTTACTAAAAAGAATGAGACGACCAAGGAAAAGAGGAAAAGGCTTGACAGGAAAAAATGTAATGTGGAAATATATTTGCCGGAAGCTAAATGTTTTCCCACACAGCCAAAAAGGTACAGTCGTGCTTCACCCGAAAAAGTATGCATTACATTCCGAGTGGAAGCCAAAATTAGTGGAGGGACAGCAGCAGGCTGAAGAGGGATGCGTCCCTGTCCTGTCATGTCCTGGAGCTCTGGGGAATAAATAAATTGAATATCGAGCCACTCTCCCACCCAGCCCATTTCTTAGTTTCCTTTTTTGTATTTATCCTGTTGCAACATGCGACAATTTCTCTATCATTGTTTGATTTGAATTTTTGATTTGGTTTTTATTTTATTTACATAGTGCAGTCTCAAATAATAAATGTGTGCGGACAACACAGGCACAGCAGGGGCCCACGCGGCGTATACGTCAGTTGTTTACATTGAGGCAGTACACCACTGCGTATGCTTAACTATTTAAGGGCTGGGAAACTTGGAACAATAATTTCTTTTCCAGGTTATAAAGGTTTCGATGTTGGTTTTTACTAAATTAGAATTTCTGTTAATTAAATTATTTTTTTTTTAAATATATAAACTCCCAAAAAAAATATCATTTAAATGTCCCCAAACATAGCTCCTAGATTATCCCAATTTAATGCCTAATGCCCAGGGCATCTTCTAGTCGTATCTATTATTTGTGACAATGGCAACCATATTGAAATTATAGTGTCGCGAACATGCAACTGCAACAACAAAAACAGCAACAACAGCTTTGGCAACAACATTGGTGGCAAATAAAAAATTAAATTAAAATAGAAAAGGAAACAAAAAGAAGGAAATAGCAGGGGGAAGCCGGTTGGAAGGACCTCGGAACAGAACATGGCCAGTAAATAAATAATAAAAAACACAAATATTCCAGGGATGGGAAAATTGCAAACGGAAATTGGCAACAATGTGTGCTGGCAAGTGGCAAGTGAAAAGCGGTCCGCAAAAACAGAAAATAAAATTTATATAAATGTATTTTATCAACTTTGCGAAAACTTATAGAATCAAAGGTATTTGTATGTGTAGTATGTGTGTGTGTGATTTTAAACGGGAAGATAAGGGGATATATATCCACATAGATATGCGACAAATACAACATAGATTACATACAAATATATAGATAGGTTCAACTAACAAAATTACACAGACATTAAGGGTTATAGAGTGTGTGTAAAAGAGTTAGCTAGCTAGACGAAGAGACAGAGATAGATAGATAAATACACAGAGAGATAGAGAGAGAGAGAGCGCTACACATTAAACAAAATATAGTGTCTAAATAGAGCTAGAGAACTGAACAACTAACACTCGATATTTTGTTGTAAATCTCAAATTACTTGGGGGGATTTTTGAACTGAATAGAAAAGGAAAAACTTTACTTATTGGGGTTCGGGTAATGTATATATAGGGCATATAGATATATAGATGGATAAAGATATATAATATATATATATATGTAAGGTTATATATATGTATTAAAAAATTCATAGACAAAGAACACGACGAAGAGCAAAAATATATGTTGAGTTTTTGATTTTGTTTTCTTTTTGCATTTGTTTTTTTTTTTTGTATATTGTTTTTTTTTTTTATAGATATAAAAATTATGGTATATAGATGTATATATATAAGAACAGACAGAGAGAGAGAGAGAGAGCAATACTTAGGATAGAGATATGGTTACATATAGACATGGAGTCGGATCGAGCCAGATCGGTATCATATGGAGACGGAGATCTGGCCTGCGATATATATCGTTATATATATTTCTTTTTTTCTCTGACCTATCGAAGCAGCAAAAGCATTCACTGAATGGGTTTGGGAGGAGCAACTCCTCCTCGGGGAGTTCAAATTTTGGCAGGGTTTTTTTCGAATTTTGGGAGTTTTTTTCGGGGGGGAGGTAAGATCTATCTGGGATTTTGATTTCGAGGAAGGGGTTTAAGGGTTGATTTGATTTTTAAGCTAAAACACTCTCAAACTTACCGACTCGTGGGAGGCGCGGTAGTCAAGGTCGCCGCCCAGCCCGCCGCCAGCTGATGCCGAACGCTGTTGCATGTGTCTGCTGTGACTGCTGTTGTCGTCCTCGCTGCAATCGATCTCCTTCTTGAGGCTCTGCGGGATGGGAAATGATCAAGAAAATTATCTAATTAGTATGGAATAATAAATAAGACAGGAAATTATACCACATGAATACCACATTAGATTGAACTTAATATAAAACATTATATACATTAAGGAAACCAAATTTAAAGTGTGAGTTGTTGGAAAGCTGGGGGTAGTTTCTAATGTAACTAGTAACAAAAAAATAAATAATAATATAAATAAAGAATATAATAATATTAAAGACAGACATATTCACTAACCAATGGCACCGACTGCACGGGCAGAAGATTGGCCACAGTCCCAGGACTCAGCAGGCTGGAGGATGAGCCTCCGCCTCGGCCATCGTTACCGCCGTCGCGTGAACTCCGAGAAGCTGGACGACCGCCGGAGCCACCAATACTGAGGTCCGAGGCTCCGGCTCCGGCACCCGCTCCTGTTCCCGATCCCGAACCCGTAATGGCCGGCGTAGAGCGCTGTGATTCCATGGCTGCCGCTGCAGCGGCTGCCGACGAGGAGGGCAGGTTGATCAGCGGCGAGGGTATTAACGTGGAGCCAGTAGAAAGATCCACTCCGCCGCCACCCATCTTCATGTTGAGACCCAGGTCGTTATTGCTGCTGTTGTCCGCCTCGTCGTCATCCTCGAGATCCATTTCATCGTCATAGTCATCGTCAATGATCTCCGTCTTGGCAATCACGGGCAAGGCATCCTCGTCGTCCGAGGGCGACAGATGGGAGTGCGGATGCGAGTGCGAATGCGGATGTGACGGATGGTGGTGGTGCGTGGCGTGCAGGTGGTGCGCGTGATGGGGATGAGGGAGCCTCAGTGTTTGATGGGCCAGCCGCTGGGCAATGCCCCGGGCCATGGCGCTTGCACTGGCCCCAACTACCACCACATCTTCGTCCAGGTCCTCGTCCATGTCCTGCTCCAGGCGATGGTCCCGATCTCGCTGCTGTTCGCGTTCGCGTTCCCGCTCTCTTTCTCTGTCTCGCTCCCTGTCTCCTGCTCGCTCGTCATCATCGTCGTCATCATCATCCAGGGCTACGACGCCTCCATCCAGACCGGAACCGGAGCCAGACCCCGATCCATTGCTGGCTGAGGTTGTGGTCTTCCCGCTGCTGGCATTGTTATTGTTGTTGTTGTTGTTACTATTATTGTTGTTGCTGCTGGCGTTGCTGTTGTTGTTGATGTTGGCATTGGCATTGGTGTGCGAGGAGGCATTGCCCTGAGTGGACACCACCGAGGAGGTCGTCGCCGCCATTGCTGCTGCTGCTGCAGCGTTTTTTGGCTCCACAGGTCTTTGATAGAGATCTAGCGGCATGGGCGTATCCTCATCTTCATCATCATCCTCATCCTCCTCATCGGCCGTCGCCGTTGCTGCCGCTGCCACGGCCGCTGCCGCCGCTGCCTGCAGCTGCTGTGCCCTTCGCATCGCCTCCTCGATATCCTCATTCTCGTCCAGCTCATCGATCTCCTCCACCTCTTCCTCCTCCTCGTCATCATTTAAGTTGCGTGCCAGCAGCAGCACCTCATTCTCCTCGTCTTCCTCTTCCTCTCTATGATCAACCCGCTCGCTGGCCGCACTCTGCTCGGCCTCCAGATCTGCCAGAAGGTGATCCGTTTTGTCCTGCAGCCGGGATGAACGCTTGGCGGGCGTGGGACTGCACCGATCGCTGGCCTCCCGCTTCTGTGCACTGACGCCGAAGGAGGAGGAGGAAGTAGCCTCCTCGTGGGTGGCGCTGCTACTAGCACCGGAAGTCGCCGTGCTAGCTGTAGTAGTCGAGGCAGCGGTTGTGGCACAGGCTGTCGTGGTGGCCGTCGTTGTGCTTGTACTGCTGCTGCTGCTGCTCCCCGCCGTTGCTGCTGCAGATGTTGCTAATGCCGCTGTTGCTCCCGCAGATGTTGCCGCCGCTGCTGCCGCTGCTGATGCTGCTGCTGCAGATGTTGCTGAGGTTGAGGTCGATGTTGCTGCTGCTGCCGCCGCTGCTGCTGCTGCTACAGACCCTGTTGTTGCCGCCGTGGCATCTAGAGCCGCCGCCGGGCTATCGGCCGCCTTGTGGGAGGAGCCACCACCCTGGGGACGCAGACGATCCGGCTCTCGTTCCGGCTCACGCAGCGTCGTGTTCTGGTTCGTCATCTCGGCGAGGCCCTTGACCTGTGAACGAGGAAGGGATATAGTTTAGGGTTAGAGGGATTTCTTCGTCTCTCAGGGAGAGTGTAAGCACCTTGAGGGATTCGGCTGTCTTAAGCAGAGCGGACAACTGACAGTATTGCACGTTCACTTCGCCCTTGTACATGAATTCAACTAAGGTTTGCAGCTCGGCAAAACGGACGTCCTTCAATATCACAATTGGATGTCTTTCAGGATGCTCCAGGAACAGGCTCTGGAAGTACGAGGAACAAGCTGAGAGGACCACCTGTAAAGGGTAATGAAAGGTGTTGTAATTAATTTTAATATAATACATATACATCTTCTTTTGGAAAACCTGTAGAAATAGAAAGCCTAAAGACATCTTAGCTTATTCTCTTCGAAAATATCCCAATTCCAGCTTAGGTATATTCCCAAATTCCTCTTCTTGGGCTTGATTTTCTTTTAGTTTTCCATCTTGTCCGTTGGCCACCATCTGAGCCACGAAAAGCGCATTTTCCATTCGTCGTCTTCGGCCGCAACGATGGACATTTCTCCCCTCGGCAAGCTAGAAGCATTTATTAGATTTACGATCTGGCTCTCGAATGTGGCTCCACGAAACGCCGCTTTTGAAGATGCCACAAAACGAGCACGATGCGGAAAAGCCAGCGTAGAAGAAGACAAAAATAGGAGCGTTGCGCTGGGAGTTCAATCTGGAGTCCAGTTTTTTCTTTCAGCTTTATTCAGCTGCGGGCGTCAAGGCGTGAACATGCCACGAATGACAATGCCACAGCAGCAGCCACGGTAACGGCAGCAACTTGCAACCAGTTCCGATCCGCTGTCGATTTTTATGTGCGCATGCACGCCTTGGGGTATGCAATAAACTTTCCGATATATACATATATCTGCACACACATACATACACCGATCTGGTCATGTTGTAAATTTTCATTGCTGGCAAATTGAAAAGGCGTCGGCCTCCATTTCGCATATAGATTTCGCTATAGCCTAATGAGGTTTTGGCCTAAGACTGCGCTAACCTCGGCAAGGGAGATGGTCAGGCTTTTGGAAACTCACGACATGATGCGATGTTTTCAGGGTATAATCAAAGGACTTTTTACATCATTTCAATTAGCCTCACCAGGCGAGTCAATTTATACTCGGGCTTAATCACAACAAGAACGATAAGTTACTTCGGCACATCGAAGCTTGTATACTCTTGCTAACTGCAATTGGCACATTAATAATCTATCCATATGATATCGTCAAGCGATTTTCAAAAAATTAAAACCGAACGGAAAAAGAGTTCTTGAAGCTTGTGTTTGTATTAAAGTTAATACTATGAATAGTTCTTTTACAAAATTTAATTAAATTTAATTCAAGTTTATCAGGCAATAAAGTTAGAAAGCAGTATCTATCTCGCTCGCACTCTAATGCCTTTCTTAACTTTTACAACTGTTTAAAAATTCTATTGTGTTGTTTTTTTTAACTTTTATTTATATATTTTTTTTTATTTATTGTATGTATATATAGTTTTTAAGATACTCCCTTAATATTCAGAAAATCCATGATGCTTTCTTAATTTTCTGTATAAACTGACACCTCTAGCGTTCACCCCACCACCCCCGTCTCGTCCCACCCCCTACTCCCCATATTGGCGTCTCCTGTCACACGCCGTTTGCGCTAGAATTTATTTAAAAAAATGCAATCGGCCTGCACACGCCCCCGAATCGCGGCAACCGCGTAAAATGAGCGTTAATAAATTCACGCGCATATTAGAAGTCATGGACGTGGGGCCGAGGAGCAGTAAAAGGAGGAGGACTGGGGGGACTAGGAGGGGAGGGGCCAACTGGGGGCTGCCTAGGGTCCAGTCTTCCTCCAGCCAGCTCTTTCAGTGGCATTAAGAAAATCGAATTTCCTGATTACAAGCAGAAAAAAAAACGAAAAAAAGAAGGCTTGGCTGGGGAGAGAAGGAAGCTTAAGGTGGCTCGAAAAAAATGGGAGGGGGGTATACCAGGCAAAGGCGTCGCAAATTGGCAACACTTTTAATTGAACGTCGCTGGAGGAGCCGAAGAGGGGGACAAGAGGTAGAATAACGCCCCCAAAGCTAATGAACGCCAAAGGCTTTGATTTCTAACGCCACGGCCCAGTTAGTAAACGTTATTTGCGCTCGTCCTATATTTAAAAGGAGAAGAAAAAGGATAGAAGAAGTAAGGCTAAAAAGTGTTGCATGTAATTTGCGGTAAAATAGTCAACAGCATAAATTTCTCTGACATTCAACATAAAGAGGGAGATGGGACATACTTTAAGAGAGCAAGACAAAAATGGTTAACAAAATCCTAATTAAAAATGATTTTTATTTAGTAACTATTAAGCTTTTCATTTTCTTTGATATTAACATGTATTAATTCTATGTATTGATATAGCTCGTAATTTTATGTATATATTGTATATATTTTCTTTCCGTGTATCTAGAGGTGGGCGTCGGGTTAACCGATCTGGCATTGCATGTCCCAAGTGGGCGTCCACATTCCCAACCCAAATTTAAACAGCAGCAGTTACTCGGTAAAAGAAATTAAACTAAATGAACGACTGGAAAAAGAAAAATCCTTTTCCAATTACGCATGCGTATAAATCAAGAGAAAGAGCTGGCAATATAGCAGGAGAGAGGGGAATCCGAAAAAAAACGAGTTGGCGCCATTTTCTGCGATGAAGAAGCAATTTTATCTTTGAATTCTTATCTTTATCGTTAGATCTTAACCTTTCTAAGCCAGTTTTTCCTTCCACTTGAGTCCGTAAATATTTTTAAAATCCAAAATGTTAAAATTCTTATTTAGTGTATTGTTGGTAATCACATAGAGTATTATACTGTCTTTTTAAGGATTACGAAAGAAATATGAAGGCACGCTTTATTTTGTGGTAGTAGCTGGCGCTCCGAAGTTTGCTTCCTTTCTTAGTTTTCTTGTATTTCTTTTATATATATATATATATTTTTTTTTTTTTTGCTTGGTTGCCAAACTTGGGTGTGACTGCTGCCTCCTCTGCCGCTGAGAGGTTAACATTTCTATTATGGGGGTTACCACTCCCTTTTATAGATGTTTTTATTTATTTCTTTTTTTTTTGTTGCTTGACCACCGTCAGAGAAGAACAACAACACAGAAAACAACTTCAACAAAAACAACAACTACAACGAACACTGCGGCGAAATATGCAAATTATTATGTTTGTATATCGCCGCCTTAGAGTTTTTTGTTCTTTCCTTTTTTTTGTGTTGTTGTTGCCTGTGTGTGCGGTGTGGCGCTTGCGGCTTTTTTTTTATTGTTGCTCAACCTCTTCTATAAAGCTATGTATATAGCCAGATTTGAGTGCACCTTCTTCTTTTTCTCTTCTTCTCCTTCAATTTTCACTCGCATTTATGTCTTAATACAATTTGCAGAGCGGAGGAGTGAGCTCTCTAGGAATGCAACCACCTGATGATAGATGATCATGGGATACCACGATAGATCTTGATGGATAGTCCATCCTCTGATCCAGTCTATCGACTTTCCAACATTGTGATTAGGCCTATTCTTCATAAATTTTGCATAATGTGTGCTAATTTATATAATTTAGTCTGATGAGGAACGACGACTATCGTTATCGATTGCCTTTACCCTGTCGATAATTGTGTTTGTGCGGGCCAATTTAATTTTTATTGATTTTCCCGATGACGAAACAGAGGAGGGAGAGATTTTGCTTTTCGCGATACTAAGCTGTTATTAACTGATGGATTATCTTAAATTGATTATACGAGTTAGATTGAAGAAAAACCTATGGTTGGCAGGCGTAGTTTATAAATAAATAAAAAGGATAAGGACAAATACTTGGAAATACTACAAAATACTAAAATGTTTATTAATATAATACATTTACAGTGGGACTATAGAGTAATTTTTATAAAATTAGCTATTTCCACTCTTATTCTCATTCTCAAACATCGAAAAATATTAATAACAATTAAGCTGCATCATCTACCTTCCATTTCAGAGGCTCCTCAAAGCACTTCAGAAACTGATTAATAGTCAAGACTTGGTAGACAAATAGCAACAGACGAGAACAAAAATTAAAAAAAAAAAATTGTAGTATAAAAAAATAACAAAAATGTATTTCAAAATATGGCATTTATAATTTAAGAACTGCGCTTCAAAAATTATGTTTTTTCCGTCTTTCTTTCGCCTCCTGCCTGCCATTTAATTATTTTCTTAGAGCTTATTTCCGAGCAGGGGAAGTAGAGGAGGAGAGGTGAAGGAGTTTGATGGGGGGCAGAGGGACACAGGCGGCGGCGGCAGCAAAAGCAACATCAACACATCACGCGTTGACCTTGATATTCGCATTCACAGCGGAACCGCGCAACTTGCACACACGAAGCGAACATAGAAGCAGCAGAGCGTATAAATATACAGACATTGTAAAAATAAAAATATATACATATTTGTTTAGAATAATATAAAAACAAAGCAAGGTATTTTTATAAATAACAAAGTAAAAAAGAAAAAGTGCTGTTTCAATTTAAATTCAAATTATATTTACATTTTATATTATTATATTTATTATTTCAAGACTTTAAGAACACAAATTATTATTATTTATTATTTGTTCTTGCCAGCTCTATGCGATTGATTATTGCTGTACTCTCACAAACACCATCGCGCAACAGGCGTGCAAAGCATTAAGCAAAATCGACGAGAAGAAGAGGGATCTGAGGGGGCGGCAGCGACGCACGCAACGCAGCTTTAAAAGCTTGCAAGCGAGAGAGGGCGAGAGCACTGCGATTGCCAAAGCGGGACAGACCTAGCTGAGTGCGATAAGCAGTCGCCGCGGATTGTGAATTGCAAAAACGCAAGTATAAATAAATAAATAATGCGAGCGAACCGAGCACCTACACACCCATAATAAATAATTTTAAGAATTATCTCATCAAAGCGAAGCGCAAACGAGAACGTTTCTCTTCCTCTCTCCCGTCTTTTGCAGTTACGTATTTAGATGCGTTAATTTCCGCCTATTGCCGTTCCCCTTTCACCACCCGCATGCAGTGCCATAAATTTGTCTTTATATTTAATAAATTTAATATATTGCGGCGGCTCTTCGTTGTTCTTTCTTTTTCCACATCCCATCCCTCTTTTTATACCCTTGCAAGGTAATATAATTTTGGTCAGAATTTTGCAACATAGGAATAATGTCCGTCTGTCAGTATGTTTCCACGCAATTTACTACCTCAGATTTGAAGCTATCTGACTTTGCAGGTAGTCTTTTTTACATATACATATAAAACTGTAAAAATCTTTTGAATTGAAAGTATATAACATTATATCAAACTATGATAGATTGTTAATGATCCATTTGCAATCTGCAAGGGTATACAAACTTCGGCATCCCGAGGTTAGCTTCCTTTCTTATTGTTTCTGTTTTATGTATTAGGTTTTATCCATCTTTATTTTCGGTGTATCTTAGTTATATTTTTTTTTTGCACGAATGAGTGATTGCATAGACGAAGATAGGGAGATTGAGACAGTGAGAAGGAAATCGAGACAGTGAGGGAGAGGGACATTGCTAATGCGTTGACGCTGACCTTGGAATTCAAGTCCAAACCAATTTTGCGGCCAGCAAAAAAAATAATACAAAAAAAAAAAAAACAACACTAGAAGGCAAACCCGAAACCGAATTGTGAAACCAAAAACGCAGCAGAGTGGAATACTCAAAGAATACTTTTCAATTCACTGATCCCACGCAAATGGGGAATTACTAATATTACTAATAAAACAGAATTGAACAAATTTAATATTATTATTTTTTTCCTTTCTTTTCTCTTAAAACGTATAGGCAAGTTGTACGTTAAATAAATTGGAATTTATTAAAACGAAACAATTTAAATAACATTCCTGACATCAAATTCATTAATACGCATCCACACGCAGCTTCAGATACCACACCCGCGAACACGCACCCGAATCAGCTGTTTTCCTTCCTCTCATTCTACCTCTCTTTGCGATTTTGCTTTGGTCTCCACTTTTCAAGTTCAACGAGACGCGCCCCCAGAAGTGGCAAACACACATAACATGGCTGTATAAAAATGTGCGTAAAACGTGCGTAAGGCAACGCACACGACAATGACGTCACACGCCGCAAGCCAGTTGATAAAGCATACGGCTGGGTGGGGAGGAGATTGTGGTGGAAAGGGGAGGCCGTTGGCAACTCAATCCACTTGTTGCTATATGAAAAAAGAGCAAAACAACAAAAACAACAAGAAAGGCGCGATACGATACGAGACGAGGCGAAGCGAGGCGAAAAGAAACGAAGTGAACGACGAACGATGAACGAACGCACAAAACGCACACACACGCACACACGGCCTGTGATAAAAAGCTGCGTAAGTATGTGGGCTTTGATTGAACGAGTTTTGGCATTAAAATACGCAAACATACATACATACAATGTACAGGCACACAAACACACTCTGAAAACATAAATCCGAATGACATTGAACTTGAACTTGAGTGCGAAAACTGTGATAAGTACACTGCGATACGAAAGGGTATGCGGTTATGTATATTGTGAAGAGATTTTGATAATATCTCAAGAGGGGGATTTATGTATTGCTCTAATGCACTAAATTATGGATAATAATAGTATTTAAATTATATTAAATATATGGGTATCTAAGTTTTAAATTAACTGAACATTATTAGGTGCCTAATTTAATGATTAAGTAAAATTAGCTAGCCTTCTATATTAATATTTTGTTTAATTAAATGTTGTAGTTAACAATATATATGTACATAGGATAAGTACATATATATCATACCTAACTAACTTTCAGTAAGTAGGGTCGCAGAAACCTGTTGTGATTTTTCACTTCTTTTCTTTACCTTTATTTGCTTTCACTACCTTTTTTAACTTATTTCCCTTTCTCTTTTTAAACATAAAATGCTAATCCTTAATAACCAATTACACGGTATCAACAACTTTGTTTCCCCTTTTCCTTATAAAATGAGGCGCACTCATATTTACGCACTGTGTCAAGCTGGTGCCGTTATCTGCTGATAAAAAAAGTCAGTGAGTGAGGCAGTGAGTGGGAGCGGGAGAGGGTGGTAGCAGGGGGGTTACGTAGGCATTACGTAGCAACAACTCTGTCCCAAGGTCGCCAATGCAAATTTATGCGCATTCTGAGAGATTTATGAGGCCTTTTCTCTTCTTACAGTTTGCGGTACATAGCCAACACAGTTCGTAATTAATTTATGACTGCTCACACAAAGCCAGAACCTGAACAGATAAGGTCGAAATAATAGTAGTAAGTCAATTATCTATATCGGGATATAATAATCGTGCTTAAGATAGTGTTTAATCCACGAGGTAGGTTGAGTTTAATGCAACAAATCGTAGTATTTCTAGGGAAAGTAATGAAAAAGCTTGTGGCTCTTGGGGTTAATTCTATTTACAGTAAAAATTATTTAAATAATAATAATTTTGATAATAATTTTGAACAAACATTATAACAATATTATCGTTAAATATCAGGAAGATATTATTAATAGAAAGTCAACCTTAACAAGGACTTATAATTTCATTTAGACCATTATAAGCCCCTCCCCCTTTTCGTATTTCTTTAAAAGTGCAGCTTATTCCGCCGACCATATCTGTGTGCTTTGTACACAACTCAATCGATCAGATCGGATCGGATTGGATCAGGTGAAGCAGCAGCAGCAGTGTGCGAGCTAATTGCTGACAGACAGGTAGCCGCAGGCGACGGACGGCGCCACACAATAGCGTCTAAATAATATCCGCCCAATGGTCAGCCTGCACAGGTTTTATAATTTTTTATATATATCACTCGTTTGCGATTTGGGTACTCCAAAGGAAACTGGACGGGAAAGGACGAGGAGAAAGAGTTGAAGAAGGAAGAGAAGGTGGCGGGGACACACGCACAAAAGCTGACGCCGTCCCGGAAGGTCCGTCTGGAAGGTTCTTCTCCTCCTCTCTTCTGCCCTGTCCTGTCCTGTCTGCTTCTTCTCGTCCTGCTGAGACCTCAGGTGGGAGTCCTTTGTCATGGACACAACACAATTGCGTGAGACGAAAAACTTCGCCGCTGGTCAGCCTTTGTGGTCACCTGAGTTCGGTCCTTCGGGGCCGGAAGCCTTCAAGACGATCACAAAACAAAATAAAAAAAAGCCAGGATAAAAAGATGGACCGAATAAAGCAAAGAAGAGTACAAGAATTTAGAAGAACAACTCTTTAGATACCTTTTAAAATGCAGCAACAATTTTGGGATAAAAAACAAATTTCTAGTTTGAAGAACAAGGTTAGCTCTAAATTTAAAAAAATTTGCAGATTTTATATATTTAGGTAAAATTGGTCTAAAAAATTTACACAGAAATATAATCGCATGTGTTTTATAAAGTGTTTTATAAAAAAATAAATAAAAAAATAAAAAAACAAATTTACACTAATTTCGGTTACAACAAGAAATCATTGCATACTTTTGAAAAAATTTTTAGGTGTCTTGAAAACCGTATTAATTATTGGAGCAGCCTAGGATATGTTTTTATATAAGATAATAAGAAGCCCTTAAAGCACTTTGGATAATAAAATATCTCTTTTATTTTATAGCTTTAAATATATAAGCTAAACAGTTGAAAAATAACCAACACGTTAATCTTGAACACGTAAAAAAAAAAAATAAAATATTATTTTTTTTAAGTATAGGTTTATAGTCTATAGTCTATGGTATATAAAATGGAAATACACTTATGTAGATCACAAATGAGAAGCCCCTGAGCTCGCACTTGACCTGCAGAAAACGAACCAAAAAATAAGGCAAATTGAAATCACGCAGATTTTTGAGGTTTTGCCTTTGGTCCTCCTTGGACCTGGTTAGAGAGATAGTGGGGCGATTTCTAAGGCCGAAGGATTATCCCACGCTAAGCAACAAAAGGGCGGAAAAGTAAGTACAGGAACTCCTAGAGGCATTGTCCCTTCTTTCCCGCACACACAGCACACACTCGCACACACACATACACTCGCAAATTATTGATTTGTGCCGTTGTTGCTGTTAACAATTTGTTGCAAATTGTAAAATGTTGCCGGCAACATAATTTAATTGACACCGTTATGGGCACGGCAGCCAGCAACACGACCGGTAACAGCCACAGAGATTGCAACTGCGACAACAACAACAAGAGCGGCGGGCACATTAAATACGATTCGATCAGTTGCCAACGAGTTCCGTGCCACAAACAGCAAAGGGAGTGGTGAGGGGGTTTGAAAATGCAGAAAAAAAGAGAAAGATGCAGATTGGTTGTGGGTTGCAAATAGGCTAACCTTTTCATATTTTTTTAGTAATTTATATAAAGTACCTTGAGCATTAGATAATTTTCAAAATGTTGTTTTCTTCAATATTTATATTTAAGCTTGAATTACTTTTTTTTTATAACCTGTGGTGGGTTATTTTATATTTCAAGCTTGATTTGCTTATTTTATGATAGTTTATTTTTTAATATATTTATTATTTTTTTGTAACAATTCGAAATGGATTTTATTTTTAATTTTGCTAGGAAAGATTTACTTAGTTCCGATTTTGTTTTTCAATTATAATTTAAATACTTTTATTCAATTAGTAAGCTCTTCTTCTATTAAATTATCATTTTTTTTTTTTCCAAGAACTTCCCTTAATATAACCATCTTTTTTTTTCAAGACTTCCTTTTTGATTTAATTTGTTTGCTTGTAGTTCCTACAAATTTGCTGATTAATGGGACACATTTGTCCGTTTTTTGTCTTTCTTTTTGGCAGTGATTAATCTTATTTTATGCAGCACCAACACCCAAAAAATAAGAAATAAAAAAAAAAAAACAGAAAAATTCAATGAGCAAAAAATCGCGAGTTGCGAGGGAAAAAGAGACTTCGAATTCTGCGCCAACGCATGCGCAACGCGATTATATTCAGATTCAGTTTTAGATTCAGTTCCTGTTGCTGACGTCAGATTGCCAGTCAGTTCGAGGCATTTGTGCATAGTTTTACTGTCAGCCTAATGCACTGAGAAAAACATAAGGAAAAAATATATCTAAGAGATCATTCATAAAGTTCTCGCACAAAAATAACATGTTATAACAATGTTAAAAATTATAACACCAATTATTGATTGTTTCAGCTTTTTAATTTCATATAAAAAATATGATTTATCCTTTATAAGAAATACAGAAAATGATTTAAAACATAAAGATTTTTTTACATTTTAGGTAAAAATATTTTAAACTATTGAATATTAAAATCTGCTTGGATTATGAAACCAAATCATTCTTACATATATTTTTTATATTAGGGAATCAGCTATCCTTAATATAAAATACTTAAAATGTTTCAAAATAAAAGGATTTCTTCAGGGACTTTTGTTTTTTAAGAAAGAATTAAATTAATTGAATTTAAGTGTTACAAATTCTTTGAAGATAAGATAAAAAGTAAAGGTAATCTAAGTAAATAAGTAAAACAGTTAATGCTTATAGGATATAGCATAATAAATAGCATTCATTGGGTTATTTTGCTCTCAGTGCTGTTGCTGCTGCTGCTTGATATTGCTGTTGTTGCCGGGCCACGCAGCTCGTGTCGCTGTTGACCTTCAAACTGGGTTTTAATTTAGCTTGCCTGCGTTTCTGTCATCTCTCTTTCTCTTTCTGTTTAAATGTTAGAATAATGGCCAGAAGGGTATGGAGGAAGAGGAGGGGGAGGGGCAGGCGACTGCTGGCGGCTTGTGCAACAATTACTAATTATATACTATGTAGAGAGTTGGGTTTCTATATCTATCTATACAGCCCATACACAGCTGGCAATTCTAATGAGATACGCTATCTTTTTCTTTTTTTTTTTCGCCGTTGCGTTTCCAGCTCTCGACTGGCTCGCTGGAGGGGGTTATGGGGGGCCGAGGGCGGATAGCCAGATATAAATCTGTTGAAAATGCGCATAATTATAGCAGGCAGCAGCAGCAGCAGCAGGCAACAAGTTGGCTTCGAGAGTCGTGACAAGAAAAGTTGTTAAATTTAATTATAGAAAAAAAAAATTTTACTCTTTTTCGCGTTTTATTTGAATTAGTTTGCCTGCATTGTTTTTTTATGTATTTTTTTTTATCAAAAAAGTCTGGTTAAAATGTTTAAGGAAAAGCTAAAATATCAATATATAAACCTGATGGATAACGACTCCTTAAAATATTTAGTCTCGGATCTATTTAAAAAAATCCTCACCATTTTTATTTTAGATATTTTCCAAACATTCGTCTGTGGCCACATTTCCTTTAAAAGCTTTTTCAAAAATTTTTCTTTGACCAACTTTCTGTCTTATTAACATTATTCAAATATTTTTTGGCCCAACAATCGCATACCCAAGCGCCTAATACAACAAACTGAGAAAATAGGAAATAAATAAATCCAAAAAAAAATTGTGGCAAAAAATGTTAATGGACATGTTGAAAATGCCAAAACCAGGCAACAAGCAAATAACTCAAAAAACCCAAAAACGAAAACCAAAGGCAACTCAGACCATAGCCTGCACAACTGCACATGTCACACAGAAAGACAGACAGAAAAAAGCCTGGTCACACTTGCTGAATACCCTAACAATCGATAGGTTTCGATAATGGAACAGATAGAGATAGAAACAGAGGAAATCGAAGGGAATATTTACTTTGAAAACTAATTGAAATAAATTTAAGGTAGTGTATTTTCTGTTTCGTTCATTTTATAGTTTTTTACTTGTGAGCAGTTGTTTCTTTTTTCCGTTTTTGGCTCGACTTTGCAGCTTGTATTTATCCATGCCGTGTGTGAGTTGTAAATTAACAATTATTGGTTATTAACATGACAATTTTATACGATTTTAATGCATGCCTCGGCGGCAGCAGCAATCGAGCAACATAAAGAAATGTCGGCAAGTCACATTTGAAGGCATTTAATTGAATGCGTGAATTGCTTTTGTTGATTGCACTGCCGTTGAAGCAGCAACGAGAACAACAGCAGCAGCGCAGCAACTATGGCAGCTGCCTGAGAGCAACTTGTTGCTGTTGCTGTTGCTGCTGCATAGCTCGGCCGCGTGAAAACGTGACGTTTGAGAGCGGCTCTGATCAACAGGCAGATTCGAATGTAAAGTCTGATCCTCCTCTGTGCGAGGGGAGGGGGTGCAGCAGCAACAACAAGCGTTTTGAATATTTTTGTATAATTTTCCAATTTAAATTAACAGTTTTGCTGTTCAGATTTTTCCCAGGCCAAAAAAAAAAGAAAAAAAATGAGTGAGATATGGCCGTTGGCAGAGGAAAATACGAGTTATTGCTGCTGTTGCTGCTGCTGCTGGTTTTATGCATTTGATATGCGATTTTTGTTGCTGCTGCTGCTGGCCATTGTCTTGCTTGCTCGTTTTTCTCCTTAGTTGTGTCTATTTTATTGATTGCTAATTGATAATTATGGCATACGTAATGCGAGTCGTGATCAAACGCAACCGATTAATCGAAAGACGATCCTTTTTTTGGTTTTAAAAATCAAGTGAATTTTTTCATGATTAAATTTCCAATTTAAAAAAATATATTTCTCAACTATAAATCTATAAATTCTGATCCGAGTATAAATTATAGCTTATCCCATGTTCCAATTACTATTTCCTTGCTTGTTTCTCGCCTTATCTGCCCCTTCACCACCTGCTGTTCCCATTCACATTCACATTCGCAGCTATTACATATTTTATGTGGTTAATTATCAAATTATATTGTAGTTTGGCCTGTCTCGATGGATTAGCGCTGGCGCGCGCGCGCGTACATTCGAGCCGTGTACGTGACCACGCGGCGTATGCGCAATGGCCAGAGTCGGCACATTACGCATACGCCGTGTTGGCCAAGACAAAAACCACAAAACAATTTGCAATCGTTCGTTCCATGGGGGAGTGGATAAAAAAATATATATATATGAAATGGAAATGGTAATTGCACTGGTTACACCCACCCCCTACTCAAAAAATAAATACAAAACACAAAAATGAGGAAAAAATCAAGGAAAATATCAACCCACGCCTTTCTGCTCCAAATTATGAGCGATGAAAGATAAATGTTATTTCAGTTTCTCTTTTGTGTCTTTTTTTTTTTTTTCGTTTTTGTCTGTTTTTCCCCCTTTAGATTTTCGGCTTTTCGTGGTGGCTTTTCCGCGATTTGTTCGATTCGAGTTGTTAACATAAAATCGCAATTAGTTGGCATTTTGTGTGTGGGGCAACGGCAGCTGCCCAGATTTACAATGTTCTCTAGTTTTTTTTATCTGTTTTTCCTCTTGTGAGTTGTTGCGTTTTATTAATAATCTCTTGTTACAAAATTATGCAAATCAATTTGTCACAAATTTGTTTCTGGGGGCTGTTTATATACCATTGTGTATCGGTATGAAAGGGGCGTGGCTAAGCTAAAGAATTAGCATTTTACAAGGGGGTATATTTTTGTGGAGAATTTTTTAATAATAACAGTTTATAATAAATATTTAATGTAATAAATAATACAAAAAAATTATGATATCTTATGTTTTCTTAGAAATTATTTCTTTCTTTGTTTGCTGTTCAAACAAATAAGGTGAAAGGTAAGTAATATTAATAAAACCGAAAATAAGAATAATAAAAGTGAATTCATTAAAAATAAACACATAAAATAAGCTTAGTAAAAGGTGAAAAATATAAATAGAAAGTAACGGAGCAAAGTCATGAAACTAATATTTTTGCAAATGCAAAAAATGTAAAGAAAATGTAAAACTGTAGAAAATAATTTGAATAGGAAATATTTCATATTGTATTAGATATGCCTAGATATGGCTTCCATTCTTGTGTTGTCATTAAAGTGGTGGCTCAAATAAATAACAAAAAATAATTAAAGGAAGAACCAATTTTTTTTTTTAAATAAAACCATTTTGAAATAATATGTCTCAAACAGTGCTTCTTCATTCCACAAAATCCTTTTAATGTGCAACATTTTATAAGAACCTTTGCAGGCTTTATGCTTGTTCCCCTTAATAATACAAGAAATATTTAATGCGAGCAAGTATCAAATTTATTGACACTTGATTTGAGAGTTGTTATGGGGGGCGGGGCGGTGGCAATTTGTTGTTTTCCGCAACTGTGAATGCAACTGAAACTGCAGCACATATGCTTCGCTGCGCTGTGCTGTGCTGTGTTGCAGCTGTCACGTCATGTTGCTGTTGTTACAATTGCTGCAGGAGTTGCTGTTGTTGTTGCTGTTGCTGTTGTTGCTCTTGCTGTTGCTGTTGTTGCTGTTGTTGCTGTTGCTGTTGCTGTTGTTGCTGTTGTTGCTGTTGTCTTGTCAAAAATATGCTGCGGCTGTTGTTGTTGTTGTCGGATTCTTGTTAAGTGTTTGGCTTTGCATATTGCTGGCATGTCTGGCATGTTGTTTAACACCCTGTTATGCCAATCGAATGCCAGTTCCCCTCCCCACCTATGCAAATCTTTTGCCGGGAGGAGGTAGGACCCAACTCAATCAGACTCTTAGCTGACCAACAAATCAGCTTAAGACAACACACACACACCACACACCACACACCACACACTCTGGACACTGGACACTCCGGTTCAGAGTTCAGCACCAAAAAAATCTCCTCGAAGAACAAAAGTATGCCAGAGATACTGCAAATATTTGAACAGAAATTTGCCCGAAAGTCATTTGTCCCATCCTTACATATCCTGTATTTTTTTTTTTTCTGGCACTCCCCCCCTTGACCTGTCCGCAACGACATTTGTTACACTTTGTTTGCCTTTCGGCTGCTTCGCTCCTCGTCAAAAAAAGTGATGGAAAAAATCCACTAAACGGGTGAAAAATCGTGGGGAATGAGCGGCGGCAGCTGCGAACGATTCTCAAATCGCATCAAATATCAACCGAGCATACGTTAAATGCCTCAAATTGAGTTAAAGTGCCGACGCCGTTTGCAATCCGTAGGATCGAGGAGCGAGGAGCCAGTACCCTGAACCCTGGACCCTGGACCCGGGAATAGGCAGGACAAAAGCCTGCGGCTGCAGGAGCAAGAGTACAAAAACACACACACACAGGAGACAGGGAAAAAGGCAAACTACAAACTGCAAATGGTAAAAAAAAATGTTTTCACATGAGGATGCACAGCCAGGCAGGAGAGGTCAGAAACTAGAGTTTTGAAGTCCTTAACCAAGTTTCAGATGATTTTTTAAAGGCTTTAAAAACCAAACTCCAAGCGTCACAGAAATATGTGGTATATAGTATTTTTTACCAAGTAATATCCAAAGTTCAAGCATATAATTTTTGAAATTCTCGATCCCCTCTCGCTGACGAGTGCCTGCCTTCACGCACACATATTTGGCCTGGCTCGATTTCAGGACACATTGGCCAGAATGCAGGACCATCACTTGGTCTCTGCCCCTTCCCTCCCTGCCACGCATTTGAAACTTGGTGGTTATTTTTTGTTTTTGAATTTTTTTCTTCGTTTCTTTTTCATTGAATTGACTTTGGCCTGGTTGCATGTCCTGGCCACTGATCCTGACTCCTGCCTGGCTCCTTTCGCCTGCCTTCTGGCTTCTGGCTGAGTGCCTGCTGTCATCATTGCCTCGTTCATCGACACTTTGCTTTTTAATCAATTTAACAATTTTTTGTTCGTCCTTTCGAGTCCATGTTTCGGGGAACGCTTTTCAAGGCGCCGGACGATTCGTTTTGGCATTCAAAGCCTGAAGGAAGTGACGAGATCTAGTGATGTCTTTGCAAAAATGAGAATAACTATCGTCGGAAATAATTTCAGTTCTTAGATATCAAATTATAGGGATGATTTTATCGAAATGTTGATTACCGAATATAAATTAAATTATTATTCTACATTTATTTAATTTACAGAAGCTAGGCAAACTTCATTAGTTGTATTCTTCGATATATTATTGTTAGTTATGATTAGTTATATAATGAATTACCTAACCTAACGGATGTATCGATATTTAAAGCCATGCATCAGCCAAGTTTCGTAAACTTTATAGTTCGATATATCATAATAGTTATTTATTATCTTTAATTTTCGCTAGAAATATATAATATCTCTCTTATTATGGAATCTCCTCTATTAATATATCGATATTTAGTGCCATCCCTGTGGCTCTCTCTCCACTCGTGCGACATACCTAGTATATGCAAGAGTAATTGACAGTTCGACTCCATTGGGTTTGAGGTCTGGGGTTGACGTTCCATTATTGCTCCTGGCACTCAACGCATCCTTCGGATCCTTGGATCCTTGCTTGAGTCCTTCATCCCCCACCTCACCCCCTGTAAACGTTGACAGTTCTATGTGCATTTGCTAATTAGTTTGCCCAGGCATCAGGACATGTGTCCTGTCTCTGCTCTTTCGAAGCTCTCAACTTGAAATAAAATTCAATTTTTTGTCCATTTTTTCTGGGCCTTGTCTTGCTTCTTTTTTTTTTTGAATCTGTCTAAAAAGGAAATGAACTCATCAGTTTGTTTGTTTGTTTGCCTTTCTTCATTCTTGTGCCATCCATGGCTAATGAAGTTGATTTGCCGGTAAACACAGAGGAGAGCAGGATGTTGAAGGATCTAATGAAATGTCCACTGGCATTGGACTGGAAATGAGTTAATCGAATGGGTTCTATCTTTTCGTCATTTTTTCAAAAAACTCATTAATTTCTTTAGCAAATATAAAACAGTCTCTCTGTTGTCCTTACAAATTAATTATTTACATAATAATTTCACTGATTAGTTGCAAGTATTCTCTGAGCTCTTCTCTATTATTTCTGAATAATTTCGAAATTGTCTATTATAAGATAAAGTGTCAATTAGTATTTTTAAAAGATAATTGTCCCTTGGCATTTTCCGGTTTCCTTCCTCGGCACTCCTTTCGGGCCAATTTTCATGTCCATTCTCATTTTCATTCTGATCATCGCTTCCCCCTTTGGCTAATGAAAATGTTTGCCGAGTGTCTGAGATGCACATTTATAATTGAACAATTTACCAGTTTTCCTCAGCTCAGCTATGGCCAGCTACAAAAATAACTTTATCAGGCAGGTCTAGTTTTGTGGCAGCAACTTGGCAGCGGGCCAAGCGGGCAGCGGGCAACACTAAGCAACTGCAGCAGCAACAGTTAACGCAGTTAAATATTTTCCGCTTAATTTAACAGGAATTTCAATTGACAGACGTAAGCACGACGCTGCGGCTGTGCCTGCTGTTGTTGTTGTTGCTGCTGCTGCGGTCTGGGCAACGCATGATTTATGCACTCACACTTGTCGAGTGAAGGAAGAGATAGTTACTGTCAATTTTCATTTGAGAATGTACATATATCGGAGCTAGCAAAAATATATCGACTTTCTTTGACATATCGAAAATATTACAATTACAATATTACAATATTAAAATTTGGATTTGAAGAAATTTAGAATTTTGATTGACTGAAACAATAAACTAAACTTGAAATTGATACTAATTGTTATCGAAAGTATTGGTGATGCATTGGTGAAAGATTTTGCGTTAGAAAAAAAAAATGGTTTGTTGTGAAAAAATCTAACTATTTTTAGATGTGAAAAAACTCCCATACTTAATGTCTAGCAGTCTTTAAATACTCATTCTTTTCAAAATATTAGCATCGAAAATATCAAAAGTTTATCGATAAATAATTTACAGTTAAATGTAATTATTAATCATTTAAATATCCAAAATTTCCCGCAAATTACAGTTCAGAGGAAATCCAAAAAAACAATCCATATTATAGTGATAGGTATCGATATCCGTGCCGTCTCTAAGATGCCGTCAATATCCATTAGACGCTGACCTTGTCAACATGTTGCCAACGAACGTTGCAGTTCGTTGCAGCAGCAGCAGCAACATGCGCTGGCGTCGCTGCTCGGGCTCGTTTAGAGTGTTGTTGCCGCGTTAAGTTGACAATTTACTGACAAATGTGTAAATTGCATTTGATCTTGTTGCCGTTGTTGCAGCAGTAGCAGCAGCAGCAGCAGTCGACGCAGTAGCCACTGCGTTAATTTATGCGCCTGGCATTTCAAGGCAAAAGGCGGGCAACAATAACCAACAAGGGAGAGGGGCGGGGGCTCGACCTTGATCGCGCCAGCTTCCGCATTTTACATTTACGTTCTCGAATCATTCCCAGCAGCAGCAAGTGACTTGAGTCTAACTATTTTTTATTTTCAAACGAAAGTCGAACAGTTAACCTGGTTAAAGTTACCTACTTTTAAAGGTTTAAAGTTAAGGCAGTTTTTAAGATCGTCGTTATAGTATATAGAATTCCTAAGATATTGTGTTAATTCTGATAAAATCTGGGATACTTGGTTTTAAGTCTAACATACATTTGGGTCCCCAAGAATAGGTAACGAAGATAAGTGTATAATAAATTATATACAACGATAAAAATCTGGAAACTTATAGTGCTACGTTTGATACATCTTCTTGGAATATAATATTAAGAATAACTATCTTGTCTTTCAGCAGAAATATTTTTATTCTTTCTTGTTTTTACTAAAAATATATTTATTATTTATTAATATTTATATAAAAATAAAAAGATTACAATCTTCACTCACCTTATGGGCTCTGATGGATGTGCCCTCTGAACAAACTAGTGTGACGTCCACCAGGCTCCCGTCTTGTAGTAATTGACTAAACACCCCTAACAGGTTGGATTGGTAATTGTTCCACCTCAAGCAGTAGTGCTCACTGCCCATGTCGGTGACAGCTTACGCTGCTGCAAGTAGAGAATTGAGAAATATATAGTATAGGTAAATAGAAATAAGTATAGGTATTCATGGGTATATATGTGTGTGTGTTATTATTGGTTGATTGTTGGATCATTTCTTAATTTCTGTTAATTGAAATTGCGTAATCAATCGTGCCTTTGCCTAGGTGTAGCTCTCAGTACGACTGTAGTTTTGTATCTCTCAGCTAGGCTGTATCTTTGCATCTCTGTGTATCTTTAGATGCAATTAATGCCACACAAAATGCCAAGCGAATTGCAAAATCTTGCCCAGAGTTCACAAATGTCACTGCCATGCAGCAAAAACAAAAGAAAAAACTATATATATATTCACATATTCAGGGGGGTTATCAAGGAGGGGCGGCGAGGCTATTGAGGGCGTGACTAGGCGTGTCACAGCATTATTTCCATACCAAAAAAAAAAGAAACCCTGACTTGGCAGTTTCATCCAAGTATTTGTTAGTTTTAACAGCAATTTTTTAGCAGGTAAAAATATTTAGCAGAAAAGTCACAACAAATGTATAATATTCAATATAAGCTAAAAACACATTCTAATTTATTCACAAAGCTCTTAGGAAACACCTTAGAAGTGAAAGAATAATACGAATCCAAAAGAAACTCTAACTCCTTTTCCCATAATCTCTGCAACTTTACACTTCTACCGGCAGTTAACTTGAGCCCCGACTTTAACTGTCTTTCTCGCCATCGAGGCATTAATTTTGATGGCAAAATAATTAATAGAGCCTGTGGCAATAAACGAAACGATCTGCGTTCTCAAATTAGGTAAACCTTGAAGATTGGAGAAATGGCAAACGATTCCAAGCACCGATCTAGACCTCACTGCCACAGCAACAAAACACATCCGGCCGCCTTGTTTTGATGGCCAACTGTCTTTCGTTCTTGGCCCCTTCTGGCTTTTGGTGTCGAAAATGTAGCTGCAAAAAAAATGGGAGAAAAAAACTCAGACAAGACAAGACAAATAAAAACCGTACCGAAATAATAACAAAGCAATAAACTCTGAATTTATTTCAACAAATAAAACTTTGATTTATTGCAGTACGCACCGGGCACACAGCATGCAACGGATCTGGGTGCCAGGCAGAGCAGAGGTGCCCCCTCGGATCCCCTAAAGCGATTTCCCAGCTCGATAACGATATTATAGAGGAGTTTCGAATCTGAACCTGAATCTGAGTATCTGAATCTGAGGCCATTGCGATCGTAAAGCGTAAATTACGCATGCATTTTGTTACTACTACTACTTTCCCTCTCCTCTTACCTCTCTCTCTCTCTCTCTCGTTGATTTTCCAGCGGAAATTTCACGCGAACTTTGAATGTACTCACACTGCACCCAAAAGAAATTGAATGCTCTATATTTAAAAAAATATATATTTTAATATATAATTTTAGTTGAATTAAACTCATATTAATATATTTTACTGCTGATGAAGAGCAAAGTAAGTGTTGTGTGTTAAATGTTTAGTCCTTAGTGAAAAATATATAAAATATATTGTTTTTATAGTTTAAATTTCAATTTTATGACATCCTTTTATATTTCTATATTTATAAATTAAGAGTAAGCTTCATTTTATATTGTTTCTTTATACTTTTTTGTAACCTTTTCCCAAGTCCTGCAACGCTCAAAGAACTTCCCATTCAGTTAAAGATCTCTGGCAATGGAAAAGGCAAAATGTTGGCCTGGAAATTATGGCCCAAGTGGCGGGCAACACGCAATGGCTAAAGGTCGCAGCAACGGCAGCAGCAATAACAGCAGCAGCAGCAGAAGCAACAACGGCGACACAACGGCAACTTGTGGACGGTCTTCTTGTATTTTTTCCTTATTTTTCCATTTGCATGCAACGGCAGGTCGACACTTAATTAAGAGAAGTTGCCAGTGGCCATGTTGCTGCTGTGCAGAGATGTTGCTGCTGCTGTTTTTGCTGCTGCTGCTGCTGGTGCTGCCCACGCATGATTTTTGAATTAGCGCTGTGTGTAGTAACAACAACTAATATAATTGACAGTTGTTGCTGCCGCTGCTGCCTTGCCTACGTGTTCTGTTGCAGACGTCAATGACTGCCTGCGATGCATGCTAAGTAGCAAAAATATAGGAAAAAAAATATAGGAAAAAAATATAAGAAAAAAATATATACAAAAAAAAAAACCTACAAAAATAAAAAGCTAAAGAAAAGCAATAAAAAATAAAGAGAAGAAAATAAAGGAAAAAACTGCTAGAAAAAAGAGCCAGCATACGCTAGAGAAAGCCGCTAAAAAATTGCTGAAGGATGGGTAAAAAATCGGTTGTGTTGCATGCAATTTGGGTCTGTTAATTGTTGTTGCTGCTGCGATTTATGCCGTTTGCATGCTAATTATGTGGCCAGGGGGGAGAGAGGGAGGAGAGGGGGCTGCCTGGGGGGTGGCCTAAGGCCAAGAAGACAGGGAGCCCAAGGAGGAGAGGCAATTACTGACAACTAAATCAGTCAAATGCTGAGCTGCTGCTGCTGCTGATGCAGCTACCTATAGAGTTCTTGGCCAAGTTAATGAGCAGCGTAAGACAGGCAGCCCAGCAAGCGGAGCCAGCCGCCGATCTCCCACCGTGCACAGTGGTTAAGATGCAGCCCGTTCTCACATTTGTATGTGCTGCAATTTTTTTCCTGTTTCTTTTTTTCGGCTTTTGTGGGCTTCTTTTCAATTAAAGACCCCCGCTGCCGGTGGTACACCTGAACTCAGTCAGCATATGTGGCAGCTGCACTGGGCCCAAAGGGGAGTTAGTTTTGGGGAATTTGGACACTAAATAATTGAACATATTTATATGTTATATGTAAATTAAAAGTTATAAAATTTATAAAATACTTATTACAACATATAAATTTATTATTAAAACTTTTTGTTTTTGTTTCAAAAGGCACACTTTGCTGCGCTCTGCTAGTGCTGCTGCAGCACTCACTAGACGTTGCTGCTGCTGCTGCCGCCGTTGGCCTAAAACTCATTAATATTGAAATTTGTTCGTGTGCATGAGTTATTAGCAATTTTCTAATTAAGGCTCCCTGACGAGCCGCCAACGATTCTTGGCCCCGCACCTTTCTTATGCTTGGCCGCTCACCTGAGGCAGGCGCCTTGCCTTCTCTTTCCCTAAAACCCCTCTAAGACCCCCCTTCCGAAAACCCCCCCAAAACCCCTTTAAAACCCCTCTTCGGGAACCATGTCACACCCACAAGAAGGCGGCCAGTCGGCCGTTTTGCCTTTCATGTCTTCAAGTCTTTTCATGAACGCTTTTCTTACTACTGCTGCTGCTGCTGCTGCTGCTGGATATGTGAAATTTGCATTTGATTTATTTATTTATAAACTTAATTGCATGGTGGCTCTAGGGGTGGGCGTGGCCATATAGAGTGTGAGCAGTTACCCGAAGGCGGGATAACCAATGATTCACTGAGATTAACAGTACAAGATTATATTAGCCAGAAAAGAGTGGCAATTTGTATTTATCTGAGGCTTTCATTAGGCCTCTTTTTTTCTATAATTTTTCTATAATTTTCCTAAAATTCGTTTATATTCTTTTATAACTTCCTTAAGATTTCTTTGGACTTCCTTAAAGTATTCCTAGGCTTTCCTTTTTGAAGCCTGCACTCTAGCCCAGTTTCAGATGGTAATCAAAATCAAAGTCAAAGTCAAAGCCTGGTCACTGGTCACAAGATCAGACAATGATCAATGATGATCTCTCCAAATCTAGCACTATGAGAGATCCCAGCGATCCTACGGATTCGCCCATTCCATCCACCGTCGAGACCCGTCGCGAAGCCCACGCACACGCCACTGTCCACAAATGGTTGCAAGTTGCAAGTTGACCGTGGCCCGTTGCCAGTCTGTGCTGTTACCGTTGTGGCTGTGGCATCCTTCTTGGAGTGTGTTCTCTACCAGTTCTCGACCGTCACGAAACCTTTTGTGGTGCAGGCCAGCAGCAGCAGCGGCAGCAGACAACACACTTGACTGATGAAGCCAGAGCAGAGCCTCTCCCGATCTCTGGTCTCCAGTCTGGCCACTTGTTTTCCAGGGGTGTCGCTGACTGTGGTGAGAGGGGGGAGTGGCAGAGAGGGCAGGGAGCGGAGACTGAGGCAACTGCGTGTGAGTACGCCTACGTGCGATGGCGGCACATTTTAAATCAAAAAGAAGGGCGCACGATGCAGTTCAGTTGTGTTTCAGTTATACCGCGCCTCGGTTTTTTCTCTCTACTCGATTATTAATTGCGATAGGAGCGGGATGGTGCCAGAGGGGGGGATGTGCGGGGGAGGGAGGCATTCACTATGCGCAGAGAGAAAAATTACTACTACTTTAAAATTTTCACTTTGGCAAAGAGAGAAGGTGGGATAAATGTATATGACTTCAACTGTTTGAAATTCATTTTTTTTTTTTATTAAATTTGAATAAACAAAATGTTATCGGTTATTTAGGGTTTTATTCGGAATTTTTACTAAAGTTTTGGTAGTTTCTACAGTTGCATTGATAACTTTTACAATTTGAATGGGTCCCTTATAGGATAAATTTGGCCATATTCAAAATTAAATAAACTATTTTTACATTATATTCGTAATTAGGTTTTTTTTTTAAGAAATATTTTGGCAATTCATACAATGATTGTTTTGTTTTTTGACTATAATTTGTGACCTTTATAATTAAATAGATTATTTTCACAATGTTAAAATAAAGCGAATAAAAATATTGTAATTGTAAAAACTGCCAACACAATTGTACATGTAATAATTACAATTTTTTTTTTGTTATTTTTAACAATTAAATGGATTCATTACTATTAAACTTGTAATTTTAATCAATCATTGTCTCAATTTTATTGGAAATGAACAGATTGATATGGGATTTAAAAAGTTTATTTACGATTTCTTTAATAATTTTAAATTTTACAATAGAATAGATAATATTCACTATTTAATTAAAAATTCAAAGGAATATATAATATATTTTTGTATATTATATTTTTTTTCTCACAGTGCTGCGGTGTTTGAGCTGCAAAACAGTTGCAATTTTGCTGTTGTTTCGCGTTGTTTGAACGTCGCCGACACCGTTTGTGATTATCATAAGGCTGCCTGCGCAGCTCATGTTGCCGTGGCTGCTGCCTTTCTGCTGCTGCTGCTGTTGCTGCTGCTGCTGCTGCTGCTGTGTTGCCGTTGTCGATGTGAATGATGATTATTTGATAAGTTGCGCAACATGTTGCCTTGGTTTCCTTTCGATGATGGTCTGCCATCTCCCCAATGGCATCTTAATTGTCCCCCGCCCCCGATCGGGGGTTGAGCAACATTGTTGCCGAGGTGTTGCCAGCTCAAATTGCCAGTTGTCACTGTGCGGAAGTCGGCAACATCGCGGGCAACGACTATGATTATGAATGCTTTTATTGATTTATTAATCGTTGTCCGAGTGGTGGCTGGTGAAAGGATTTCGCTCTGGGCCTTTCTCATAAATTTTCAAAGCGTTTAAAGCGGATCTCTCGCTCTCTCTCAATATATAAACATTTAAGCTGAATTTCTCTCTCCAGTTTTTCTCTAGTTTTTCCCCCTTTAGTTTCTTTTCCAGCTTCCTGCCAATGGCTTTCTATTGTTGCCTTGGCAGGTTCAAAGTGGTAAACACTTTTGGCCAGCTGTTTTTTCTTGGCTTTGCCACTTTAAATGCTGACCCAAGCCCACACCCACACCCACACCCACACCCCCACGCACACACCCACCTGGAACAACAACAAAAAAAAAAGGAAGGGATATCTGTTAAGTTGTGTAAAAAATAGAAGAGAAAATTGCAAAAAAATTAAACAAAAAATTAATGCAGAACAAGAAAGCCCTAATGCTAGGATATATTTCAAGAGATTTACAAAATATTTCCCAGGCTTAAAAGGTCACAAATATTGACCATATTAATGTGGTAAATTTTTGATCTTTTGGCAAAATGTTGCGTGCTGTCTTTAGATTCGCATTAGCATAATATTCGCGTTAGTTTTCGGGCAGTGTGATCGCAGATAGCTTTGTGTTGCTGCTGCTGCAGTTGCTGCCACCTACAATATGTATGGCTTAGGTGTCGCCTTTGTGGCACGAACATGACTTTTGGCGGCGCATGCGTGTTACCTGGCAGTTTGTTGCCAGTTGCCGCTGTTGTTGCGCTGATTTACTGGCCAGTTGCTGCTGTTTGCTGCTTGGACCGAGAGCGAGAGATAAGCGGCGACAAACAATACAGTTGCTGCCGCACAATTTGCAGTTATTTGCAGTTATTTGCAGCAGCAGCAACAGCAGCAGCAGCAACAAGTGCCGGTTCTGTGACATATTGCTGCCAGGCGCAGGTCAGCGGCAATTGAAAGGCAATTAAATTAGATGCTCAGACACAAAACGAGATCAGCCGCCGAGTCAGAGTTGAGAAAACGAGCAGCCTTGGAACGACGACGACTGCTGCAACAACTGTTGCTGTTGCTGTTGTTGCTTTAGCTGCTGTCGTTACTTTGGCCACAAAATTTATATTATTAGCCAATTGTTGTTGCGGTGCGGGCCAGTGATGAAACGGCTCAGACTTGGGGAAATATTGAAATATCGAGACAAAATATTGGTTCTCTTATTTACATTATATCTATTTAAATAAGCACGTGGGTAACGCTTTTAGCTTCATAATATAAACAAAAATCGAACTATACTATCGAAAATGTGTTAAAAATTGGAATTATTTGAATTTTTTTACGCTTAAGTACTTGCGGTATCGAGAATCATTATAAAGGCTATATATCTTGTTTGTTATCCCTACCTAAATCGCTTTCAGATTCACAGTATCAAACAATTAACCAAATTAAGTCGCATTATCGGTATGTTTAGAATTTAGATAGGTCGATAGTCTTCTTATCTTACTATACATTAATTGAAATTTCAATTTAATATTAAAAATTAGAGATAATATTAAAAATACAATAAAGAAAAAATACGATAAATTTACATAACAGTCATATCGAAACAGTTTTTCTTCGCATTTTATTTGTTAACTCCCTAAAATTCGTATGAAAAATGTGTGGCATTAGGCATTTCCCTTTAATTAACGAAAAAAAAACCTTGTTTTCTGAAAAGTTTTGTATACTTGTGTTATCGATAGTCTTATTAAATGTGATTATCGCAGCTATTGATCTCTTTTGCCATCCCTATTTGAGGTTTCTGGCATCGCTGTGTGTTGTCTTGCGTTGCCGCTTTTTGCGTGTCGAATGCAAAGCATCGAAAACTTTGACTATTTGTCGGGTTCTGTTGTTGTGTTTTCTCGTCTTGTGCTGTGCTGTGTGTTGCCTGCCGTTGCGCAATAATCATTTTCAATTTTCATATAAAAATTTTGTTACTTTTTGCGGCTGTTGCTGTTGCTGCTGCTGCCTTCACCTCGTTGCCGCAAATCGTTGCACGTTGCCATTGCAATTATTTGCTATTGCATTGCGACAGCAGCAGCAACGGCAACAAGACCACCCCAATAGTCATTAAAGTTTAATAAGCTAGGGCTCTGCTGTGCAGGCTGCAGCTGTGCGGCATTGGAATGCTGCTGCTGTCACTGCGAGGAGGTCACCTTGCCACTGGCTACCCTACCTGTGGGATGGCAGGCGGAAATGTTCTCAATTTCTCCATCTAAAACTAATCAACTTTCGTCAAAAGTTGACGGCAGCAGCAACACCTGACCAGGAAGTTGCAAATGCGACTCAGAATGTGCGTAGAATGTGGCAGAAACATGAGCAGTTGCAGCAGGAGCAGCAGCATCAGCATCAGCTAGTGGCATAAACAATTTCCGGGTGGGGGGGGGGGTTCACTTCGAGTGAGTGACTAGCATTTAATCAAGAGCAATCAGCAGCAGCACCGGCAATAGCAACACCAAAAGCACCTGCATCTGCAGCAGCAGCAACAAAAGTAACAGCAACATCACCAACCATACCAACAACAACATCACCAACATCACCAACATAATTGCTGGCCACGTGCTCCATTTCCATGCTGCAACAACAACAACAACTAACGTCGACTTATCAACATTTTCAGCAACGATGACAACAGCAACTTGCAACCAGCAACCTGCAGCAACATTTTGATGTGGCGCACGCAATGCTCATTTGTCCGGCATCTGCCACACACATACACACACACACAACACAAGCTGGGCACACACACATTTTTTTTTTTTTTTTGATAAATGCTTGCCGCTGCAGCATGTAGCCAAGCCGCAAAAAAGATTTATGATTATTGCTTTGTAATTTGTGTTTAAAATATGTGCCGCCGCCTTGGTTGGGTGCATAAAAATCAATTAGCAGGCAACCAAAATCAATGAAGCGGCAGCGGTAACAGCAACAACATCAGTCGCATTAAGAATATATCGCCGTGAAATCGCCTTGAGAATGTGCCTAAACAATTAATGTTTGCCCCGCTGTTGGCTGTTGATGATGGCCTGCAGCAGCGCCACCTATCGCCAGCCTTTAATTTGTTATAGCAACATTAACAAATGGGTACAGTTGGTACACAAAGGAAATATTAGGGATAAAAATAATCTTAAGAAAACTAAGGACATAAATAAATACTATTAAAGCTTAAATAATGCTGTATATATTTTTAAGTATATAAGGAGCTCTGTTTAAAAAAAAGTGTTGTTTAAACAAAGTTAAGGACCTTCTTAGGTTTCACTTTTTTCCACCTTTTAAAGTTTTCCTTTCAAGTTAAATGCCTTAGTTCGAATATAATACGTCTAATCCCCCGATTTTGTCATTAGCCAGCTTTCACTGTACCCACAAGGGGCTTGTCAGCTCTCTAAGCAGCCAATTAATGTTGCTGCCGTTGCAGCAGCACAGCAGCAGCAACAACATGTTGCATGCAGTGCAATTTATTAATGAGATTGCCCGCTTGATTACAAAAAGACAAAAAGTATAGGCAACAAAAATATATATATACATTTATATAGGAAGGAAAAAAAAAGTAACCCATGAGGCAGGGTTGCCAGGTTGTTGTTGCACGCACAGCAGCAGCAACATGTTGCCGCTGTTGCCAGCGGGTGTTGAGCACTTATTAGAGACTCGCCGTGTGCGTGCACCGCCCCGCATACAAACACACCAAATTAGGTGTCAAATGACAATAGATGGGTGTGTGTGTGGTGTGCTGCTGGCATTTCGTGGGATTTTTCACATAATTTTTGTCCATATTTCGAAGCGGGTGGGAGGAGGGAGGCAGAGGGTGTTGACGCGCAGCTGGCGCGTATTAAGGTCAAAGAGCGATCGCAATCGCAATCGGATCGTGTCGCCCCGGCAGCTGTCAATTCGCAACTCGACTTTGCCACATGCAAAGGTCAGGCACTGCAGCTGCCACAAGATTTTCGACATTAACTTGCCACACACACCACCCGCTACACTGAGAGCATTTTTGCGATGTTGCAGTTCTAGAAATGTTTTTAGACAATTTAAGAAGAAGTGTAGGATAAAAAGGTGAGAATTAAGTTGCAAATAGAATTATTAAAAGTATTTTTGTTAGTATTAATATTAGTATTATTAGTATTATAGGTATTTTTATTGGAAGAATTTGAATGAAGAACTTGAAGGTGAAGAGGAGAGTTGTGGGTAAATAAAGTTACAATTTGTACTCTTATTCATATTTTTATTGATATTATTATCGATATTTTAAATGGTATTTTTTGAAGTATTGTTATTAGTATTATTAAATATTAAAATCTTTTTGTTTTTCCATCAGTAAATTTTTTTTTATTTTTTGTTAGTATCGTTATTACTATTTTTAGTAGTTTTCCTATTAGTATTCTGTTTAGTACTATTTTAATAAAAGTAGTAGTATTTTTACTGGTTTTATTGGTTAATTTTGTTGGTATTCTTAATACTTTTTCAATGGTTATATTATTTTAGGTTTAAAAAAAAAAAGGTTGTTTACTCCTTTTCCCACAAAATCTGTTTCCTAAAAGACTTTTATTCCCTCGTATTTATTTCAGTGTACTCCCACCCCCTTTTTGGCTTCTCCCAATTTTTTCGTTGCAGTTGTTGTCGTCCGCTTAGCATCATAAAAATGTCAAAGCTTTATTTGCCAGGCTCTTATTGTTGTTGCTGTTGTGGCTGCTGCTGCTGCAACGGTGGCGGCTAATTGGCGTGTCATTGGCTGGAACGCAGGCATAAATCTGTTATTTTATACTCGCCTCGTATGTGCAACACGGCGTATGAGTAATGTGAGCAAGAAACGGAAAAAAAATCACAATAAATCGGAGGCGTAAGTGTAAGTTAAGTCTAGAACAAAAAGGGAAGCCTATAAAGACAGTGTCTTTTCCCAGACACTTTCTCATTATTTATTATTTTGCCTTCTTGGTAATTGCAGTAATTTTTCGCTGCAATTTCAGCATTCACTTTTTTTATCGCCATCATCCCAAAAGCAGTCATTTTTCAAATTCCACTTTTCATCGTCCACCGCCCACTGCCCACCCCTCCCCCTGCGTTAACCCGCTCTTAATCAAACCCGCTGAGCAACCAAATTAACCCACATCAATCACAACGCAAAAAATTTCCATTTTTATTTGGAAAAAGAAAAAAAGAAGTGAAAAAGCTACATGGCGTTGTGTCAGTTATTTGTAAGCCAATTTTCATGCCTAAAAATAAGCCGAGTCTGAGGAAAGCCGCTTCTAAAAATACCCGCTTGGGCAACCATGCTTCGGAGTCCATCAAACCGATTTTTCCATTTCCCAACTCCCTTTCTCTCCCTCCAGGACACCCCTCTCCTTCGGCTGCTGTTAATACAATAGTGGAACGCGGTGTGTTATAATATTTACAGCTTTGAATTAACTAACGAGCTCAATGCGAACCTGTTTTGGCCACCAGCAGCAGCAGCAGCAGCAGCAGCAAGAACAGCAACAGGTGTTCGGCGAATGCCACGCGGAACGATTGGAAATATCCGGAACAAGCTGGAACGCTTAGGAATCTAGCGGAGTGGAACACTTAAAAAAATGTAAATCAATTTTATATATATCTTTCTAAGTTTTCTGCCAATTTGCTCAGAATACCAAAATCGATATTTATGAACTAATGACTTATATCGTTTTGTATCGATTACCTGAAATCTTGATTACTGGGATATATTGTTGCAGTTATTTTCTGTTCTTTAAGTGTATGATATCCTTGTAGTGTATTATTATTTTATTAACATTTTATCATTGATATATCAAATAATTTTATTTTTTTATTTTCATGGATGTTACTTTGGCGAATTATTTATCGATAGCATAACGAAATTAAATAATTACACTTGTATTTAGATATATTAAAAGATTAACCGCTTGTTTTTTGTATCGAAAATCTAACGTAACTTATTTTCTTTATAACCTTTAAAATGTTTTTCACGATACATTCAAGTATATTTCATTTATTATATTTTTGAAAAAATTAACTCATGTATTTTTTTATTTTTCAGATTAATATCAATAACCCTTTAAAGGCCACAGTTGTATCCATTTGAAAATCAATCCAAATTTAGCACAACCTTTCCCAAGTGTGTGTCGCTGAGAGAAGGTGCCTCGTGCCGACTTTCACTTATCGGACATATCACCGCTGCCGCTGCACCTCGTGTCCCGCTGCCACACCCCCGTACAACCAAATTCATCCTGCGGCCCCCCGGCCTGCCCGATCCGCCTGATCCTCCAGCAATCCCAATCTCAATCCCGAACCAACTGCCCACACGCTAATTGCGGCAAACAAAAACGCACAAACGGAACACAATCGAGGAGGCACCGAGATCGGACCACCTATGCAGCAGCAGCAGCAGCAACAGTTGCAAGTTGGAAGTTGTTGCTGCTGCTGCTGCTGGCGCTGCTGCTGCCACATGCAACATGCCACTCACCCCGAGAAAGAGGCTCATGCTCCGCTTTGGCACTGCAAAAAAGAAAAGAAATTCCCATAAACAAATAAACACTTGACTTGATTGTGGATACCAAAAAGAACCCAAGGCTCTGGCCAAAGTCACGGCCAACAACGGAGTCGGGGCGATGTTGCATTATTATGGATGGAGGCGACGGCAACTGCAACTGGCATCAGCAAATTAAATTAAGTTCAATTTATGCAAAGCTCAGCAACAGAAAAGGGGGATTCCTCTTTTCAGCCGAAAGTTTTTTTTGTGGGATTTAATAAAGGCCTTAAAACAAAGCAGAGAGATGGAGAGGGAGACTTTAAACAAAACAGAACTTGGCAAATAAAATGCAAAAATTAAATGATTTTTTTTGTGTAACCATTTAGGTATAGTTTAAGCCGCAAAAGACTTGGCTAAGAAGACGCTGAGAAGGAAGCCCACGCCACATCATTCATGCCAAAACGTCACCAGGCACAAAAGCAGCAGCAGTTACAGCAAAAGCAGCAGCAGCAGCAGCAGCCGCAACATCTACAGCAGCAGCAGCATTAACTTAAGTTACAGCAACAGCAGCAGCAGCAGCCGCAGTTAGGACCACCACATAGCAATTATATATATATCCATGGCTGGAACTCTCCTGGAAGCCGAATCCGAGTCTGGCTGCCATAATTTCCATCGCCGGTCGTCGCCACAAATCTGCCAACATAATTTTGTTATTTCACTGCCACTTTGTTTGACGTGCAAATGTTTGGCTTGGACCCAGCTCGGACCCAGTCCCAGCTCCAGCTGTAGCTCCAAGTCCAAGTCCAGGGTCGGTCTTTTGAGCACATCCTGGTTTTAGATGATTTTTCAATTTGTGTGTGCCCCGTGTGCCTAAGACAAAGAGAACCAACAACAGCAAAAGCAAAGGAAAGGAAAAAGCTAAAAGCATCAAGAAGAAAAGCAGAAAAAATAGCTGGCCAACCGCAACCCGTTCTGGCTGCCGCTGTGGTCATAAGTAACTTTAAATTATGATGAAAGTAATTTTTTGCTTCACTGGCGAACGCCGCTGCAACTTTTAGTCAGCGTCTCAGGGCCGAGCGCGACTTGATTTACACCCCATACCTGCCACAAAGGTAGGTAGGAGCTGGGAGCTAGCAGTTAGGTGGCAGGGAGGACACTCTCTTGCAACAGACAGGAACTGGCAACAATAGTCAAGTGTAAATTAAGTAATTGCCGGAGCAGGAGCTGCCAGTGACCAGTAACCAGTAGCTGCTACCGTTGTCATTAGTGACAGCCCACAAGAAACCAGGAGGAGCACACACACAGTACACAGTACACAGAGTATACAGTGCACAGTACGCACACACAGCACACACAAAAGGCAATGTCCATGCGGAAGGTAAGTCTTCAAATGCCGCCGCTTCTGTTCATAAATCTCGCAAGAATCCCAGCACTTTGCCACAACTTACACGAGACTCGGTGGGGGGGGGGGGGAAAGAGAAAGAATGACTAGCGACCCAGGAACCACCCATAGTACGAGTATAATAAGGCACAAGCCTCTGGATAAGGCGGCAGATCTTGAAATTAATTTAACTGAGAGAGATCTGAAAAATAGGAATGTATATTCGATGTATATATCTATTCCAATTTCACATTAAAATTATAGTAAACTTTGTTCTTTATATATTAAAAATATACAAGACTTCGTTTGCCCCATAATCCCACAACGATCGAGTTACAAAAGATCTAAGCTGATACCCTACTTACTACAAGCCATATCTGATAATCCAAAATCCAACAGTTGAGCCAATTTACGACATTGTTAGCCGTTTTTACATAAAAATTTACATCATAATAATCACCGGCAGGCCTTATATCTAACCCCAATGATCGCGAAGGAGCCAAGTCCCAAACGGAAATGCTAAACTAGAGACAAATTACCCATAATCCCGCCCCCTCCATCATTCCCTCGAGCCAATTAAGCGAAATCTGTAATGGAACTAACCTCCACCATATATATTTCTACAATTAACAGTAACCTTTTTTTTTCTTCCTTTTTTTTGTAGCTGGAAGCTGCTGGACTTCTATGGAAATTAAGATCAAGCTGAAGTTGGGCCGCTGAAAAATGAAACATTTTCCACCCGACACTAGGACATTTCAATTGCCAAAAAACGAGTTGAAAAAACATTGAAAAACAAAAAATATAGGAACAAAAAAAAAAGGAGATAAAAAAATATTGCAAAAAAAGAGAAATATTTGGACCAGCAGCTGCTGGCAGGGATACAAAAATAGAGGAAAAATAACCAAACTCTCGCTGCCGTTGGTTTGTCCGTTAGCTTATTGCTTGCTAAAACAATTTAAAAGCAATTTGAGTCACGTTCGGGAGGGGAGGGACAGTGGCGGGGGTACGTAGGGGGGAGGAAGAGGGGAGCCGAATGGTCATTCATTGAATTTGCATTTTTGTTGGCCGAACCAAGTCTGGAAGTCACCCGAAAAGCCATTGCAATTGTTAGCCAAAAGTTTATTGGGCACTAAAAAAAAAAAACGATGCAATTAAGGAAGAATTTCATATCAAAAATATTTTATGCAAAGTTCTAAAATAATTTTTAAGGGAGATTTTCAATAGGTTTAGTCTTTTATATACTTTCACTACTATATAAGTCGAAAGAAAAATAATTAAAACTGTACTTATTGAGACCAAAACTGAATTGGTTTACAACTTAAGGATGCCGGATTTTATGTAAGTAATTAAGATGTTTGCCAGCTTTTACTATGTGTGGTAATGTGGTATGTGTTTAATTCTTTAAATTTTTCAAGTGATTTGTTTATCCCTAAATTGAAATTTTTTCCCAGTGTCGTGGTATGTTTTGTGTGTATTTTCTGTCAATTCATTTGGTGTCAGATTTCAATTTTGATTCGTTGATTTTGTACGCGTATCGTTTGCTTTAAGGCAACCAAGGTAACAACAACAACAACATCAAAATAGGCATTTGGCGGCATTTTTACAAAAGCCAAAACCAAAAAGCCGCCGCCAGTTGCAAGTTTATTAATTCAGCAACAACTTTGCAACTGTTTTGAGTCAGCAGCAGCAGCGGAAAAGCAGAAAAGCAGCAGAAAAAAGCCAGAGCAAATTGTCATCCCCCGCGGCCTGTTTTTCCCATGTGAAATTTGCATTTTCATATGCCCAAGTGGCTGTTGCTGCTGCTGTTGCTGTTGCTGTTGCTGCTGTTGCTGTTGCTGTTGTTTCTGCTGCTGCTGCATAGTCTCCACACCTTTTGGCCATTGTGTTGATTTATGTTCGCATTTTGTGGTCATTTCTTTTAGCGGCCCAAGGAAAATGTGACAGCCTTTAGCCAAATCAGCCGACTGAATATGCATCCACATCCAAATCCAAATGGCCACAGTCCGCACACACACAAATATATATATATATATACTCCTTCCTCTGCTTTTTTGGGGGGCTTTTGACTATTTAAGGCATTTTTACCTGCTTCTCCGCATCGCGTACGAGAGTAATCTCAATTGCTAATTGAAGTCGTTCGAAATAACTCACCTGCAAGACACAAAAAAGAGAAAGGAGAGCACGGATTTTAGACAATTATTTAGATATTGCATATATATGTAGGTGCATAAATAGCAATAAATGAGTCTGGATTGTTCAAATAATCAAGAGTTGGGGGTTATATATAATTAAGTTGAAATCCTTAAAATCCAATAGCTTTAAAATGTATATAAATATGTTTAACAGCAAGAATTTTTATAGTTAATTTCGAAATACATATTCTAGAAAAATTATAATAAATTAAATTTAAGTGAAAACGTACTTGTAAATCTTTAAAATTCAGTATAATTATTTTTCCATAGGCCTTAGACTTATATTTAAGGGGTTTGTCCCAAGAATTTGATAATAAACATTCATATTATTTTTACAGTCTTACATTTTTTACATTTTTATATGTAAGGTAAAATGTAATTTACCTCCACATTTACCTATCGTATGACAGCTGTATGACAGCTATATGATATAGTCGTCTGATTTTAATGATATTTAAAACCAAATTCTGAAATAATATAGAATGCTCGTATCTCAAAGTAAAAGAAATTATGTTGAAAACTGACAAAGCTATAATTTTTTTTCTAAAAATTTCACGACCATTCCCATGGCAGCTATATGATATAGTAGTCCGATTTTTATAGAATTTAATCTAAAATAAGTGTCGGAGATGACTCCTTAACTGCGTTGCAAACTTCTGACTAAAATTATAATACCCTGGGACCTTAACAGTATGTTAAGCAGAGAAAGGCCTCTGTAAATATTTTTTAAAGGCATTAGCCTCTTATTTCCTTGGTTCACTTAAATTTACAAAACACCAACTCGATAATCTCTTTGATTTTGACAAGGTATTTTCTAATGATAATTACAGAAAATGCATTAAAAATTTAATTTATTCAAAATATTTTTTTAGATATAAAACAATAGTTATAAAGATTTTTAGAAAGACTAAAAGATCAGGGCAAGGATTTATTTTATATTTTCTTCTCAGCTTCTCGGTCTGAATTTGAATACAGGTGGTACACATCTCCAGCAGCAGCCCCTTCTTGGGGGGAGGAGTGATTCCACTCCCTATTCCCATTTTTGGCTCCCCAACGGCGGCGCCGATTAGCGATCGACACCTTTCGCATGACCCCAATAAGGCGCCGCTCCCGTCTCCGTCTGCCCGCTCCGGAAAAGCGCCGAGTTATGGGTTTCATTAGGCCGCATTCGATAGGCAGATAAAGAGTGACCCAAACCCAGTCTCTGGGGAAAAGCCGGGGCCCCGGACATTAGCACACACCCGCTAATCTGGGCACATAACTTTCCTCGCTGCGAGGCGGGATCTTGGAGTTCCAGAGAGCCCAGCAAATGCGGAAGCACTTTCCAAAGACGCTGCCACTTATCGGAGCTCCAAAAAAAAACAGAGTTAAAATAAAACTGAAGCAAAATAAAATATATATGTTATTTATAATCGGGGAAGGAGGAAGGAAAATAGCTGAGCGTAATCGAAATTGTGCATCGCCGTTCTGACAAGGAGGAGGCAGGGAAAAGTCAAGGAAAATTCGATTAAAGGCGACCAGGTAAAATGCAATTAGAGGGTGGGATGCGTTATTAATGTGGACCGAGAGCCAGCTCCAAGCGAGCTGCAAAATATTGATATACATATGCCACATACCGCCTATACAGATATATATATATAAATAAATATATATATATAAATAGATATATACATATATGTACACATGTACAAGGTGGAGACTCCATGCTATATGTAAGCTCGGTCTAGGCATGCGGAAGCGAAAAAGCGCCAAAAGCCAGCGAAAAATGTGCGAAAAAAATGAGAGATGAAAATGTTAGGGAAAACTAGTCAACATGCCAAACGAAGTATAAACACCCTGACTTTTCCTTTTGAAAATAAAACAATTTTACAAAGCAAGCCTTTATATTAATGCTTTATAAAACTAATAATATTATAGTTTACTTAAATTCAAATATTTACATAAATAAATTTAAAAATAAATGTTCAGTTGTACATCATAAGAAACCATTTTCCACAAATTTGTTGTTTCCGATCGTTCCTATTGCAGCTAAATGATATCGTTGACCGATCCGGATCTTTCCAACTTATATAAGAGTGAGAGTATAAAGAAAACGAAAGTTTCATTCAAAAAGCTGAATGACTAGTTTGCGTAGAAACAGAAAGACGGACGGGGCTAGGTCGACTCGGCTGTTGATATATATACTTTATAGGGTCGGCTCCTTTTTCACTGCATTGCAAACTTCTGACTGAAATCACAATACCCTGCAAGAGTATAAAAACTGACGAAAATCGGTAGCCAAGGAGCTCCTTAGCAGTCCAAGTCCCAGTTGCAGTGCCTGACTTTTTATATTAGATTGCCAAGTGGGAGGTGTTCACGCACACACTCTCTAACACACACACACACACACACACACACACACACACTTGTACCAATACCCATACAAAAGCAGGCTAACAAGTCAGGCCAAGACGTGTGTTAAATGAAAACGCATTAAAGCTTAGCGAGCGTTTTTAGTGGGCGTGTTGAGTTAGATTTTTTTTTCCTTTACTCCAGCAAAGAGTGGGGTTAAGGCGGGCAGTGGGGGGTTAAGGGGGGAGTGGCAGGCGGAAAGGGGGCGTGGCGGGCGGTAGCGGCAGCTGTGGGTGTGCCAACTGTGCAAGCGGTGCTGCCAACTCCATTTAATTTTCAAATAATAACTAGAGAGAGTTGGTAAAGAAATTGAAGAAGAAAAAAAATCAGTTTTTCGAATTAAAAATTGTTTAAATTGATTAAACATTTGTTTAAAATGTTTAATATCAAGTAATTCGAATTTTTATTGGTAAATTAATCAGCATCACTGGACTATCCGAATTAATTCGATATCTTTATATGATAATTTTTTTAACAAATAAAAATTTAAACAAGTATAATTAAGCCAAAAAAAAAAACATATTTTAATTCAGAAATTTTCGTTAGCTTATTTTACCCTTGTAGGATATATAATTTCAGTCAGGATCTTATAACAAAGTGAAGGTCGTTTCCGACCCTATAAATTAAATTAAATTAATTAAATATAAAAACAAAACCTGGTAAATATATAATTATTTTAAATTCAGAAAAATTTATTCCAAAGATCAATTTAATTAATTAATTTCTCAGCAAGTGGATAGCCCCTAAAGAAAACCCGCTCCGATTGTCAATTTAGCAACGCTGCCCCACCGATGACGATGACGAGATGATGGCAACGACTTTATCGCCCACTGTCATCTCTATCTCCGTCGATGTCTAATTAGAAAATCACGTGAGCACGCACAGCTGCGTAGTTGTCATAATTAGAGACTATATAGTATGACCAATATGCCCGATATCTAGATCCCAGCATAATGGCAGCAGATGAGACACTCTCTGCATTCCCCTTTTGGTGTTCGATATTGCCAAAGACAAAGATCGCGGCGATGGCAACGAGGCAAAAAAAAAAAAAAAAAAAAAAAACTGGGCGACAATTTGCTAGATTGATTGAGGCGTCGTCCCACAGATTTGCCAATGTTCACGACCTGGATCTCTTGGATCCCCGATCTCGATCCCGATACCCATACCGATACTCCATACCGATAGCAATACCGAATCCCCAACCCATGAAACGATAAATAGAACCTGTTCGGGCAATTAATGTCTTAAATGCGCCTGCCTGGTGTGGCATTGTTAATTAATAACACGAGAAGAGAGGCCCTGGCCAGCGACTAATTGTTAATGCAAAAATCGTTGCAAGTTAGAAAATCAATTTTTACTTTAATGATCTGACAGGTAAGTGCATATTAAAACCGGCCGATCGGAGTCCTCCCCTTTTTCGGATCGGATCGGATCGGTTAAGTGTTAAGTGTTAAGTGGGGGAAACTAAAAATAAGAGGAGGATATTGCCGGAATGAAATTAGTTTAGCAGAGATTAATCTTGAATTACAAAGTATCAAGTTAACAGTTAAAATATAAATATATAAAGAGTTATATATTTATTTTTATGGTTTTTTGTAAAGTTTAAAAATATCTATTTATCTAATCTAATGATCTAATGATGTTTATTTTTTTATGTATCTATAATTATATTTATTCTTTATTTGATATTGTTTCTTTCATTCTCCGAAAAAAGCTTTACAAAGGCAAAAGAAATACCAAAAGAATCTGAAAAAAAACGAAGTAGAAATAAAATGCAACCGCAGGCCAAAGCAAATAGTGTGGAGTGGGCGTGGCTTGTGTTTCAGTGTTTTTTTTTCACTTTTTGTTTATTTTTTTTTTTTTTTTGAAGTTGCTGTTGCGGCGCCTGGCAAATGCACAAGGCCAAAAGACTATAATTAAGCCATGCCAGAGGCCAACTCTCGGACAGGCAAAAAAATGAGAAAAACAAAAAAAAGGCGGCTAAAGGCAGCAGGCAGCCGAGGCTAAGCGACAACTTCCTTCTAACCTACTAAAAGCGATACGCAAAGTAAGATGGAAAACGACTTTTATGCAAAATACTAAACAATATCCGTTGTGCGTTGTCAACAAATGACATGAAATTGGCAACGCAAAAGGAGCACATTTCCGTTTCAAACAATTTCCGCGAGAGAGCCTCTCACATTTGGTTGGTAAGCAATTTGCGCGGCTAAAAAGGTTTTACCCCTTTCACTACCTACACATTGATCCAAATATATACATTTATGTAAATATATATATTTATGTACACATATATTTATCTATGCTTATGTAGCTGCAACAACTTACAACCCTGACCATCGGCAACATGTTGCATGTTGAGCTGCCGTCAGCAAGGGATTCTGCAAAAAAAAATGAGCACGCTTTCTTTCACTCCTTTAAATACCCTTAAAAATATATCTCTCAATCCTAAATGTTAAAATTAATTTGAAGGAAATATTTTTTCTTTAGTAAGAGCAATGAGTAAACACAATAAATGAAATGGTAATCAAAGTAGAAACACATTTCCATTGCAAGAAAAGTGTTCTTTGCCTTAAAATATTTAAATAAATAATATTTATAGGCAGAAATCTCAATAGATTTCTATATTATATTTCTTTATGAAAATTCCATACTAAGAGCATCCTGAGTTCCCTCTTAATGCTGTATTCCCTGTAATCTCTCTGTGTGTCTGTCCATCGCTTGATCTTGTACACATCAAATGCTGATGGTGCCCCATGTGATGCCGTCGAGCATCCGTTCGTTTGCTGATTTGTATATCTAATTTTCATAATCTTGCAACAGCAACAGCAACAACAACAGCAACATGCCACAAGCCGCAAGTTGTTCGTCTGAAGGAAGGAAATCAAGTCTCCGAGGCCTCATTTGAATGCGTGCTATGGGAGGGATGGGGGGGCTCTTTTCCGTGGAGAGGGGGCGGCGCAACCACAGGCGGCACGTTTAGCAACGCATGTCAACGCAACAACAACAACATCATAATCATCGAAAGAGCCAAGACTGGGGCCAGTTCTTTTGTAATTAACACAGAATCCGCTTCCGGCAAACAGTTACAATAAATACGAAAACACTCAAGGACAAGTTTATAGTTTGAAAAAGAAAATATATTTCAATGCTAAATCGATACACCTGGCGATTCTTACTATGATTTGCTAGAACCTCTGTGTAAATAAATATATTAAACTGCTAAATAAATCATTGATAATCTCTATTGATTTGTCAAATGATTAGCTTAAATTAGATAATATTTTAGTGATTTTTTGGTGCTTCGAGCCAAATAGTCACTGCGGCTGAAGCTATTTAGCCTGATGATTCCAAATACGTTTTCCTTATTCCCTTTTAAAAAATCTAGTGAAAAAATGACTTAAACTTCCAAATAAATCATTGATAATCACTATTATTTTGTCAAGCACTGTAAGTGTGCGTGCCGGCCAACACGAGCGACATGAGCAACATGACCAACATGAGCGACATGAGCGACATGGGCAACATGTGTCCGAAGCCATCTAGCGGGTGGGCCTCTCCTGCAAAGGCAGCTAAATGTTATGCAAGCTTGGCTCCCTCGGCTGCTTCATCTTCTGGCTGCTGGCAACATGCACCTGAGCCCCAACCTGAACCTGAACCTGAACCTGAACCCGGCCAGCCAAGAGAATGACGAATGACAAGACATGCAAACGAGGCAGAGCAGGATCAGGGAGCAGGAGCTGGGAGACACACCACGGACGAGGCAGCAACTGGCAGACAAAGGAGACAAGGAGACGTTGACAGTTTGGGCCTAGTCGTGGCCAAGATGTCACTTTTCATTAGGCAGCTGGACGAGGCTGGTGCCGGGGCTGCTTGGCGGTGTATCCTGCAATGTTGCAACGTTGCAAGGTTGCTGCCGGGTTGGGATGATGCATGGGCACCTGTTGCACGGCTGCATGGCGGCGTTTTAGATTAGTCGCCTGTAATTAGTTAATAACATGGCAAGGCATGTCTAAATTGCAGTCGCGACATCAAATTGCGAGCGGCTGCATTTTGATGCCTGTATTTTGATTGATGTTGCTGCCGGGCGAGCAAGTAACAACAGCAGCACCAGCAACAGCAGCGGCAGCAACCTGAAGCCCGAACAATGTTATGCATATATTTAATTGATAAGTTTTTAGCACATGATAAATTTTAATATTGTGTAGAGGCCGAGAGGAACAAGCCACTCTGACACATAGAGGCAACATGCAGTGAGTACAACTGCAACTGCAGTAGCGGCAGCAGCAGCAGAAGCAGCATCTGAAGCAGCAGCAGAAGCAGCATCTGAAGCAGCAGCAAACAGTTTTAAGTCACCTGTAGCTGAGGCAACATAAGCCGACATAAATCCATTAAAGCCGCACAAATTCCAAGTAAATTAAAAGCAGTTAAACTCAATTGATTTCGAGACGCAGCGGCAGCAGTCAGAGGAGCAGTAACAGCAACACCAACAGCCACAACACCTCGGCAACAATAAAAATAAACAACAACAAAAAAAAAATAAAAAAATAACCAAGAAAAAAAAAGAAAGGAAACGAGAAAGGAAGCCAGGTCCTCAAAGGTCGAAGCAATTATACCCTTACGCTTACCCTTACTTTATAGTAACAAAAAATATATGCATAGATTTTGATCCAATATATTTGATACATTTTCTATTTATCGAAACTATCGATTAAAATATGGCTTGCTTGTTAATTTTTTTTCGATAAAATAAATAAATAAATACCTAAGCAGGGTTCTGATACTAAGAGCATCTATTAAAATCGCTTAAGCAATCGAAATTAAAAAAAAGAACTTTTATATATTTAATTGTTAAACGATTAATAGTCTTACTTATAGATATACTCTGCGATTAAAATATATTTCTAGCTCCATATTGAATTTATTTAGCGTTAAGTAAAACCAATAGTTATAACAGACTTCGTAAACAAACTCCAAATACATTCTGTATTACCTTTAACTAGAGTGTATGGAAAGGGGAAAAAATGTTAACTGAAATGGAAGCTGAAACGGAGACCCAGAGGCCTCGGCTCAATAAATTTTTATCGCGGCGAGTGGGGCCAAAAGGAATGCGTTGATAGTGAAACAAGAGCAACACCGACAGCAGCAGCAACAGGCTAACGACAACCGACAACAGAAGCCGCATTCAAGGCGTTGTACAAACACATACATAACAACAATAACCACAGCGGCACCAACGGCACGGCAGCAACACTAGACATTTTTTGAGAATTCAGGCTGACAAAAAACAAGACCAACGTTGAAAAAAAGGATGCCAAAAACAAGGGACACCACCTCCTCTCCCCCTCCCCCACACACACACACATATGCCTTTTTCCCTTTCCCCAAGGCTTTTCGGGCAGTTAGGGTTAACCTCTCGCAAATTGCTTTGATTAAGCTGTGAGAGCTCAACTGAATAAGTGAGCGACTGCCTGGACTGGCCAACAGACAAAGTGGAGGGATCACAACTGGCCAGGACTTCATGGTGGAAATGAAAAAAAAACCTCGAATTCGTTTTAGTCAGTAACTAAGCCTTATTGGTCGTAACTAACTTGGAATGATTCTGGTAATTATATTCTTCGGTTGCTTTTTAAAGACGACTTGGCTATTTTTTTTATAATAAAATATGATTTTTATTGTGGAAAATTATGTAAATTTGATAAATTTATTAACCAATTTATTAAATGGTTTATTATTTCAATTATTAATTATATGGTTTATTATATAAATTTAATGCTGGAAAATGTAAAAATATATATTTATAAATGTAAACATATATTTGTTTCCCAGCAGGAAAAAATATCCTTTTGTTAAAATGGCATTCAACGTGGAGCAGCATCAATTTGTAAAAGTGGCGCCCAATTGGTTTTGTTTTATTTACTTTAAATTTTTTTTATCTGGTTTTTTTTTTATATATATTTTGCTATATACTGAAATTTATTCTTAATTTTATACTTGTTTATACCTAAAAGGTCGTGCTTTGCGCATTTCCCATTAAAAATTGGCCAAATATGTGGCAGATCCCAGCTGCTTAGCTGGATTTTCATAATTTTCTTTTTTTCCAGCACCCACGCACCTCTTGGCATTTTTTTTTTTAATTTTATTTATTTTTTTTTTTTGGATTTCCTTTTTTTGTTTTCTTCTTTTACTGAAGCCTTTGCAATTTAACTGACCCAAACGGCAAAATGCAACTGCAACTGCCACTTGTGCAACTGCAGCAACAACAAAACTTTCTCTGGCCAAGAATGTGCAACTGCAACAACTGTTGCTCTTGCTGTTGCAGCTGCAGCAGCGGCAGCCAAACTCCTCGCATGTGAGGATAAAGAAATGCCCGAGGCACAAAAAAAAAAAAACGAGAAGAAAGAAAGAAACGCGGCTAGATAGTCCGAGTCTCGGGCCTCGAATCTCGAGCTCGAGCCTCAAGTCTTCCTCTTCTAGTTCAGTTCAAAGCTCTCTGTTGGTCCAGTCAAGTCATTCATGGCAATCGAAGCAACAGCAACATGGGGTTAAGAGGGGCGGCCACAAGGGGTTAAGGGGAGGAACAGCACCCGCCGCGTGTCGATTGAAAATTTATGATCACAATTTTGGTTAATGCATTTTCGTGTTTGTGCCATGATTACCAAATGTTATTCACGCTCCACCGACTCGCCTGGGATGTGTGCTTCCACACCGCTCAAAAATAAATTTGAAAATCTATTCATAGAGTATCGTCTTTCATATCTTTTTTAATAGGTTTCAAAGTTAATTTTGAGAGTAACGTTAGGTAACCATAGGATCCTTTTTTCTAGTTTGTAATTAGAACTTATTGGAAATTCTAGTGCTCTTTGCAGTCCTCTGTGTTATATTTTTAGCAAGTCAAAAGTATCATTTTATGTAAGATTTAAGTTATGAATTTCCCAAATTATTTCCGTGTACTTGAGCATTTCCTTGGCCGGCAATCAATGCCAAAATGGCGCGGGGGCATTGCGACTGTTTACGGTTAACTAAACATTCCAAACGCTCCAAAAAGACAAACGCTGCAATGCTGGCCAAGGCAGCAGACACCCGGCTTTAAGTTTTTTCCAGCTCGATTTTGGGTTTTTCCCCCGTTACCACTAATAAATAGCCAGGGTTGCTAGCATCCTCTAGAGTTTCTTAATGTGATTCTTCGTACTGAAAGACCAGATCTTGCGAAATACGCGACTAACTTGTAGTTTCTTAAATTAGGTTATTTAAGGTCTAGGTCTAGATTTGGCTTTTTCCCCTGATTCTACGGAAATGAAGCCAGGGTTGCCAGAATCCTTTCTGTTTCTGAGAACAGATTTTGTAAAGAGCTTCAATAATGCATATTGTTTCCCCCAATTTTTTTAAAATTATATTATTGAAAGTTTTATTTCAAGACTATGTGGGATCCTCGAAATTATTTCTGAGAAAGCTTTTTAAATTTGTTTTTCAAAATATTGACAACTCTGGCCGCAGACAATCCATTTTTTCGGTGGCTACTTGGCAGCTGCTGCCCGATCCTAGTGTTTGTTGTCATGGCTGCTGTTGTCGCATTTCCGTTTCGCTGCTGCTGCTGCAATTTCTATTGCTGCCGCTGCTGTTGCTCCCATTTTTGGGGTAAGGCGGCCTGCCTGGCAGGCGTAGGATTGCCGGGGCTAATGTGTCTTGTAATTTGCATGGCCATTTGTGAAAAAAGTGAAAAGAGCGCAGAGTTTTTTTCTGCGTAAATTATGCAGCATTTTTACCGTTTTGCGGGAGCTGGAAACAGTAGCACTTACAAGCTCCTTTTACGGCCCGCCTCTGACTGCTGACCAAAAGTGGATTTTTTCATTCAAAATAGTCGCCAAAAAGACGCCGAAAATAGCAAACCAAAAAAAAAAAAAAATGCAACAAACAAAACGAAACGAAACGAAAAAAAAATGCCTAGAAAATGAGGAACTTTTTATGGTTATGATTGCGTTGTCGCCGCCGCTGCTTCGAATGCTAAATATGCCATGGAAAATGCTGGAAAAATGGAAATGCCAAAATGCGCCTCTCTTTTCCTACTTTTGGGCCACGTGGGCGTATGAGCAATGTGGCTCAAGTTGCTGCTGCATTTGCTGCTGCTGCTGCTGCTGCCGCTTTCACACACAATTAGCGTGTGTTGCTTCTTTGTGTGGGTGTTGCACCTTCGTTCCCCCAAATAGAAAACTGCAGCATGTCCATGAATCATGCCCAGACTTAAGTCTATTGTTGCTGCTGCCGCTGTTGTCGTTGACACAATCAACACAGCAGCAGGAGCAACACCAACAACAGCAGCAGCAACTTGGCAATTGATTTGGCCAACATACGGGCTGCTGATTGCCAGCAACTGACTTGGTTTCTTTGACTAATGACACAAACGACAACAGCAGCAGCAGCAACAGCAACAACAACAGCAGCAACGAGTGCAACAGCAACATGTTGCCGACACGCGCGCATCGTTAGCAAAATGAACCAACTTCATATTGCACTTGAGATTTTCTTGCAGTGTTTTATGCGTGGGCTCCGCTTGGAATGTGCTAAATTATGCACCAGGAAAAATTAAAGCAAGGCAGCAAAAATCAAATATTAAATATAACTTTTAACAATATTTTAAAGAGTTTGCTTGAATAGGAAAAGAAAGGCCAGTTATTAACATAATATAAATAATTCATCGATGTCGTATTTTAAGAATATGAAAAGAAGAGTTTCTAAGGATTGAATCTTCTATGTAATTAGTGATTTATTTAATAGCTAAATTAAGGTAGAGTCCGTTGGAATAATGGATTTAAAGTTAATTTGAGGCTTTTTTTTTAAATTTATTTAACAATTCTTTCTTTCGATTTATGTTCTTAGTGTACATTTCCCCGAGAATTTTTTGAGTCATTGTTGCAATTGCCGCCTGGTGTTATTCCCTAGAGTTGTTGCTTGTTTTGCTGATACTGATGCTGATGCTGATGCAGCAGCTGCTGCTGATACTGATGCTGCTGCTGCTGCTGCTGCTGCTGCTGCTGATGCTGCTGCCGCGTCTGCCGCTACTGTTGCTGCTCTTGAAATATTTTCCTTTAGCGGCTGTGATGATGATGATCTGAAGAAAATGTAGCTGCCTGCTCTGGTATTTATGTTATTCTTAACAATTGTTGCCACATTCGCAGCTGCATCGTGTCGTTTTCTCTGATCGAAATGCAAACTATAACTGATATACATTCCCCTAGGAATGCCGTTGACTTGAACCAATTGAAGTTTATTTTAAAACCAATAAACATAGCCAAAGTCCAGCTTATAAATATATACATCTATACATCTATAAGCAAACTCGAGAGGATGTCTGGGATATGTGATATACTCGACACCTGTTCGCCGCTCGAAATCAAAAGAGCACGCGACCAAGCGACAACATGTTGCTCCTGGCACAAGCTGACCAAGGAAACAAAACAAAAAAAAAAAAAAGAAATATAAGAAACAGCAGCATTCTCCTTGTAAAATCATAACTCACACAATGTTGCACGATTCAGACTATAAGGCTGCGATGGCTGGCGGATTAAGAGCCATATATCGATGAAGGCAAAAGGGCAACAGGTGGCTAATATAAAGGGGTTAACCAGGGGGGCAGAAAAGGGTGTAAAATCACAAATAAAAAAAAAAGGTACAAGGTATACGGGCAACTGGTTATGGGACTCGTTTTGCGGCTACAGCTTCCCGACACAGCCACTCGCAAAATAAACAAACAAACTGGGTCTGTAGGCCAAAAAACGAAACGCAAGAAAGGGAAATAAAATAAAAAAAACTGTGTTGAAATCTCAGAGATTTTAAAACAAAACGTGGAAACGAGGAAACGGAGAGGAAGCTAACTTCGGCATGCCGATCCGGGCAGATCCTATCCATACCTAATATAATATGAGTTACTTTTATATTCGTATTGTTTTTACAGTTTTATTATTTTTTACATTTACATGAATGTGAACAGTTTCACATGTTCCGATCCTATGGCATCTATATGGTATAGTTGACCGATCGCATTTAAAAGTAAGAGTAAATAAAAGACTATCTGCAAAGCTTAAGTATAATCGCACAGACGGACAGACAGACGGACGGATGGACTATATATACTTTATAGGGTAGGAAATGCCTCCTTCACTGCGTTGCAAATTTTAGACTAAAATTATAATACCCTGTATAAAAAGGGTATAAAAAGGAAGCGAAAAAACGACAAAGAGAAAGACGCAATGATGAAGAGACGCGCGTGCAACCTTGAGATAATTTAATCGGTTCTGTTTGAAAGCAAACACACAAGCACACACACACACAAAAAGAGGATTTTTTTTTCTAAAAAAAAAATGTAAGAAAAACTAAAACCAAATGCCGATGCCCATGCCGATCGAGCCAAAATGCAGCCACAAACAATTGAAAGCATTTTCGCAAAACGCAAATGCATATCAAGAACAGCGAAAGCGTTGACAATAATAGAACGAAATGCACAGCAAAGAAAATGTGTGTTTTTATCAAAGTACTTAAATTAATTTAATATTTTAAATTTTATTTTATTTTGTTGCTAAATAAACAGATTAATTACAAACTAATAAACAGATAAAGGGCCTTAATGTTCAGTGAATAATTACCAGTGTTAAATAAAATATTAAATAAAACACGCTAACATCATAAATCTGTAACTAAAAATCGTATCAATAAATTGCTTATTTTTAATTGTTAAAAAATGACCTATGAATAATAAATCCTAAACGGTAAAAGAACTGTAATATAAGGCAACATTTCATTACCAACTTAAGCTAACTAAGGTTTCAATAATTTGATCGTTATCGAACTTAAATGTGACCTTATACTTATGATCTGATGTTCATTTACCCTTTTGGCCTTCGAAATTGGTACGTTGTTGAGTCTTTTTTGTGGGTTATTTAAAAAGATCTCAAAATGATCAGCTTGGCACGCATTTCTCTCTTTTTCGTTGGCCTTGAGATTTAAGCAAACAGAAGGGAGTTCAATACAGAAGTGACTTTGAGAGAGAAATGCTGCTCGATCATCGTCATCATCATCATAATCAGCATCGTCATGTCGTCTTCTCAGAAGGCTCTTCAATCTGAACTTTAGAGTCTGGCCAGGAGATATGGCGGAGCAGTAGGACTCGTGGATTCGGGGGATCGTGGATCGGGATCTCGGCAAACACTGATAAATTATTTGACAGATTATATTTGCGTTGAACTTTGGGCCGTGCCAAGAAGACGATGACGGCGGCGGCAACATTAATAAAAACAAGAACACACTCTGACGAGGGACCTCAGATGGGTTGTTTTTTTTTTTTGCCCAGGTGGGAGAAAAGGGGGCGGCATCCACACATATACAAGTAAGCAAAAGACAAGAAAATGCAAGCAGAGAGACAGGATGCTAATGCAGCAAATGCCACAACGTACCATACCCTTTTTAATCGAAATTATCGAATCTAAACTATTTTATATCGATATAATGGTATAACGAACTTTTAACTGTAAAGCAGTACAAGAATATATCGGTAACTGAATAAATGGAAACCATGCTACACTAGACACATATAAAATCCACATTTATCATGGCTAGCTATCGAAATTTGGCTTATTAGTGTACCGTAAATATATATATATATATATATATATTATTTATTAACTTTTGTCGAAATAAACCATACGTAAATTATCGGTATTAAGAATATTACGAAATTATTTTCGATGACAGAATACATTTACATAATTTTAAGTCAAACAAATGCAACATCTAATTTTATTAAAAATATGTATTGAAATAAGACACATTGATGCGTCGGAAAAATTGTTCATCGATTTATTTGTTTACTTAAATTCGATAAAATCGATAAGCCGTATTTGCAGTGTTTATAAAGTATTATTTATCATTAAGGAACCCAAAATTGAAACCAGTTGCCAGTTACAGAATATATTAATCATATTTAGAGTTGAATTTAATCAATTTATGGCATATTGATGTATCAAAAAATATTGAAATCTAATTATTTTGAAACTTAACTGAAATCGATTTTGTTAAGAATACTACAAAATTTGTAAGAAGACGCCAAACTTTGTTGAATAAATATTAAAATACAAAACCTTTTTGAGGTTCCTAACATATTGACTATGTCCCTCCCCTTAGTGCGTATGCCCTGTGATTTCTTTAGGGTATTCTGGCGGAAAAGCCAACTCCTTGCTGCAGCTGAGAGAAAGCTTCGTTGCCGTGGCCGTTGCTCTGCTCTAACAAATGAGCGTCATGTCTTTGCCCGTCGCAAAACAAATCTGAGCAATTTTTTATGATAAATAACACCCAGTCCAGGGGCGGCGGGTGTTACGGTGCAGGGGGGTCAGGTGTACAAATGAAGGAGGCAGAACGACAGAGAGAGAGAGAGAGAGAGAGAGTTACGTTATATTTAGTGTAGGCCCCACGGGCGTTAAAAAAGAGAGGCTATACACCCATTTTGTCCAGGGGGCAAGCAGAGGCGGAGAGAGGGAGAGATGCAGCCGGCAGCTTGTGCAAACAAACAAATCGCCGTAGATTTATTTTAGTGCAAAAGCCTTAACACACTAAATTGCTCAGGCATGCGTGGGTTAACCATGGTAGCTTAAGATCCATAGGAGGAGAGCCAGAGCAAGAGGGGCAGGTCTATCGATGCGGCGATGAAAAATGCTGGCTTTCAACGCGGTAATTAAAAGATGAATCGTCCTCGTGGGCCCCTCTCTCTCTGTATATATTCCTATCGCTATTCGCAGCTGCCCTCTCTCTCTCTTTCTCACTTTCCTGCGCACTCTCTCTCTCTCTCTTGGCCCGATCGAGTTCAGAAACAAATTATGCTTCATTAGGCCAGATAACGCCCCAGATCAAGGCAAAAACATATTTCCAGCCAAATACATTTGCTCCTTGGCCATAGGTCTATATATCATATGATTGATTAATGCTTTTAACATGTTCGCGTTAAATTGGAATGGAATGGAACGGAATGGCATTGGAATGTGCCAGGCCATAACGGTTAACTGGGAACAGAACATTTTCCACTCAATTTTGCCATTTCAATCTAATGCGTAACGAGACATGCTTAATCACTGGCTTATCAGGGGAACTGCGGAGTGGAACAGTGTCAAGAGTGACTTATAATTCTCAACTCTACAGTTGTCAGGATTTGTCTTAAGCCTTAAATATGACCTTTTTTTAAAAGAACAGCGGAATAATTCAACGCATCTTGTACAATTTTACTTTCTTGTTAAGAATTGTGTAGAAAGTAAATTAAGAACTTTTTTTTGGACAAACATCTGCCATTTTCCCAGTTCTTTCACTGATCAACCCTAATGGTAGATTGCTAGATATTTACCCATTTAGAACCGCTATCTCGGCCATTTCCCATTTCCTTTCGTTGGTTAGATCGATCTTGGACTGCATGGGTAGAGGAGCACTTTAACCTGAGGAGCTAAAGAACCTAACGGTTACCATTAACAGTTAACCAAACAGCTGGCTCTCGCTTTCTTTTGCCCCTTTCTTCTGACACGCGTCACGTCTAAAACTTTCACTAGACTCAAACTGAAAGCCAACAAAAAAGGGTTGCCTTGCCTGCGGCCAAGGGCTTTAATTTACTCACACTCACAGCTATACCCTTCCGACAACTGATAAAAATCTTCGGTTAAGAAATTTGGGTCAACAAACAGCTGCCAAAGGCAATGGGACAAGACCAGGGTTCCGTTTTCGAGACTTTAAAAAAAAACGTAAAATGAAACAGAAATCAGCAGGTAACATCCTCAAAAATTACGAAACAGGGTCCTCCCTTCGGTTCTTGTTATTATTCTATATTCCTTTTCCCTTTCCCTTCTTTTATTTTTGGTTCACTTTTAAGCTGAAATTTATTTTTGGCACGCGCGAAATTCAAAGAAGAATTTGCAGCTGGCCGATCAAGAAATAAATTCGCCATAAAAGTTTATTTGGTAGGAAGCGCTTATCCTTTGGCGGAAATAATCAGTCTTTCGGTTTAAACTTTTTGCTATATTAATATCACAAATATCACTAAAATAAGCCTTACCTCAAACCTAGCTTACAAATACATATCTTTCTAGATTCCCAGGCTTAGCCAAATTACACATTCGATTAGTGAGACTTGCACACACACAGAACTCACCTGCAAAGAGAAGAGGAAAAAGAACAGGGGGGAAATTAATTTCAGTTTTCAGGCAAAAATGGAAGATGAATATGGCAACTCTTATTAATAGACAATCAATCAGCGGGTTCCGACAAAGCCAATATAGTCGAGACCAGAACTTGAACCATAACCAAAGAAACGCCAATCTCTTGGCCGGGTCTTTATTCCGCGGACCCCAAGATAATGGCCAGTCCGAGTGTGTAACCACATGTGTGTTGGCCTGCAATTAAGCTGCGATTCAGTTCAGAATCGGAATTGCATTCGGACTGGGAATTGGCAATGCCAGAGCTTTAGATATGACACTAATTATCGATATATAACTATCGTTAGTGCAACTTTGGGTTGATTTAGGGAAAATTTAATATTAAGTTTATGGGTTAAGATTTGTATAAAATTCAAAATAATGATTCTCTGATCCTCCTCCTCAACGATCGATATTTTTCGACTAAAAATGTTTAATAAAAAATCAATATTTTCCGATTAAAAATGTTCAATATGTACATTAGGTTAGGTAAACGTTGAGAATATATTATAAATCGATATTTTTTGATCAGCAAATTATTTTTTTAACATAGACATTTCATATTGATATGAATGGAAGTGCCAAGAATTGATTTACTGGCTGTAAAAGTTAATAAAATAATTTTCAAATGATATTTTTCAATACGTGAATTATGGATGGAACATGTTTCGATGTTTTCTTATTGCTGCACACATATCTAACCCGAGTGAATGGAAGTGCCAAGACCGGATACAATAGGCCCATGGTGCTGAGTCAAGTGCAAACACTTGCGACCTGTCAGCGCCCAGCGGCCAACCACAATGGCCTTCTTTTTTCCGCTTTTTCGCTCTGCGAAATTGATTAAACTCATTCATAATGACAACAAAAGCAGCATTAGAAATAACAGCTACAACAACAACAATAACAACAGCAAGTTCTAAAAAAGCAACTTCGATTTACTGGAGACTTGCCCGGGACTTGCCGCCCTTGGAGCAGTGATAATAAAAGTGGCAGAAATATGACATGGAATGCTCTTGATTGAATGTAATATTAAAAAAATTAAAGTAAATATGTTAAGGTACTAATTTTTATTATTATTAACAAAAAATAAACTAGACATCCTTAATAATTTGTATATTATAAGCTAAGGTTGAAGTTAAAAGAGAAAACAAGACCCATAGTGAGATCTCTGGAAATGCCTTAATTAAGTTAATTTCCTTCTAATTTTCTGAAAAATATTATTTTATTTTAATATTATTTCATATTCTATTCCATTATTGATAGACTCCTTCTTAGAGTATCTCCTGTCGGCAGTCAATTGTGGCTAATGAACTAATGGACATTTCAGGGACAAATGCAAGTCAAGAAAAATCACTTTTCTTTCGCTTAGTTTTTATGCAATTTATTTTGTGGTGTCTGTGTGTGTTTTGGCCAAAAAGTGTGACCAGCCTGCTATTTGAGGGAGAAACAAAGAGAGAGAGATAGAGGGACAAAGAAAGGAAGGGCAATGGCAAATGCAAAAGGCGTGGCCTACAATTTACTCACGCCGCACAAATGGGAAAAAAGATATGATCCAATTCAATTTAAGCGCGTGTCGCATGGCGAAGGTAACAGCCATTTCTATATACATATATATGTTACATACATATACATATGTATATGTTTACATTTGTATTTGCAGTGACCCAGCTGCAATTGTTGTTGTTGCCGGTGTTGTACAAATGCAATTACAACTAAACACACGGCAATTGGGGGGGAGGGGAGAAGCCAGCAAACAAACGAAACACGAAGAGCCGACACACGAGCTATAAAGGGGAGGGAATAGAGGAAAAAGGGAAACAAATGAAACACCAACAAAACATGGGTTACAGTAGGTTTTTTTTTTTTTTGTTTTTTGTGCTGCTCCGCCCACTTTCCCACACCCAACGCCAAACGGCGAATGACGAATGACGGCAAGCCAAGAGGGAGGTGGGAGGTGGAGGGAGAGTGAAAAGCGTGGCAACACGACAGGTACGACTTACATAGGAAAATGTTTACGCCGCAAAAATTAATCAGAAATAAATCGGCATTAATCGGGTTTAATAAGCATTAATTGCAGGTAGCAACTACTATTTTTTTAGTGGCAAAAACAGCTTTAAGTCTTTTAATTTGATATAAGCTTCTCTTAAAAACAAAAAGATTGCGCCGAAGAGAAAACTCAAAAGAAATTTTGGAAACAAAGCTTTTTAATCTAATTATTTAATTATTTACTGTAAATAAAAACAGAAACAAAAGTTAATATTAAGAAGCTTAAAGGGAACCCTAAAAAAGATATCAAAAACACTCCATTCATTTACTGATTGTTATATTTTATTACAACATGATATTAAATTACCAACTTCAAAAAAACACATTATATTTAAAATGAGCATTTAAAAGACCCCTTTAAATTTTCTTAAAAATATCTTTGCTTTCAATTAAAATAATTCTTCAGCTTAAACACAAAACAATAATAATAAATTGGCTTATTTTAGGCCCTAAGGAAATGCAAATCAAAATTGCAAAAGAGATTGTGCTGAAAAATCAAGAAAAGAAAAGCCAAAAAGAAAAAGGGAAGCGGCTCTCGAGAAGAATCGAAAGGCGTATGGTCTGCATTTGAGATGAAAATTCAAAGAGGAAAAGAAGGAGGAGGTGTGGGTGGGGCTAACTGATGATGAGGGCGGTGGTTTTTCCTCTCTGTAGGTGACGAACGTCATCGTCGCCGTTTGCGCCGTTTTCAAATCGTGGGAAAATGTTTTTCGTTGCTCCTGTTATATGTATGTGAGTGTAAGTGTGTGTATATGTGTGAGTCTGGGTGTGTTGTTGTGCCAATTGATGTTGTTTTTGTTGCTGGTGTTGCTGTTTGACGGCTGCGGGCTGTGGGCTGATGAAAAGCTTTTTTGCCGCTCGCCGCAATTCGTTGCGCTGCATTAAGCAGAGCAAAAACGTCGAAAATAGTTAAAAAAAAAATGTAAAAAATAAAGAAAAGTAAAAAGAAAGAAACTTGACTTGATCTGAGAACTAAGGATTCATTGTGCGTCGACTAAAAGAACTGTTAAGTCTATGAAAATCAAATAAAATATGGGTATATCCTTTGGAATAATATTTAAGTATATACTTTACAAAATTAAATAAAAAATATTCTGTATATGATTAGTATATACATTTTTTCAAAGTTAAATAGATATACCCTTAAAAAATTAAATATAATATTAAATAACCTTTGAATTTCAATAATTTATATGTATATCCTCTGGAACCCTATTAAAATTTGTGTATAAAATAAAACTAACTTTATTGATAAAAAACAAGAAAGGAAGCTAGCTTCGCACGCCGAAGTTTGTATACTCTTGCAGATTTCAATTGCATTATTTATAATCTAACGGACATGGCTAGATCGTCTCGGCTGTTGATGCTGATCAAGAATATATATACTTTATAGGGTCGGAGATGACTCCTTCACTGCGTTGCAAACTTCTGACTGAAATTTTAATACCCTGCAAGGGTAAAAATATGTTGATATACGTTTACTTTGACTTTTGTGATCATTTTAGGTAAAAATACGTTTAAATCTTAAATAATATATTTAAAATTCAGAGAAGAGTTCCTTAAGAAATTTATCAAAAATCAATCAAAAGGAATACCCCAGAAACTGTAAATATTTAGGCTTTATAAGTCCAACATTGTAAATATTTCCGGATTTCCAGTGAATAATTGGAGAACCTCTCTTCCTCACCCTCCCTTCCTCTTACTCTCTCTCTCTCTCTTTCTCTAGCTTTCTGGAGATTGCGGAGACGTGTATAAATGGCATTAAATAAGCAAGTAAGCTAGAAAAAACGCAGTATTTAATATTATATGAGCCAAAAGCCAAACGAATAGCAAAAACCAAAAGCGTTCACATTCACATTCACCTGATCTATCGCCGCTGGCTTGCTCTCGCCCCTTATCACACACGCACGCCTTGTGCCCTTGGCCACCCACCACCCACCGCCTCCCACACGAGCGCACTTTGCCTTCGCCTTATCACAGCAACAGCGTCGCCGGCAGGGCACTTGCATACATGCAATTCGAGGCGAATTTCTTTTCTTGTTCCCAATTGAAATTCAGGCGTTTTCAATTTCTTTCGCCCGCTTTTTGCTTGTGTTTTACGGCTCTTAGACTGATAATACACAAGCAAATGACTGATAAAGAGACCGCAGCAAAGCCGGCAATAATAAGAATAATAGCAACAAGTACAACAAAAAGAACAAGTAAATCGAAACAAGAATGAAAAAAAAAACAAGGCATTTGACAACAGTTCAAGGCATTTTAGGCTTCAGCAGCTACGACAGAAAGTCTGCCATACAAAACGTTTTTCGATTATAAAAGAGAATGCTGGAAAATGGTTTTATATTATATAGACATAATATAATATAAGTCTGGTGATTATAAGGCCAAAATGGAGAAGAAAAATGGAAGGAGGTAAAGATCTGACGTTATGATAGTTATTATTTATAAATTAAGAACAACAAGAAAGCTAATTTCGAGTAATTGAAAATTCAAAACCCTTGCAGTTTGTGGTAAATATTAAAATACATTTTTTTTTTATGTTAATTTTTTGAGAATAAAAAATTTTTAAAACATTGTAACTTTGACACAATTTTTATATGTTCTTGCAGTTTGATCACGAAAATAATCATAACTAAGCCAAAAATGCATTTATTTACATTTCTGTGCTTGTTTTAACTAGGTAAATAAACCTGCAGTTGAAACTTAAATTTTAATAAATGAACGTTTTTTTATTTTTGAGATTTTTAAAATGTATTTATAGAATTTTTTTTAAATGTATTTTTTTTTCAGTTGAATCTCTTAATATTTAATTATAGAATATTTATTAGTTAGAAATTTTTAGTTTCCTTTATTTTTATTTATTCTTTGATTTAAGTTATTTAGAAATTCCATAAATTATTCTTTTATTAACAGAATTTAAGAGATATCATAGTCTCTTCTTTTTTTGATCCTCAATTGTCATAGGTTTGAAATCTCTTATTTTCACACTAATTTATATTCATTAATGATAAATCTTTTAATATTCCCACTTTTCTTATGATCCTTACATAATTCCCATACTTCCCCACATTGCCCACACTGCGTATGCTTGACGCATCGCGTATACGCTGTGTGCACGCGTCCCCTTTGACTTACCCTGTTTGCTGTATGCAGCAGGCAGCGGCGGGCGATAGAGGGGAAAATATCAAACGCTCTCTAAAAGAAACCAAAAATCCGCCTCTTTTCAATTTAAATATATTTTTACTATTTCTTTAAATATTCTTTTAATTTGCTTGTTATTTCCTTTAAAATTTCTTGTTTTTATTTTTATTATTTGTTTTTTTATCTTTTAAAAATTTTTCAACTATTTAATTTCTTTTAGAATACATGTGTTGGCCTCTCGTGGACTTCCTTGAACTTTACATATGGCTTATGCATGCACTTCAAACGCCACGTTCATTTTAGTTTTTTTCTTCTCAGCACAAAACACAAAAAAAAAAAAATAAAAAAATTTGACAGAAACAAAAATTAACGAATTAGAAACGTAGCGCGGGTTGCGAGTTCGGGAAAAAATTTAAAATAATTGAGGGCTTTGGGGAATTATGAAGGCGAAAAATGGCACGAACTAAAAGGAATTTCTGCCTTTGAACACGTAGACGCGACACAGACGCGATGACGACGCGACGCAGAGCGGCAGCGCGAGCGGCGTCGTCAGCGGAAAACGCGTGCAGCCTTGAGAAGATCGCGATAGCGACTGAAAAGCAGCAGGGCGAGAGAAACAGGCAGGAAAAACTGCAATTGCACTACAGAATAACATAACGAAGGCAAAAAAAAAAAGTACGAAATAATAATAATAACAAATAAAAAATTAAATAAAATTTTTAGAAAACCACAGCACGCATTGGTTTCTTAGAGCAAGGATATCCCTGCTTTGTTCTCTGCTCCTGCTTGGGCTTTCGTTTCGCTTTCGTTACTTTTTCGGCTGCCGCTGCTGCAACTGCAATTTGCGTCGTGCTGCTGCAACTCCGATTCGCTCTGCGGAAAGCGCGAGGAGACGACGACGCACACAAATAACTAACTAACAGCGGCTGTAGTAAAATGACAACTGAAACCGCAGCAGCAGGCGAAATGAAAACGAGTAACGATAGAGCAAAAAGAAAAAAAAAATACAAACAAAAAGTACAGCAGCAACAACAACTAAATGCACACACTCACACGCCGCTGCAGCCAACAACAACAAAAGCACACAGCAGCGGCAACAACAACGAAATAAATAAAATAAAAATTGACGATGGGCAGCGACGGCAACGACGACGCCGACAGCTACGACGGCAACGGCAAACGCAGCTGCAGGCCTCCGAGAGCTCTACGTTCTACAAAGCAACAGAGATGCCAAATCGCCAGTGATTTTGACCAGATATGGCTAAACGTTTTGCGAAAAAAAAAAAAAAAAAAAAAAAAAAAAAAAAATAATAATTGAAATCTATATAAATTTACCTAAAAGTAAGGATAGGCTACCTTAAATATTTTATTACCCTTTACCGTGGCTCCATTTGCTCACACTGCTCAAACTGTTATCTTTTTTGGGAGACGCCTACAAGTCATCCTTGCGCTGATGATTTACAAAAACAATTCTATTAAATTCGGCGCAGGTCTCGAGCTTTTAACAACAACTCACTGGTTGTTTTTTTTTTTTTTCTTTCTGGTCGACCTACTGCTGATCTCGTTAGATCTCGTGCCCACCGTTCCTTTACAGTAATTATTATATATAATTATACATTTTTAAGGACTTAGATTAATATTATATATGCATAAAAAACTATTTCTGCTTCTACAAAATATATATACATTTTTTAAAACTGTCAAGAAGTGATCTTGCAGTGATCTTCTAGTGATCTCGCATTCTTTTAGCTTTACCGCTGTTCCCAAAGACAGCACCACTGATTCTAACATTCTTTTCGCAAACTTTTCACTTTTCGCTGCATTTGCTGCCGCGTCGAGATGTAGAGCGAGCGAGAGGAGACTACTGATAAAGCGGGACGGAGAGAAAAAGCCCGAGCGATAGAGCAAGAGAGAAAGAGAGCGGTGGCACTTTGCTGCCACGCTTCGTCAGCTGTTCGTTCGTCGGTTTTCATCTCTCTTTTTTATTTGTCGTGTGTGCGGAAGTGCAGAGCGTAGCGTTGGCAGAGGAGGCGGCGGCAGCGGCAGCGGAACGCAGCGGCGTAAGTGCAAGGCCAACCGCGTGCGAAAGAAAAGGAAGAGGAGAGTGAGCGGGACAGAGAGGCAGAGAATGAGCGAAACAGGGAGATGGTTAGAACGATGTAAAAAAGGAATTAAATATTAGTTAACGTGATCTTTCCAAATATATAAAATGAATTTCGAAATAATTTAAAATATGGTTTATATTAACCATTTTATTCGTTAATTTTTATTTCATTTTATGCCTTTAAGCTTTGGTTCTATCATTTTGGAACAAGTATGCCTATTCTAAAATATCTCTATTAGCAGTTATTAATATTATTAAAAACTATTTTTTTTAATACTGCATATTTATCAATGCTAGTTTCATAAAATGTTTTTTGTGATCACATAAATGTACTTCCTTTGCCGTTCCCCATAACTCTCGATCGACTTGCACGCGCGTGCCCTTGAAAGCTTAACCCAAGGCAACTGTGTTGCCAACAGTCACCACTACCAAACCTCCCACCCACGGCCCCACCTCCTCTTTCTCCTCCACCTGCCACTAGATAAAGCCCCACCGCCACCGCCACCGCTGCTGGCACTTTCAAACTGTTTGCTGGCAAACAAAAGAAAGTGCAGAAATTGTTGAAATTTTCTTAGCGAAATCAGCAAAAACAAAAGCGAATTCGAATCTTGCACGTAAAAATATTGCTCAGAGCCAATGACAGAAGCATTTTCATTGCCAAACACAATTTTAATACAAATGCGGTACGGTTCTTTCTTTTCTATTCCTTTATTTCTTTATATTTCTCTTTTTCGCTAGTTGCGCAAAAAGAACGAAAATACATGCGACTCATAAGGTGCATCATGGTACGATATAGATATGTATGTGGATATATAGGGTATAAAAGAGATATGGTGATCAAGGGCTTTTTTTAACCCAAAAACCATGGCATTTTAAAATATCAAAGAATAAGTTAAGGATTATTCTTAAAAATTTAATTTATAATTTTTTAACAAATTTAGAACAGAAAATAAATTGATTTTGGAGCTAAGATTAATTTACATGATTTTTAATTGCGATATATCAGCTTCAATAGCGATCTTTCACGATGCCCTAAAAAGTATCAAATGCTAAGATTTTCTATGTTTGTAAATAGATATTTACATGATATATATATATATATATATATATATATATATATATATATACCGATATACAAACATGCATGCGCTCCTCTCTCTCTCTCTCTTGCTCTCTCGGTGTTTGTTTATTTTATGTGCGCACGTTGCCGATTGCGAGAAGAATAAAAAAAGAAAGAAAAACTACCGATGTTCAAGGTCGTGTGCGGCGAATGCACCTAAAACAACAAAAAATACAAAAACCAAAAATGAAAAAAATAACAGAATAAAAATAACAAACAATCGGTCATCCAGACCGAACATACGCAAAATGTTTTAGTTCTACAATGTGCAAAAACTAGCACAAACATACCTACTTATATATAGTAGGGCATACAGTTATCGTTGCTAACTACAATAAGTGTTCAAATTATTTATATTTCTTCATCCTTTTTTCCCGTAATTTAATAACATATTTTTACGTATACGTAATATTTTTGACGTGACGTTACGTATACGTAATGAAAATTAAATGATTGAAAAGTTCTCGAAAAATACCTAATTATTATAGGAATAAATACTTAACATAAATAATGGAAAAAAAAAGCAGAAACATACGCAAAATGGTTTAATTCTACAATGTGCAAAAACTTATATATGTATACTAGGGCATAGAGCGATCGTTGCTAATTAATTTTTTTCACAATTTTATGTATTACATTTAGTCATTAAATTATTTATAATTCTTTTTCCCCTCTTCCCGTAATTTAAAACCATATTTTTACGTATACGTAATATTTTTGACGTGATGTTACGTATACGTAATATTTGCTGTTCCTTAATAAGAAGCAACTCCACAAAAATTACATTACAAATAATTATTCAATTTTTGTTCTCAATACAAAAGCAGAAAATATAAAAGGAATGCTTGTAGTGAATGCTTGGCATGTTCTTATGATAGAAAGAATAAATTATGAAATAAATTCCTCAAGTTCCTCAAAATGTAACGCATACAAAGGATAGAATATAAATTGAAAGGTTAATAAGTTCCCGAAGAGTAACTTATAATAATAAGAATAAATGAAGAATAAATACTTGACATTAATTAATAAAAAAAAATATATATAAAATATACCCATAAATATACAATGAATTTGTAGAAAGTCACTTAAATAAACACATCAAATGATTTCTTGAAAATTTTCTATAAAGACTTTAATACAATATTAAATGAATGTTGCTTATGGAATAATTCGCTGCTTGGAATGCTTGGGAAGTGCCCGATTAGGATAAAATATAGAATGAATGTTGGGAAAGTCCCTAGAAGCAAAATGAATAGAGTATGATATAAAAATATGGAATGAATGCTTGGAAAATCTCTGATAACTAACGGATCTCTCCCTTTACCATTCGGCCTGCATGTGTGTGCTCATGTGCGTTGTATTCCTGTCGGTATATTTGTGTGTGTTTATGTGTTTGTCTGTAAGTATGTATTAAAAACAACAATTTGTGCTCGTCAATTGCAAACGCGTCGCTGTAGCAGCAGCAGCAACAGCGGCAGCGGCTTCGCTGCCATTGAATTTTCACTGTCAAGGTCGAACGTTGTTCTGATGCGCAACGCAATGCGCACTGCGATCGGCAGTGGGTGAGAGCAGGAGGGCAAGTGTGCGAACGAAAACGAGAATACAGCGCGCCGACTGAGTGCACAAAAGACGGACAGAAAGAGAGAGATAGAACGAGAGAGAGAGGGGGGAGAGCGCGAGTGCGGGAATGCGAGAAAAGAGAATGCATCAAAAGTTCTGCTGGCTCTTCTGCCTCCTCTTTTCTCCTTCCTCCTTTCTGCTCACAGTGGGCGGCATCAGCAAATATTCAATAACATAAAATATTTTTCTAGCTTTTGAAATTTCAACGTAAAAGTTGGAAAAAAAAAGTCCAGAATTATTATTATATTAGTATTACGTATACGTTATATTTTTATTTTGTTATTTAACTAATCTATTAAACTATTACATTAAATTTTTACATTAATACCATTTTTAATAACAACATATTTGTTAAGTTTTCTGACTTATTTCTCTTGTTCTTAATTTGTTCGTCGATCACCTTTTGACCCCACTGTGCGGGTGTGTTTGTGTGGGCGCTGTGGCGGAAACGATATGCGGCTTATGTAATGCGACAACAACAACAACAATAATACAAGAACAAAAAGACAAGAAAAAAACAAACAATCAGCGGCGACGCGTTGGCAGCGTCAAATGCATACGCACACGCTTCCACATCCTCCCCTGCCCACCCACCGCCCCCTATCGCACTTCTACGAACGCTTCCTGCACTTTTTTGTTGTTTTTGTCGTTCGGCTATGCTTTTCATATCGCTCCGCGTCGGTTTTCCACACCCCCGAAAGCCTCCTCAGTGCACTTGGCTTCAAAAAAGGCAAGGTTATAAAAGTGTTTAATTTAAAACCTACAAAATAAGGTTATTTTGTTTGATAAATTAATTTGTAAATTAAACAAAAAGATCATAAAAACAATGCATTAACAATTTAGATTTTTATAAAAATAGTTTATAAAATATATAACAAAATGAAAAAATATAGTAAATAATAAAGTAATCTTTATATATATATACATAAAATATTTATTTAAATATATATTTAAATAAATTTAGAATCAAAATATATTCCTTTAACGCTTTATATCATATTAATAATTATAAAATAGAAAAAAACCATATAAATTACCCCCAGTGTACTCCTATTTCTTTATTTTCCCTTATATTTTTCTACGCCTTTTGTGCTTTTTGCATGTTTTCCTATCACATTTGTTTTCTCAAGTTCGCGCGCGGCTCTTGTGCAATTTGTCATAATACCGCCCCCAATACCCCGGCGTGCGCGCTGTAATCTCCCCCCTCCCACACACACTGCGTATGCGTAATATTTCAAGAGAAGTAACACAAAAAAAGAGAGAGAACAAAAAATTGCTTCGTTTTGTCAGCGTGGTAAAAACGTAAACAAAAACAAGCCGCCGCCAAATGCACTTTTGGCCATAAATCAGCGAAGAGAATGGAAAAATCTGCAGTGCAAAAAAATAACGCTTACCGAAGACCCAAAGGCGCCACGCCCTTAAAAAAAAGCAAAAAAAAAACAAGGCAAAATGAAGACATAATTTGACATAAGCGGTGTTAAAGTTCACCAAATCGCCAGACTCGCCAACATCAAAAGGCAGCGATTGGTGAATAAAACCATTAACTAAAGGATACCGTACCAGCGGGCTAAAAAATATAATATATAATATAAGAAACCATACCCTATGTATATCTGAATATAATATTATATAATATTTTATCTAATAAATTAAATATTATATTATATAGTTAACAATATTCAATACAAAATAATATAATAAAACATCCCAAAAAGTCTTCTTTAAAAATATATATATTAACCAGCTTAGTCCATTAATTCATAATATCCTTTCAGAAGAGTAAAAGTAGGCACAAGAAACCAGTGATTGACTCGCCTCAACTTGACGACGGGGCAGCACTCTGCGGCTGCGCGGTCGGCTCTTTTGGTGATAATGTCAAAGGACTGGACCCGCCCCCTCAACTTAGCTTTTTTTTTTCCCGCCACCAACTCATTCTCCTCCTCATCAGCCTCCACTAACTCACCCCCCGCAATGCTTAATCATGCGAGCGGCAAGAAAAACTGAAATGCAGCAGCAAATGCAGCGCCTGTCAAAGCTGCGATTAATCTCACTCACAGAGTTGCTAGGAAAAAAAGGAAAACGAGGGAAAAAGGGGAGGAAAATGCAGCAGCCACAGCCAGGCATAGTGGTTCTTATATGCCATAAATAAAAAAAAAAAATAAATAAATAAATTATATATAAATCAGAAAATGTACGAAATTTTCTAAATATTTAAAGAAAAATGGCGAAGTTATTATATTATTTTCTATAAATTTCTCGTTCGATCCTATGACAGCTATAGGATATAGTAGTCCGATTTTTATAAAATTTATTCAATAATTCTTTAATAAAAAATTGCCGAGAAACGGATAGACAGACAAACGGACGTGGCTAGATCTACTCGGCTGTTGATACTGATCAACAATATATAAACTTCTGACTAAAGATATAATAACAAGGGTATAATAACAAATAAATCATATTGAAACAATAATTTCTTTAAACATTTAAAAAGAAAAGTAAAAAAACAAAAATTTAATATTTTTATTATTCCTTTTTATTTGTATTGTATTTAAACCACTGTTCCCAAAGGCGGCTACGGCACTCATAATTGAGATATGAACTTGGCAATATTTTATAAAAAGAAAATATATACATATATAGAAAAAGGAGGAGAAAAAGAAGGAAAGGAGAGTATATGAGGAAGAAGTGGAGAAGGTGGAAGAGAAGGAAGAAGAGTGGTCAAGCCAAGGACCGACTCGGATCGCGGCTCGTTCGTCTAGAAATAACTTAATTGTCACTCAATTACTCAGTTTTCAGCTAAAAGCATTCATTGCTCTGGCTTAACGTCAAGCTGAAGGGGGGAATGGATGGCAAGAGATGGAGCCAACTTTTGGATCCAGAGCTGGAGCTGGAGCCAGGAGTTTGAGTTTGGAGGGTAGAGTGTAGAGGAGTGGGAACCCGTCGCCTAGGCTTGAATAATAGCCACAGAGACGCACGTCTTGGTCATGGCCGGGCTGAATGAAAATTGATGAGTTGCGACAGTTTCTGGCCAAAGGGCAAGCAAAATTGGCCAAGAAAGACAGGAAAAAATCATAAGGAACCCTATGTTAAAATGTTAGAAATGATTGTTTTCTTATTTTAAGAAAACAAATAATATTAAATAATAAAAATACTTCACAAAAGGTTTTTAAATTTGGGAAAAAAATTATCAATACATTCTTAATTTTGTTTAGTTATAAATCAACAAAACATAAATATTTAAGCTATTAAAAGCAAAAGTAAAACAAGGTAAATATGAAAATAATTTTTAATAATCAAAGATTCTCTCTTAAGCTCATAAAGAGGTTCTTAGAACTGCGGCAAGTCTTGTTTTAATATAAAAATATTATATAAAATATAATTAAAAAATTTATTTATAATTAATATAAACTAACTCCCACGATTTATAGCAAATAAATAAATAGTTTTTTAAATTTTCAAGTATTTTCTTGCCAAAAGAAGGCACGCCCCGGTAATAAAAAGAGGGGAAGGAAAGGTTCCTTCACTGGGACGTACTATTAGCCAAAGTACTTTGTTATGGTCCTTTCATGGAGGGATTGGTCAGCTCCATGCAACTATCAATCAATTGACTCGTGTGGGTGACCGCGAACCCAAGATACACAAAAAAAAAAGAAAAAAACACAAAAGGTCAGCGGTCTCCTTGACTGATTGGCATAAATGGATGCATTCTTATTATGATCGGAGCCCTTCGATGCTTGAACGCTACTAATGAGCTTTATTGACCCCAAAAGATAATGATTCTTGGGTTCTATGGGTGATTTTCTGAAGGATCAAATAGATTGATTGAGTGAAATAAAGGGGGATAAAAAAGGTAAGAAGAGCTTGATTAAGAGAGAGGTTTTTGGTTAATTGATTGATGGGTGGAAAGACTCTATGATTGACAGTAAACAGTGCAGTTCGCTGGGCAGATTGATTGAATGATTGATTAAGTAAGTGTTTATTCAATTAGGGATTTTAATAGTTTCTTTCTTTTGAAAATAATTAACATTAATTATAGCATGATTGATAGGATTTTAACACGCCTGAAAAAGTACCTACTTCACCTCCTGCTTCTCCCTCACCTTCAGCTTCATATGCTCCTCCTTTTCCACCTCCTTCTTCTTCTCTCAACGAGTCTTCGCTCTCCTTCCATCCATAAAACGCCATAAATCCTAATCACAACTAAGCGCAAACAAGCCAAGTCAAGGACTTTACAAGAAAAGGGGGTATCAGAGGGGTAAGAGGGGGTTCCCCTTATAAGAATATAAAAAAGGGGTAAAAGGGGGGTCTATAGCCACCTCTGATACCGTGGGACGTGAATCTATAAATCCATTAATGCCATTTACCGCATAAACATAAAGTAAACGCGCTGCAGGATGATCATTTTCACAATGCTGATGATGATAATGATAATGATAATGATGATGATGACGAGGAGAAGGCCGCAGACTTTTCGGGGCATCAACACCAAAGACTAAACATTTTGGGATACCAGACCCACAGATTCCCTCCTCAGCCTCCTAAAAACTTCCCCTCGAACCGAAAGGCAATTGCTCCATAAAGTAAAACTAAATTGCTCAATAATTTTGTCCACATTTGATTATGTCTTCCCAAGAGAGGGGGAGTGAAGGTAGGTAGATGGGCACAGCTGCACAGAGAGAAAATGCAATAAATTCTTAATAATTTTTCACTTAAGAGTTATAAGTATCATTAGATATAACAGAAAGGGAATAAAAGGCTTTAGCATATCACTCTATTTATATTTATGCCTAGTTAAATTAATATTTATATTTTTTTTTTAATAAAAAATATGTTTTATGTAAAAAAAATAAGCTTTAACATATCAAATTTGATTTGATTATGATTGAGGAAATTACTATTAACAATTTTGTGTTAGCTTTTTCTTAAAATAAAATGTATTTTATTAGTTTATTATTTTCACGCAGTGCCTTGTGAACTCTATCTCCCCATCTCCCTCCCTGCCTCCCTTACTTACCACAGCCGAATTGCAGTCACGATTGTGCGGGGCAGGCCAACACTAAATTCAAAACCCATAAAGACATCAAAGCAGGCAACGCGTGTAACAATTTGCCAGAAAAGCCAGGCCGGCAACAAATGCAACAAAACGCAAATTAACAACGGACCGACACAGCGGAGCATGAGGACGAGGAGGAGAAGGAGGAGGAGGATTTGTCGAGAGAGGAACCTTGAGGGACCTGGAACTGGGAACGAGAAACTTGGAACTTGTGAGTACAAACGACAACGATCGGACAAAAAAAAAGCTGAAGAAAAAGCAAAACAACAAGGAGAACGGCCCAGGTTATCCGCACCCGCACAATCCTAACAACAACAAAAACAACAACAACAACAACCAGAGAAACAACAACCTCGAGGCTGGCCACGAAGATGCTGGCTTGACGAAATGGGCCATACCCTAGAAAGACCCTAGAAGGAAGGGCTAAAAACTTAACTGAAAAAATTGTGGTTTTTTTTTCAAACTTAAGGGATTTAAAAAAAAAAAATGAATGAATAATGATATAATAAATACCAACACGAAAGAATTTAATTGATATAATAAATACCAACACGAAAGAATTCAATTAATGTCTCAAGTTTAAATTAAGCTATGAAATTTCCAAGTCTTTTAGCTTTCTATTTTTGTGGGATTTTTATAATGCCTGAAGGAGATACAAAGAGACAGAGCCACCCACTACGCGGAGACTAGAAATAGATACTATGTGTGTGTGTGTGTGCGTGTGGTTTTTAGATGAACTCTGAGATTTTGGGATTGGGGGAGAGGCAGATGCCGCCTTGGGCTGGCGATCGATGGCTGGATGGATGGATGGATGGATGGTGGAGCTGAAATGCTCATTAAAAATGTAGAAAGCTCTACCGAAAGAGCCACCTCAAGTTCGATAGGCACCGATCACCGATTGCCCCCGCGCCGATTGCACCGATTGCTGTCAGCGCTAATCGCACGATCTTAATGTACAGCAACAACGGAGAGCAGGACAGGACGACGACTACGACTACCGACGACAGAGATCAATTACACACTCTCACACACACAGAGAGAGAGGGAGAGAGAGAAAGAGTGAGACAGAGGCTATAGCCGAGATCTCTTGGCCAATTTGGCGAACGCAACTTTCGCTTTTTGCCAACTGCTAACGATCGTCAATCGACGGCAATTTATTATTATGCAGTGCCCGCTTGTTCGCATTTAATTCAATTAAAAGTCGGTTAGAAATCATGGTAATTATGTTCGCCAAAGAATGGCAAGTGCATAATGATTGCAATAATGATCATTAATTGATTTGCGTACCAAATCCGATTTTAATGTCGTGATTGGCAAATCAAAAAATAAAAAACATCTAGAAACTAAGTCGATCATTAAATGAACTTTTACGAGTATCTCTGGATTTACTTAATTTTCTTTATGACTTTTGATATGTACACCATAAATCTAGCTAATTAGCAAGAGTCTTCCATAATATATCATAGATTTTTATAAAATATTATTTAATACATTTCCTCTGACTCTTGTTAATCTTAAGCCAGATTTTTCTTGGAAAAATCCATGGAGGTTTTTCTCAGCATCAAGATCTTTAGTTGAACATCAAAATTGCTATTGCCAAATCCATCACAATCGGCAGGATGGAGAAATCAAATATGAAAAGAATTCGGCACATACACACAACAACAACAATAATAATAACAACACCAACAACAACTAAAACTTTGACAACATTGAACAACAACGCTTTCCGCTTTTGCGATAAGACCAAAAACCAAACAACAAACAAAACCAACAACCACCAAACACCAACAACAACTACACCAACAATTGTTGGTGAGGCGTGTGTGGGCGCAATTTTCCATTGAATTATAATTTTTTCACATTACAATCTTTCCTCTCCAAAGGTGTACAGTGAGGGAAAATGAGGTCAAATTAAAAAAGCATATTCCATTTATATATCCTTATATATTACCAAAATAAAATATTTGCTAAAGAATAGAAAATGTAAAATCTCTTTTAACTTTAACTATACGATTTTAGGCAATAATTAAAATATATTTTTAATGCATACATATCAGTTAAGTAAATAGATATATTCCAATAAAAGAATTATAGATTTTTGTCCAAAAACATGGCATACTTTTTCGCTGTTTAATATTATTTATTATTTTAAAATTCGAATTAGTTTGGAAAACATATAGCTTTTTATTTCAGTACTTAGTTGTATTTAGTTTTATGTTTTTAATATTTTATTTTAGTATTTGATTTTATTTCTTTTTTTCAATTCTTCCTCTGCATCCATCGCTCTCTGTGGATTTTGGCTTGTCATAATTTTCATTACATGTTTTTCTGCCATGTTTGTTCGCTTTCATTTCGTTCGGGGGGGCTAAAACCAAAGCGTACCTATAGAGCCTGATAAAGATCTTTAGCCATAGAGAGTGTGCGGGCTGTAAGTTGCAGGAAAATAAGCAACAACAACAACAAAAAACATTGAACATTGAACAACAGCAAAAATTGCAACAATCTGATAAAGACAACAAACTGAACTCGGCTCTGAGAGAGAGAGACCTCAATTGCGGTTTGTCTGCCAACTACAAGAAAATAAATATAAAAAAAAATAACAAATAAAATAAAAGAGATAAAAAATAAAACAACTAAAAAATAAATACAAAAAAAAAACCTAAACAAAATGTGCGTGAGCTGAGAAGAATTGAAAAAAACTAGTGGGCAGTTGGCGACACTTTTGTCACAGAAATTATCGAAGCGAAAATATTGACAGACGTTCGATAGGAAATTATGTTTCCTAGAAAAATCAATAGAAAATAATACAGGAAAAATTATTATCAAAGTAGTTTAGCTTTAATAATAATAATTTTAGTTTTATACACTTTGTTCTTCACACAATTCCCTCCTTTCCGCTGAAACCCATTTTGAAGTTTCAAGGATACATTTTCAGAAGAAGGTTATAATGTTGAGACTTGGCTTGAACGACATCTGTGTCAAAACAAAACGACAACTAACAAAACTCGCCACAAAATGTGGAGTGTGTGTGCGCCTGCGCCCTCAATTTGCCACCAAGCCCCGATTTTCCTTGCCATTTTTCTTCTCAATTTTTTTTTTTCCTTTTTTTTGCCCACCCACGCAGCCTCCGTTGACGGATTGAGAGATTTTCCTGCTGGCTTGCTTTATACTTTTTTTTTCATGGATATATTGTATGTTTTTGGACGCAGTGGCGCAAATCGGGGACGCCATGACATTATAATATGTCAATTTTTATGCCGCTTGGCAGGCGCGTGTTAGAAAATGTCAAAATCCAGCGGCGCAGTCAAACTCTCAAGTCTCCCAGCAGCAGCAGCGACAACAACAAGAAAAACTACAACAAATAAAATTAAAAAAAAAAAAAAAACTAGAAAAAACGGAACAACAGCAACAACATGAACACAGTAAAAGCAACAACTCTATTGTGCGCCCACGCGTTTTGTTCGCGTTTTAAAACGCGACCACTGTGTGTGCTCGTGTCAAGCGCCCCCTTGTATCCCCTCAGCCCCTTTGGCCACCACCCTACCCCCTGACTTGTCTCGGCATGTTTGTGCTCTGGAGGTTTTATTTTTTATAGTTTTTTATTTGCTCGGCATCGAACATTTTTATGCGACTCCAGCGGACGGTTTGTCAGCCTCAAAGGGGGTTATTTGGGGGATCTTACTGTGCAAAATAAATAAAAATTATATACGAGTGCGGGTGCGGCTGGTTGAATCAAAATTATATTTTTGTTGTTATTTTAAAATTAATTTTTAGTCATTAAAAATTAAGATAAAGCTAATTTTCTAATATTTTCATAGGAAATTAACACAAATAAGGTAGAGTACTGAATTTTACAATACACTACTTTCCCGTCTGGCTTATTTTCTCATTTTTGAATCAATATTATATTTTGTTTACGTTCTTAAATTAATTTTCCATCACTCAAAATTATAATTAGGCTACTTTACTAATTTTTCCGAAATAAAAATCGAATCCATGCTTAATTTTTCATCGCTGTATAAAATTTATATTTCATTTATAGTATTAATTAATTTTCCATCATTTAAAATTAGGACTTGTACAATTTTTTAATTTTCTCCAAGTAAAAGTGAAAGAAAAAAACCCCAATATATTCCCCCTTTTGCCTTGTTATTTTTTAATCGTTTATCACTCATCGCTGTCAAAGTGTCACTTTAGCTTAACATTCGCAGGCGATATCTCAAAAGGAGAGGGACTCAGGTAGAGGTAGTAGTAGTTGGTGGAAGTAGTTGGTAGTAGAAGTAGTTGCTCGTTGGCAGTAGTAGCACCCCAGACCACTACTCTTCCTTCTTTTTCTTTTTTTGTCTTAACCTGCTGCTGCGCACGCGTAGTAACGCATAACTGCAATGGCAACAAAATCACGGTAATGACAGCAAACGACATAGTATAAAATATGGATCAAGGGATTGAAGCATCTCTTCCTTTTCTCTTTGTCACTTGTCTCTCTTTCTCTACAGTAAATCTTACAAAAAAAGTAAAAGGTATTTTAAGGATATATTTAAAATAATTTGAAAGGCTTCTTGAACTTGTCTAATTTTTAAGTGACATTTCTACATCTTACTGTACTTTTATTCTCTTGTTGTTTTAGTTATTATTTATTTTATTTACATAGAAATCTATTTTTAGACCCTTTAAGTTTCAATTCATGTAATTTTTTATATAGTATGTAAAAATATACATATATAGAATGTATAGAATATTTATAATATGTAAAATAAAAGAAAATTCCTTTCTCTAAAACAAATCCCCTGCAGCGAGCACCTACTGTTCTCAAGTTTACTTTGTGGGAGCAGGAAGGAAGGGGGAATGGGGAAAATGAGAAGAACCACTGAGGTGGAGTTCCCCAGGCACTGGCTCCTCTCCTCTTCACTCTTTAAAGTCTCCTCCTTGCAGATGCGCCTCGAATCGCCCGCGGGCTTAAAATCTCGACCGCTGTTTTGTCACATCATTATCAGGCATCAGGAGGCACTCGCCACGAGGAGCGCACTGTTGCATTTTCGACATTATTGACATGACAGCGAGGCTTTAGCAGGTGTGAAGGAATTCGCCTTGCCTGACACTAAATCATGCCCGCCATATACGCATGAGTGTGACTGTATGCTGTCCGCCGAGGAGTTTTTTTTTTCTTTTTTTTCTGCGCGCGGAGCTTTTGTCGGCGGCTTTGATTGCAAGACGCCAGACGTTGGCCCGGCAATGACGATGACGATGATGATGTTGCCACCAGTGGCGTTAATAAAGTCATCTAGCGGTAAACACTAGTCGGGAAAATCGAGGAGGAGGAGGAGTCTGCTGACCAGAAAATAGGGTGGGAATAACCACTAGTGCAACATGTTGCGAGCTATGTAACTGTAATTCGGTGCCTATTATTCCCAAGTTGCTAATTTGCTTATAATGCCCAAGTAACTAGTTGGTTGATTGTAAATCCTGTTAAGTTCGAAATTGTCTCTTAAGTATTTTTTTTTTTAAATCACAAGGAATTATAGGAGCATAGTATGAGTCAGATGGTGAAGTGAGAATCACACCAAATTATGGCCTTTTCCTCGGGTTTTGGCTTAGGGTTATAATTCCCAAGTTGTGCGTTGGATAAATTTAAAATGCCTATAATCTCAAGTTGTTAGTTGGCAAAAGGTTATTTTTTTCTGGCTTTAACTGAAAAAAAGTGAGATTTACCCTCTTTTTTTCAGTTAAATTATTTAAAAATATAATAATTGGTAAAAATAAGTATACTATTCTGTTATAAAGGAAAAATAATAATGTGATCATCGGTAAGTCCAGAAGCTAAAATTTTGTTAAAATACAAATACAAATCATTTTAAAGTTTGATTTGAAGATATCCTTGCCACCACAGACTCTCCAAAAGTCAACACCTGCTGTCCAGTGTAATCAGCAATGTCAATTGAAACGTTTAACGAGAGCATAGACCCAATACCAATACCTAAACCGAAACCGAAACCGAAACCGAGACGGAGACCATCGCCTTCGATAGCATCGCATCGGATCGCCTGATGAAGTCCCAAAGCAGCGGACACGCAGCAGCAGGAAAAAAAAGTGCGGCAAGGCGGCAACAAAGTGTGCGCCTTGTGGTTGTTGCATGAATAATTCATAACAGCGGCACCAGTTAATAACTGAGCTGCAGCAGCCACAGCGAGCGGCGGCAGCAGCAAAAAAGTGAAAGCTCATAAGGCAATCAGTCAAACCGTCATCAATAGAATTAAGTAATCAACTCGGGGACCAAAACGGCATCAGACTGGACTCTCTGCTGGACCAAAACTGACCACACACAACAATGGTCCGGCTAACTCACTACCAAACAATAAAAAAAGAAAACACAACAAAAAAAAAAGTGGTAAAAATAACAAAGAAAGAGCTGCAACTCCGCACACACATTGATTGCGGTCCAAAAAGGAGTCGAGAAGTCGAGAACAAAAAGAGGCGCGAGTGGCAGGACCACCGGCAAAAAAGGGGTAAAACACAGAAATAATAATACAAAAACAAAATAACCAAGGAGGAGGACCAAAAGAGTAGCCAGCAACAGCGAGCAGCGGACATTGCGGACTTGTGGACAACGGGACAGCAGTTGGAACAGCAGTTTTTGCTTATGGCCTTTTTCCTTTATCTGCTGCCTGTTTCCTTTTTCTTTCTTTTCTTTTCCCTTTTTTTATGCAGTTTTTTATTCTTTTTTTTGGCAAGTCTTGGTCTTGGACCTGCAGTTATTGTGGTTTGACCAGTTGCAGGGCCTACAACTGACCACAAAACGGGCACTGGAGTGGAGCAGTGAGAGTCGGGGAATCGGACAAGATATTGAACTTCTTGGCTTCGATTCTGGCCAAATTATCCAAGCTTTGACATTTTTTTTAATGTAAAAGTATGGATTTTTTGAAAATAATAAACTTGTATATTTTTGGTATATTTACAGGTTCCTAATACTTTAGATTTTAGAGGGCTTCAGGTGTTATTATCATTCCAACATGTTCTTTATGTTTTATACTCTTGAAGGGTATTAAAATTTTAATCAAAATCAATAGGAAAATTTTTACAAAAAAAATTATAACTGTCGTTTTTAACATTTTTTATTACTTACTACTTCGAAAGTGTATCCTTTTAATCTTATTTCAGAATGTCAGTTTTAATTTAATGAAAATCCGACGACTATATCATAAAGCTGCCATAGGAACGAATTAAAAGAATTATAACTTTTCCAATTTTGAGTATATCTTCATCTTCTCTGAGATATAAACATTTTATATTATTTCAAAATGTTTTGTTTTTTTTTTATGAAAAATCGAACGACTATATCACATAGCTGCTATAGGTATGCAAATATTTATTTTACCCCTTTTCAATTTCTCCATTATCTTTCTTGCAGCGAACTATATCTTTAAAACTTTTTTAATCCTCATAATTTTTTTCCTTTAATTCCCTTGAGAACCCTCGCTTCCCTCTCCCATTTCCCATTTTCTCTAGACTAAACGAACCCACTGACCTTTTGCATTATTTCAATTAAAATTCATTATGCATTATCTTCGTGTCTATTCCGTCGCATTCGATCCTTGTTTACATATTTTATTTTTGTCCCGTTTCGCGTTGCGTTCTCCTTTTTGCCTGCTTCGAAGTGCAATTAAAATAATTACGATAATTATATATAGTTACAGTTGCAACAGTACTACTGCCGGAGCAATTGTAGGGCAGAGAGAAGGAAGGCAGGACACTGGCCACGCAGGGCTCTTGGACATTATTTTATTATTTATTTTATAGATTCCGGCAGAATTTGTCGCCAGACATGCAAACTGGGCGAGCGAATTACGCAGAAATTGCCATGAAAATTACTCGATTTAGCTAGCCACCGTCCTTGGTCCTTCTTCTTAACCCTCTAAAGAGGGGCCTGGTCACATAATTAACCGGGGCAAATAATTAGCATAAGTGAGGGGCAGGGCTGAAGCCAGCTGGAACGTGCCCAAAAAAATACAATAAAAAATGAAGAACCGTATTTGCGCGGGCACGCGTTTTCAAAAGGATAGCTATATCTACACTATACATATATATTTTATACAGATATTTATATATATCTGTACATATGTGAGCATATCCCTATACCTTTTATATTTTGGCAACATTATTCTCCGCTTCCCTTTGCCCCTTTGATTCGTTTCGTGTTGACTGCTTGTCTTTATCCTTATCGACATATGCCGCCTGGGGTTATCCTTTACTAAAGACGGTCATTTTCTCAAGACCCCAAGCTTAGGGGAATTTTATTAATTGCTTCGATGAATATTTAATATAAGAAGTAACCTAAAAAATATATATATTACACTTTAAACAAAATTCAATAGCTCAGATATTAAAAAAAAGAAAAACCCCGACACATTTTCCTCTGAGCAATTCTTCAGGCTTTACTTTCGTACCATTCTTCTCATGCTCCACTTTGATTTGCTTATCAAGATCAAAGAGATCGCTGCTCCGGCTCCACTTCTTCTCCGATTTGAAACAGTCAAAAGAATCGAGGCTACAGCAGCAGAAGAAACACCCGCACACAAAAAGCCAAAACTGCAAAGAACCACACCATAGATTTGGATGTCTGTCTTCTAGAGCTGCAATTTGCTTTGGCCTCCAAGTTCAACTAACATAAAAAAATATATATTTAACAAAAAAAAAAAAAAAAACCTAGAGAAGAGCAAGAAAACGGGAGAAGAAACGAGGAAGCTGGGGGATGTGTGGTAAGAATGCCGCCGCGGAGAAGAAAGGCGGAGAGCGAAGACAATTCGAGTTGCGTGCTCTGCGTGAGCGTCGTGCGTTTGACTGACTGACTGACTGAGTGACTGACAAACTGACAAACTGACGAACGCCAAAACTGAACCGAGTCTAAAACTGCAAGCCAAAGACTACGATTTGAAGACTACATACTGCGGCAGCAGAGCCTGAAGACTGCAGAGCGAAGAATGAAGACCGAGACTGACTTGGCCCATCATCCATCCGTTTATTTCTGACTTTCAGAGCTGCAGTTGTTATACACATCCAAGCACCTGGAGAAAACAGATCTCAAAGGATCGAAATTGGGGGCCAAAATAATTGGTAAATTATATTAAATATATATGTTACTATATGTAAAATAATCTAAGACTCGAAATATTTACTTGGTAAAGCATAAACCTAATGCATAATGCGAATGCTTCTGCTTCTTTCTTGATCTCAAGTCTTATTCAAAGGTCTCTCTTATTTTTTTTTTTTTAGTGCAACCAAGACGAGACTCCTCTCCCATGCCGGCCCCCTTGGGCCACACCAACACAATTGAAATTCCTCTGGCGCAGAAATTGCATTTCACGCTGGAAATGCGTGCTCTGCGTGCAGCAAAAAACCAAAACTAAAACCAAAGTGCAATAGCAACAGCAACGAAAATTGCAACTGCAACAGCAACAACAAGAGCAACATCGGGAGCTTCAGTGAGAAGAAAAACCAAAAAAGCCTTAAAAACAATTAGGGAAGACAAGCTTCTGAGATGAATTAAATAATGCCAATCTTTTCTTATCAAATTTTCTTCTTTTTAATCTTTTAAGACTCGAAATTTCTAAATTTCTCTAAGCTCTAGGATCCATATTTTTCTTTATATAAATCTTTTGATTTCATATCAAAAAGAAAGGGTAACTGAAGATTAGTAACATTTCCTCTACCAGAATCAGTGGGAGGTTGCCAGGTAGCTTTCGGGGCCCAAAGTGTAGGTGCTCTGCCCGGAATAGTGGGCTGAAGCTGAGTTATACCGTCATGCCGGAAAATGCCAAAGCACAACACTTGCTGTCCAGAGAGAAGAAGATCCCAGAAAAGAGGGGCAAAAAACATAATATTCTATGCACTTGAAAAAGAGTTGTATAAATATAAATATTCATTTATTAATTTACCAGAGAGTGTATAGAGATTAAGTAAAAAAGTAACTTAATCTTAATATTTTTTCAGTATAATGCTTTTAGAGATTTTTTAAAGGAAATAGGAATTTATCGAAAGCAAAAGTCTAAACTTATTTATATATAATAATGAAGAGTTCCATACCATATCGAAAATATACTTAATATTTCATTGAAATTTTCAAGAATTCCATATTTTTTTGACACCACAAATTTATTTTTTATAACAGTGGGTTCAAAAAACAGCTGCCTTTGGCATACTTCTTAATATTTTAAGTTCTGCTTTTGGCCACAAATTTTTCGAGCTACAATTAATTAGATAAAATTAACTGCGACAGCCTGCTTTCACACAAAAATAAGAAAAAAATTCCAAAAATGACAAATTTGAAATTTCAGTATGAATCGGAATTAAGTATTTTATTCTGTTCTTTTCTTTACTCTTTTTTTATCTCTTCTTTCCCTTGAAACCTTATCATCTTTTGCTTTTATTCATTTGTTTATCCTTAGCCCCAACTGTGTTTGGTGTTTACTTTTCAATTCTTTCGATTGCAACAACCAGGGGAAGTCTCCGACACTTATGAAGGCTCTCATTTGCTGGTGGAGCTTCTTCAGATTTTTGTTTATTGACACATGCTACTTTTTGTGGCTCAACCCACCCACACACACAGAGAGACACAGAAAGCTAACTTTTTGCCACAGATGAGGCAGCAAATTTCAAGCTCTTGTAATGCTTTAATTAGTAAACAAATAGTTTTCAGTGGACAAAGTGTAGATCCCGATACACAATTAACGATATAGAGTGTGTGGAAACATTAAATATTCCCTTTAATAAATAAATAAATAGCAGACAAAAAAAAAAAGAAGTCAATCATTTCCCCAGGAAGCCAATTAGGAAAAATCATTTGATCGATTCCATTTTCATTAAGCCTCGACGCCGGCAGAGTCATTGAATTATTTCCAATTGATTTACACTTAAATTTTTTACCCCTCCCATCCCAATTAGCTCACTATATATATATAGATATATATCCCTTTTTCGATGCTACCTGTTTTTTTTTTTTGGGTTAATTTTTGATTTTCTGCTTTCCGCCATTACGTCAAGTTGCTGCTTGGCGCCCATCCTTGTGTCAAAACCGTTCTCAAGGGTAAATGAAAAATCCATTAATAAATAAACAAGCGCCACTCACCTGCAACGGGAAAAAGAGATGGGAAATACGTTAAAAAAGAATTTCATTAAGTGCTATTGGTACGAAGGAAAGGCAATAAAGGGTAGGGAGGGGTCACAGGAAAATACAAATAAAATTATAAATGGGCAAAAAAAAAAAAAAAAAAAATATAGGAGGAAAAATGAGCAAACTGCTGGCCAGCAAAATGGCGGACACCGCCATATACACACACATACGCATGTGTGTGTACACACACTCACCAACACACACACACGTGGACACTAATAAGCTGCCGAGTTTTGCGTGTGTCAACTTTTGCACTTTTTGCGCAAATGCAAATTGTGTAAAAAAAAAGGAAAAAAAAAAACAAAAAGAAAAAAAATGAAAGAAAACATATTTTCACACGAGACATCTCTCCCTACAACCCCCCTCCCTTCCGCTGCCCTAACCATCTCCCTCGCACACTGCACGCTCCAGCGATTCGTTGGGCAAAAAAAAGGGAGATATACACGGACATCTACCTATATACACCTGTTTATATATGCATATATATATATATATATATGTATATGTTTACCTGTACTATAACTTCATTCCAATGGCCGCCTGACTGTCTACCCCTCCCTCTCTCTCTCTTTGTCTCTCTCTCCATCTGCAGTTCTTTACGTAATAACAAATAAAAAGGAAACAACAAGAAAAAAAATATATATAAAAGAAGGAGGGGGTGGGTCATATTGGATGTCTACGAATAGTCCAAATATTTGTTGTTAAATCGCAAAACACCACCCCCAAAAAAGCAGTAACAAAAATAATATAAATGCAACTATAACAAAAACACCAACAAAGAAAAATAATTAAAAAAAAAAAAATAAAAAAAATAAATAAAATAATGGCAACAAAAAACTAAAAGAATAAATAACAAGAAAGGAAGCTAACTTCGGCACGCCGAAGTTGGTATACCCTTGCAGATTCCAATTGAATGAATTATTATCTATCCCAATATAACATAATATGAACTTTCATATTCACACAATTTTACATTTTTGTTAAATTTTTTTTAATTTTTACATGTAAAGTAAAATGTAATTTGTCTCCACGTTTACCGGTCGTTTGTATGGCAGCTATTAGATATAGTCGTCCGATTCTTATGAAATTTACAACAAAATTCTGGAAAAATATGAATATATATATTTTATAGGGTCGGAGATGACTCCTTCACTGCGTTGCAAACTTCTGACTAAAATTATAATACCCTGCAAGGGTATAAAAATAAAAGCGACAAAAAAACAAAAACAATTGAAACACGCAAAGCCCACAGACACGGCTCAAAAATTTACAGTGCGAGGCAAAAGCTTAAGGACATAGATTCTTCAAAGTATTTGTTGCTTATTATTATTATATCATAGTTTTTATTTTATTATATATTTTACTACATATTTTATAAAATATTTAATTACATATTTTATTATATATTTATTTTTTAAATTATAGTTTATTATTATTATTATTTATTGACTTAATAAATTCTAATTTATTACATATACTTCATTAGTGATACTCAATTGCTCTTAATGCAGTTTTCTTTTATAACAAAAATCTGTTTACGTTGTTAAATATTTTATAGATTTAGCCAGCTGATTTTTCATGTATTATATTGTAAATATTTCATGACTAATGATAATTAATCAAACCTTTTATAAATTCATTTAATTTAAGATTCAATACATTTTCTACTGCTGTAACTCAATTTCTTATTAGTACATTTTAGATACACATATTTCCCATTTAAGTACATATCTTTTCTATCCCTAATTTATCGTCATCTCTACTAATTAAATTATACCAAACTTTTTCCCTGCAGTGTAGGTCAAAGAGAAGGCGTGGTATGTGCTGCTTGTTTCCCTTCCCTTCCCTTATTTTTTTTTTTTTTTGTTGTATTTTTTTTAGTAGAGGCTATGGGTAGCTCAATTTCACCTAAGGACATCCATACACTCACACACACACACACACACACACATACCGCAAGCTAGGGAAACACACACTATTCTTCCTGTTCCTATTCTTCCAACCCTACCTAGCCTAAGGCACCTCCTCGCCCCCTTCCCCCCTTCATTGTTCCTTCTTTCTGGCCTGGTCCCTGGTCTTTGGCTGAACGCATTTAATGGTCGAACAAATGCTTCAGCCACGCCGTCGAGGGTGAGAACTCACACTCGCAATAGGGGTTGCTAACCCTTCAGAGTGTGTGTGCGGGTTGAAAATAGTTCACTTGCCGCTCGGTTCGTGCGCCAGAAAGAGAGGGCGCACTAGTGGCACATTTAACCCATTGGCAGCCATTTTTAGTTTCAGCCCAACCAAAGGGGCCTAACATTATCCTCCATAGAATGAGGAAAGTCTCCGGATAGATCTTAAAAGTAAATACCTTGTATGTATATAGTTTTAATTTCTACAACTGAACTGATTCAAGCCCGATGATGCCAATCCAATACAAGTTTTTAATGTTTTAAAAATGATTTGTATAGCAAACAACAACATCGCCGTCTACCAAGGCTTGGCAAGGGTTCAAGAGGTTTGGACGAAAATGCATCCGGGGATAAAGGTAATATTTTGGGAAATTTTCGGTTGATTTTCTTTTGAGTTTTAGTTGATTTTTTTTTCATTTTCTGTACATTTTCCTGTTTAGAAAAAGCTTGCTAAGGAGCCCATTCCGGAGCCCGTGTCGAAGGAGGATACTGCTCATTCATCACAGAGCTCCCCCTCTTGCAATCCGACCCTAGACCAAGGCCTTTTTTGTAATATGTTTTTGGAAACGGAAAAGAGACTTAATATTAATGTGTGGGGGAGGATGTGATATCAAGTTCGATCAAAATATCAATTAAGTATTCATATATCCCTATTTTCTACTATACCCCAATACTAATACTAATATATCCTTTGGGAGAGTGAATAAACTTTGACGTGTTAAATTTTATATTAATTTTAAATATAATAATTTTAAAAATAATTTTAAATAAAAAAAAAATATAAAAATACCTGATTACGAACATAAAAACGAAAATTCTTTTTTAAGTATTTTTTTCCGGTAATCGCTTTTTAATATATGATACAAAATGTCTATTTATCGAATTAACACACCTACAATTGTGTCAACATTATATTAATTTCTAACAATTAATTAAAGCAATGATTACGCTTCTTAATGCAGGCTGATATATCAAAAAGAATATAGATAGATTCCATATAAAACGTAAAATTAAATTATTAATGTATCGTGTTATATAACGATAATGTATCGATATGTGGACATTTTCTGTCATCCCTGGAGCTCATTTCATTTATGAACTAATGTTCTTAATGTTCTTTAGGGGAAATGTAGTCAAATGGTTTTAAAAAATTATAATTATAAATAAATTAGTAAAAGGTTTAATAATATATATTTAATAATACCCAAAAGTCAACTTTCCGCTTTTAAGGCGATTGGAAAATGGGTGAGATGGCCTTTCATATTCCCCTATAAATACTATAATTAAAACCATTCAGATCTCAACGAGAAACGTTTTCTAGGCAATTTTATGGATTTTGTAGATTTTTGTTGCTTTTCCCCTATTTTTTTTTTTTTACTTGTTTCCAAGCGGGCGCAATCATTTTGATGAACAGTTAGTTAAGCACCAAAAACAACGACGGCCACAATATCTAATAAAACATTAACAGCAGCAACGCACACTCACGTAAAACAAAAATGAAAAAAAAGATAAATAAAATCCGCAAAGGCGGACAGAAAAAATTCGCAAAAAAAAAATCGGCAGCACGCAGGCAATTGAGCATTTGACCTAAATTCGGGGACAACGCTTCTTCGGTTTCTACTCTTTTTTTTCAACGCGCTTTTGTGCGTTACCCCAAAAAAAAAAAAAAACAAAAAAAAAACAGAACATAGAAAAGAGGAAAGAAAAAAACAAAAATTAAATAAATAAAAAGGCAGAGCAAATAGAAATAAAAGAAAAGACACAAAATTCGCAAAACGGCGGCTACTAATTTCGCAAACGCAAAAAAAAGGCACAGAAAACGAAGCATTTCAATTCCGCATAGAGAAAGAGATAGAGACAGAGAAAGAGGGAAGAACAGAAGAATTAGAAAAGAAACAAGCCCAAAACAACTGTACAAAAGTCAAAGGCATTTCATTATATTTTTGTTTTATTTTTATTCCCGTTTTTAGTCTTCTTTTTTTGCTCTTTGCCTTTTTTACTGCCTATGTGACATATCTCCAGTTTTTACGGTATATTTTCGGACAATTTGTATATTTCTACCTGTATTGGCAAAGAAGAATTCAACAAGGCTAGAAAATTTGGTCAAGAGGTGAACATTAAGTAGAGAAAATTAATAAAGGTTATTTTGTGGCAGAATTTTTTTGAATTTTATTTGTGAATTATTTGAATGTATAGATTAAGTTGACTTTATTTTAATAATTAATTTGATGTTTTCTGAGTAGGTAATAAATTTATAATGAAGTTAAACCAGATTTGTATAATTATAATTATTACTTTTTATTACTTCCAAATTTTCCCTTCACTTCTTATACTTAGTTTCCCATTATACTTATATATGTATATATTTATTTTTCTCATTTCACTAAAACTTTTGGCCAAATATTTACTCCAAACCGTTTGGCCAGAACAGCTTCATCTTGGTTTCATTTGAATCATTTAATTAATTTTTTACTTTTAGTTTTGTTTTTTATTTAGCAATAAAAATCTATAGTCAAAGCTTGTGACGATGCATCGTCGCTCCACATGGCAAGTAACAGAAGTTGGCCTTTTCGACAGTTTTCTTATATAAGTCTTCTAATGTTAGCAATAAATATTTTTAAAGAAATTTTTATAAGACTGATTATATTAATTGAGATTTTGAGATAGGTTTTAGTTGGTCTGTCAAGAGAGTTATATTTATATTTCGAGAATCCAAATAATATAAGAAAAGAATAAAGGAAATAATTTTTATGTACTTGATATATTGAAATATAAATGTATCTTAAATATATATATATATATATATTTGGTGTTTCCCAATTTGTCCTTTTATTTCTGGTTTTCTGCATGTGTTTTGAGTTTTTTCCTATATTTTTTCTGTATTTTTTGATTGACTTTTGACTTCTAACTGCTTCTTTAACGCCAAACATATGTATATCTAAGCAAATCTACATATGAATGTGTGTTTGAATTTTTCTCTTTTTTTTAAGGCGCTAACTAGGCAAAACCCACCAAGTTAACCCAGCCATTTTTTTGGGTGCTGCTTTGTTTTGTTGTCAAGCTGCTGTCCACACAAAAAAAAAAATACAAAAAAAAAAAAAAAAAAAAAAAAAAACAAAAAAAAAAAATACAAAAAAAAAAATAAAGAAAATAGCAACAAATCCAGTAATAGCAAGAGTACAACGCCGATTACGCAATGCGTTCAAACACACACAACCCCACACACACACACTGAGAATAACAAATACACACACACACACGGGCAAGGTTTTTGTTTCGTTTCCGCGATCAACGCGCCCGCAAAAAAAAAACGAAAAAAATGAAAAAGAACAAAAAAAAATTCACACAGGCAAACGCAAAAAATTTGCAAACAACAACAAAGTAGCTTGTGCGTGCGACCCAATTGGAATTTTGACACACATAGACATTGTCGGAGATGGGCCAAAGGGCGGGCGGTGCTTGGAAGACCGGGGGAGAAACGTACACACACAGACAGACACACACACACACACACACCGCAGAAGACACAAGTTCACATGTGTATGTATAGAGCAATTTTGTGTGCGAAATGATACTCTCTCTTAGCAAAAGAGAAGGTTTTAGAGAGTTTTTCTAAGCAGTTTGTTACAACTTTGTGGATTAAAAAATTATAATATAGGGAAATTTTTATTTTATTTATTTATTTATTCAAACTACTTATTACAATTGATCAAGAATATATATACTTTATAGGGTCGTAAATGCATCATTCACTGCATTGCAAACTTCTGAACAAAAATATAATACCCAAAAAGGATTTAAAAATATATATTTATGTTTTAAAAACCAATATTCAAATATTCCTATATTTTATTTTGGTCTTCTCCATTTCCCTCAAGATCTCTTCTCTATATAAAATATTCTCCAACTAATTTTTATAGAGCATCCAGGTATCCCCCATTTCCCTCTAACTTTTCCATGCTTCCAGCTTCTTGCCAAGCGTTTTTCATGGCGAAAAAAAAAAAATAAATATACATATATAAGAAATAAAATTTTTCAAACAAAATGTGGGAAGGGGGAGAGGGGAGCAATACACACACAATCCGTGGATTTGTACGAACGATTGTGTGTTTGCATTCATTGCTCATTTGTTTCGTGAGCTTAGAGGTCTGAAAACGATGACCTTTGGCTTGACCGTGGGCGTGAATTGCGAATAGTTGCGAAAAAGAAAACATATATAGTGCAAAAAACAACAACAAAAAAAATAAAAGAAACGTTTTAAACGTTAAAAAGAATTAGGGAAACATACACACATTCAAAAGAATACCGGGGGCTGCTTGGAAATTCAATGCTATTTACGCATACACTGAGAAAATTAGTTCAGTAGGTTCTTCTCTTTTATGTTTTTGTTGCTGTTTCGGTTTAATTTTAGCTGGTGCTCTGCGCGGCGGAAAATGAAACATTTCTCAGAGACAGATGGGGCGAGAGAGAGAAAGAGAAAGAGAGATAAAGGAGACCTGGAGACAGACGTTAGACTCATAAAAAAAATTCGCACATTTCTGTCCTTGACACACATTGCGTATACGCAATCTACGCAGCCGGCTCCACAAGCTGATTTCGTTTATGAGTGCGTGCTAATTTTTTGTTTTTGTTTTTTATTAGTTGTGCTCTTTTTTCGCATTTTTTTCTGCCTTTGTGTGTGACCCACATACGAAATCTAACAGATACCGATAACATATGGTTTTCATTTTTATTTTTTGCCTACATATGCTATGCAGAAATTTTTTTGCACACGTTTTTTGCGCACACTTTTTGACTATAATTTTTGCGGAAGACAAATCCTCATCGCTGGAAGAGTTTGTCATTGATTAATGAATTTATCGCCTGGCTATATATTTAACCTTTTTTTTCCAGAGGTGTTTTGTGGGGGTTAAAAGGTCCATGAAATGCAGCTGAAACTGTTTGGCAATTGACAGCTGCCAGCACATGGTTAATCGCAGCATAAATTGCCATTTAAAAACAAAAATATGCTCACTAAATGTGAAAAGTGCAAGATGCAACATTAAACAAGAGGAAACTAACTTTGGAACTCCAAAGATTGTACACCCTTGCAGATTGCAATTGGATAAATAATAATCCATAATAATAATATAATATCCATATCCATTTTTGAAAGTTTTAGCATTACAGCTTTGCATTTTCCTCTACATTTACCGATTTTTCTATGGCAGCTATTTGATAGTCATCAGATTTTCATAAAATTAAATCCTACTTGTATATATATTAGAAAAAGTATGTAGAAGACTATGTGCTTCACTCAGCTTCGAACCTGAGGAACTATTATGCGTATAATCGGACAGAAGGACAGTCGTGGCTAGATCGACTCGACTGGTGATGCAGATAAAAAATATATACATATATGATAGTGTATAGTATACAAAGCTTTCTTTCTTGGTTTTTAATGAAATGCAACAATTAATGCCATGTCATATTTATCTGTAATGTTAAGCTTATAATAAATATTTCTTTGGGTTTTGTTCTAATTTTTGCCTAATGTTATGCTCTCATAAGCTCAATACGTGTCTCTCCAAACTTTTTGCTAATTTTACATACCGATAAAGTTATATCGTTAGTTATATAAATAGTAAAACATTATACATTATAAGCAATGTAATTATTTTAGGCCTAGAAACATGACAAAATATTTAAATAGTAGCTAATGACTTATAAAAGCTACAAGCAAAAAACTAGAAAAAAAAACTAAAGGGTTTGTCTCTATCTGTGCAAAATATATATAATTTTTTTTGTGTTTGCCAAACATGCGAAATTGCGTAAGCAGAGAGAAGAAAAATAGAAGAAGAAGACACTGTCGAGCGTTTGCGATTAGAAACTCGCGCGAGAGAGAGCGAGCGGGAGAATTCGCAAAAATGTATCGCTCGCCCTGGCACCACACACATACATATGTAGCTCCGCCGATTATATAGATTCGCCTGCTCTTCAACTTGACTTTGAAAAAAAAATATATATATATAAAAAAAACAATGTTGACAGAGCGGTAGATATTGCTAGCAAGGTTTTTGGCAACATTTCTGCGTGTGCCTGATTATTATTTTTGTTTTTGTTTCGCACGCACTTTTTTGCGTTTGCGAATTTCTCTCACTTTTTTTCATGTTTGGTGTGTCTGTGAGTTCATTGACTTTCGCATTTTGTGCGTGTCTCTCTTCGGTTTATTTTTTTTTTTGCGTATTTTGTTTTTGTTTTTTGCGAATTGAGGCCTATTCGTCTCCTGTAATTGTTGTTGGTGGTTAACAATTTTTAGTGCGTGTCGTTGATCTCATTCGGTGTGTTCTGCGGGTTCATTGAACCCGCCCGATTTTTTTCGGACTTTTTTCCGCACACAAAAGTTCAATAGACTCGCGAATTTTTTTATTTATTTTTTTTTTCTTGTCGCTGTCGATATAGGCATAGAAACAAATTTATTAATCATCGCGCGATTCTGATTAAGGAGTTATATGGAAAAAAATAAAGTAACAAGAAAGAATTTTCGGATTTAAGAAAATAAATGTAGAACTTAATACAACCGCAAGTTTTAGACTTTATTGCTTGAAGATCTATTAAATTGGTTTAGGATCTTTGAAAAATCATAGTTAATGGATTAACATAAAATATACCCACTTTCTGAGGAAATGTTTACTTACGATAAGCTTTAGCTTACAAGGTAAATACAAGAAGTATTCTGCATTTATTATAGCAAAAGCCTTTGGTTTCCGGTCAAGCTTTATTATGAATCGACCTGCATTGTCACTTAACCCTTCGAAATTATGGTTTTTTTTTATGGTATAATGTGTTCAATGAATCAAATCAATCAATCCAGCAATTAGTCAATTCATGAGTCAATTGAGCTATTAGCTTTGTACTTGTTTTCTTTATAATTATAATTTAAATATTCTCTTAATAGTTTAACAAATTTAAGGACTATTTATTTATTAGTATTAATATTTACAATTATACAAACTTTATACAATTTAATATCATTGAGATGAGGAATTAAAAGGAGAAATATGTGAAAAAAATAATATAAGGCAAACAAAATTATAATAAAAGAAAAACTGAACTTCCGACAACCTTTTTTCTTTTAATTAACAACAAATTCTCCTAAAAATAAAACTAAATAGATAACAATGTCTGCATTCAAATCAAGCTTAAAATATACAAGAAAATCCACAACAAAAAAAGGAAAAGAAAAAAAGAAAATTCCATAACAATCGATCTTTCACGCCTGACCTCACCATCCTTTACTCCATTTCCATCTCCTTTCTTACTTTTTCCCAGCAGTTTGCAAGTTTCCATAATTTTTCAACGCTTCAAAGTCGTGAGGGGGTGGAGTAAAAACAAAAAAAAAAAAAATATATATATATATATAGAGGCTAGTGGCGAAGATTCAGTTTCTTAGGTGAGAGCATAATTTAAGCCAAATTTATGTATTTTTTCTGTTATTCGTCGCCTTTTGTACTGCTTCTTTGCTTTCCTCTTGTCTTTTCAGTTTTTCAAACTTTCGAAAGTTCTTTTATTTTATGTTATTTTATTTGATTTTGACCAAAAGTCATGGAAACACACGTTTAAGCGGTAAATTTAAATATTACTGAACATACTTATAAAAAAAATAGTAAAAACGAATTCAAAGTAATTTAAGAATCATTTTATTAACATTTATTTATAATTAAATTAGAATATTGTTATTGATAAATGAATTTATTAATGAGAACTAGCAAAAAATTGTATTAATTTGACTGAAATCTTAGCTTTTTGCTGTCTCTTTTAAGTTTCTTAATTTCTAAACACAAAAAAAAAGAGAAATATGCAAGAAAAAAACCGGTTTATTTTTTATGCGAATTTTGGTTTATTTTATTGTTGCTTTTATTAGAGTTTAGGGTCTCAAACTGCTTTAAAACTCTGAAAGTGTCACCCGAAACAAGCCGCCAGAAGAGTCACAAACCTAACGGGTTTTAATTTGTGGCTTTGGTGGAAAGTGTTTCTAAACCATAAAAAAAATCGTACACTAAAAATATAAATAATACTTTACAGCTGTGTGTGTGCGTGTCCATCATCAGCTGCAATGGTTATGTAACTTTTGAGCGTAATTAAAACAACAAGCGAGCTAAGCTAAGCCACAATGGCTAACTGAATTAACCTTGTTCTGTGTGTGTGCCCCATTGGACGGAAATTGCACAGACAGACACAGACACAGACAGAGCGACAGACACACATGGAGCGATAGAGATACATTTTGTATCTTTATTTGTATCTTGTGGGGTCCTTGGCTATAATTAATCCACAATTACACACACAGAAAAAGAGCACGCAAAATGTGCCCCCAACGACCACCATCAGATATAGTCTGGTTTTTTTAGTTTTGTTGTATATATTGTTATTGTATATATACATATTCGTAGAGTGCAAGGGTACGGTATTGTAACCTTAAAAGGTATATAGAATTTGGATATAAAAGCTAAATTTCAAATTGCTATTTAGTTATTTTGAATTTTTTGAAAAGTTTGGATTAGAAAGTTGTGGATTTATAATTGTGGCATTTATTAATTCATCTATTATTTTTCTTCTTTTTTATTAAATAGTTTTATTTCTTTATTTTTTATTTTTTGTTTTTTTTTTTTTTTGTAAAGAAAACTAAAAAATTCTAGCTGCTTCCAAAATGCTAATTACCAATGGGTTAGACCTGACTTGCATGTCAGGTTGTTGCTGTTGCTGCTGTTGTTCCTGCAACTATTAGTTGAAAAGTCAGTCACACAATGTGTCACGCAGCAAAGTGCCACAGCAACAACTCCAATGCAAGCCTTTCTCAGCTTCTCACACCAGCAACGAAAAAAATAAATAAATAAATAAATAAAACAACGAAATAAGGCATTAAAACACGCATACGCAATGTGATCCCAGGCAGGCGGGGCTTTGCTGGTTGTAAATCAGCGGGAAATCACGATGGTAGCCCTGAATTTTTCAAGGTTTCTGGTTCAGTAAGGGGTTTCCGTGAATAGATTTTCATATACTATGTAATCCATACACATTTATGATAATATATATTAAAAATGTATTTATTATGGTATATTATCTCCATATTTTATTTGGAAGGATTTGGAAAAATATATTACATTTTTATATAATTAATTAAGTACCTAGTTTCTTAGAAATGAATAACAATACACTTTCAGTAAAGTTTAGACATCTATATATTTTATAGTATGAATATTATATGATTAATATTGAAATTTCCCATGAAACCGCCATGAAATCAATCTAAACCCCTACCAAAAAAAACTTTAGAAACTACCCTTAAATCCCTTCTTTAAGACCCCTAAAAATTTCCTGAAAAAACACCCTAAAAAATTTCTAAAAGCCCCCCTAAAAATTCTTATAAAAGCGTCTTAAAAATTCGACTCCTAAAAATTATCCAAAAAACCCCGAAAACCTTTCCAAAAACTACCTAAAACTCTCTCATAAAACCACATCCTAAAACTTCCTAATAACCCTAGTTAAAACCCTCTTAAAACCCCCTTAAAATCCCCTCTATAACCCTTCTAAAACCCCCCTTTCGTGTAGCCCTGGAAAGTTGAAGGCTTGTTTGTGTTTTTCTTTTTTTTTTTTCTATTTGGTTTTCTTTTTCCGCCTTTACTCGTACAGCCAATGTTATGCATTATAATTGTACAATGTTAATTGTTGTTGTTGTGTAAATTAGAAGGCGGCTGTCAGATAAAAACAGTAACAAAATAAAAAAAAAATATATACATATACATATATCCATGTATAAAAAAGTAAAACGAAGGAAGGGGAGTAGCAATGGAAGGGGCAAAACATTGAACAACGCAACTAAGAAATGCGCAATAATTGATGCACGCAAAATGCGATTTTCCCGCTCCGAAAAAAAAAAAAAACCAAGGGGAAGAACCAGGCGCCAAGTGGGTGGTTTTGGGTCTGAGGTTAGAGCGTTGCATATAATTGCGTTATAGTTAGTAGTTGTTGTCGTTGCTGCCTTGCCACAGCGATAACACACACGCACGCTGCACTCGTTGCATTGCATTTTAGGGTGACCAGACTTCCCATTGCATGCGCACTCGCTCACTGCGTCTGTGTTGCCTTTTCCCTCTCTGTCTCTCTCTCTCGGTCTGTGCTTGCTGCCCCCTCTCTTTTTCTCACTGCAGTTCTCTTAAGTTCTCAAGTTCTTTTGTTGTCTGCTTAAGGTTTATTAATTACTTCCTATTCTGCAAAAAATCTTGTCTATTTCCGATGTTTTCCCATTTAGTGTGACCTTCTGCTTGGTTTTTTATGACACTTAGTTTTTAATGAAGTTTACTACTGGTTTGCTAGTTTTTAATGAAGCTTACTACTACTGCCGATTTTTAAGTTTGTTTACATTTTTAAATGTCTGAAGGAAAGTTAAGTATAAGTTTTAATTTTTTGAACAGTTTAACTTTTAAACTTTTAACTATTTAATTTTTTTTTTTAATCTTTGCCTGTTTTTATGTGGTATTTATAGTTAGACCATACGCCTAATGGGACCAGAGCTGTAAAGAAACCATTTCCCCTTAAGAATATCGGAAACTTGGACAGACATTTATTAAAAAACTCACAGCCATTTCATATATAAGTGTGTTATATTTTCAAAGTTAAATAATTTAAGGAAAATCCTATTTAAAATTTATAGAATCTGTACTTTATAGTCTTTGACCTTGAAATAGCTTTCTCTATATAAAAAAAAACTATAGGTTCTTAAAGGTTACTAGTCTTAGACTTATTTAAATGTATCGCATGTCTGCCAGGTAAATGGAATTTTCACTGCCCCTAATTGAAATTCTGAGCCATTTCCAAGGAATAGAAAATACTTTTTGTTTAACCTAGAAAACTATTTTCTATAAATACAAACATATGATTAATATTTTAATTTTTCTGTTAGTGAGTTGTAGTAATATTGCCTTTATTTTAAAGAAAATTAAGCATGAGACAAAGCTGAAAATCAGCCTTAATTTTAACCATAATAAAACCAAAACACCTGGCCAGATCGGGTTGCAATAATAATTATAGAGCTATATATATATGGCATATTCACTACGCGTATCTTGGCTCGCAGTGCTGCAATCTCTTTCTGACGCGTGAGCTGGGGTGTTTTCAGTATTCCGTAATAAGTAATAATAAGAAAAGCTGCGACTGGCGCCACATTAAAAAAATACACCATGTGGGCGATTATGGGCGTGGCAGAAAACAAAAAAAAAAAAAAAAAAAACAATTACAAATTGCACGTTGTTGCGTCGTGAGCTTTTCCGTTTATATTTTTTTACTATTTTTTTGCAGCTGCTTTCAATGCTTAGCCGAGCACGCATTTTCGATAAAAAAAAAAACATATACATAGCAAATATAAGTGATATATAGTGTAGCATTACATAAAAAATTACTCGTGACTGCAGCCGCGTGAGTGTTTTGATATTTGAACAGAAAGCAAAAGCGAAGAAAGCACATAAAATATAAATTTGACACGCAAACATGATGCGTATGCGCAATAAACATTAAAAAATATATATATAAAATAGAGCACAACAAAGGCGGAAATGTTTTTAAGCAGTCCATTTATTAAATACTATTTATTTTTAATATTATTATTATTTAAATTTGTAAAATATTTAAAATTATTATAAATGTTTTATACAAGTTCTTTTAAATATTCAATAGAAAGCCGTTAGTTTCGGGTCACGCTTTATAAGCTTGGGGATGTTCGATAATTAAATATTTTACATTTAAAACTAATTGAGATATACCATAAGAAATTAAAAAAAAAAAAACCTTGCCAATTTTGTAAAATTTGTTTGAAAGTTTTATAGAATTTCTATTAAATTTTCAACAAAAACTTTTCTAAAAAAAAAATTCGTTCATTTAGTTTTTATATTTTCCTTAGCCTTGTTTTTGTCTTTCATTCACATTTAGTAAATTTGTTTGTTTTAGACCAAGTCATGATTACGGTTCTGGCCAACAATTGAGCGTGCGAAAATCCAGAGAGATCTGTTTGCTGTCAACGCTTTACGAGAAAATCGCAAGACGCAAAGCAACACGAGAAAACGACTAAAAAAAAGGTAGGAAAAAAACTGCATTGTTGTTAGGGAAAATTGATTTGTCACGTTGCGCATAAATTGCACATAATTATGTAAGCAGCCGTTTCTCCGCCGTTGCATTTCACTTTGCGGCTCTTGGCTCTTAGCTCTCGACTCTGGGCTCTTTTTCTTCTCAATCAATAGAAATAACTTTTCTTTTGCCGTTTCATCAATTAGGCCTTAATTTTGTCACAGTCTGAACGGGTGCTAACGTTTTATTAATGGGAAAAGGCATTTGCCTGACCCTGGGAACTGGGAGAAAAATAGTAATGCAAAAAAACAAAAACAAAACAAAAAAAATAAATAAAATAAATAAATAAATAACTGTTGAAAGAAAGGAGACACGCTTTTACACCATGACAGATGGGATTTTTTTTTTTTAGGAAATTAAATAAACTTTTAATCCCTGATGTTTACTTTTTATTTTATTTTTATGATTATAAAACAAATAGAAGGTATTTTCTTAGGAACATAACTTGAGAAAAACACATTGAGCCTTCAAAGCCTTAATTTAAAAGAAAATTAGAGTTTTGTATTTATATGTATTTATATTAATTAACTTTAATACAGACTTGTTTACATTTAATATTAATATAACAAATTAAATTAAACATTCATTCTTTGGAACTCTTTGACCCTTTGAACTTTAAAAAATTGAGTTAACTTTAACTACAAATTCGGTAAGTTTATATTCTAAAGTCCAAGAATAATTAAATTTAGTATAAATATTTATAATATTATTAAGGCTTTTCATTTATTAAATATATTTTGTAAGCTTCATTTAATGCTTTTTATAGACACATTTGCAAAATTATTATTTAATACAAATAACTAACAATTAAAGTCTAATCTTTTTTATATATTTTCTAATATTCTTTTTAATTTACTATGTATTATAACTATAATAAAAAAAAACCAAACTTAAAATCGTCCTTTAACTATAATTGCCATGCAATTTACCACGCAGGATGTGTCCCCATCCTTCTCCCATCCCCCTTGCAGCTTTACCCCCTTCCGCTTAAATATATATATATATAAATATATATATATATATATATATATATATATATATATATTTACATACACATATATATGTATATTTACATACACATATATATGTATATTTACATACACATATATATGTATATTTACATACACATATATATGTATATTTACATACGCATATATATATTACCACAAACAAAGGCAAATAACCACAATCGGAACGAAAAAAAAGAGTGCAAAAAATGTATTTGCGAATTTTTTGTTTGGTGTTTTTTGAAGGCCAAGGTCGCGGCGCATATGGGATCATAATGAGAAGAGGAATACAAAAAAAAAAAAAGCGGGGAAAAATCCCCAACAATTTTAATGCATGACACAACAACAACAACATCAATAAGCACAAAAGTCTGTGCATTATTATATATATTATTTCATTATTGTTGTTGTATTTTAACTTCTCTTTATTTTTGTGTGTTGGTTTGAGTTGATCAAAGCGGAAGTGAACGACGCGACGGCGTCTGCGTTTTTCTTCGTTTTTTATTTTATTTTTTTTTTTATTTCGACAATGGGAAGCTAAAAGATCGTAGAAAAAAAAAGAATGTATATATATATATATATGTATATGCGAAGTTTGGGTGTGTGTTTGCTTTCAAACAATTGTGTGGCCCAAACATAGAGCTGTTTGAAGGTTTTTTGTTTTATTTTTTCATTTTAAATTGAACATTTTTTTGTGGTTTTCTTCTTCTTTGCAATTGCGAAATTGTTTTAATTAACCGAAGGTTTGTGTGCATGTGTGTGTGTGTTTTAGCGTTAATTGCAGTTTCCAAAATTAGCAAAACACACACACACACACACGAAGCTTGTTCATGGTGCTGTCAAACATTTTTTCCCCCTTTTGATTGACAGCAGCTGCCTGCTTTGGTTCACCCCTGTTTGTTTGAGTGTATTGGTCGGAATCTGTGGATATACATATGTATATGGGATATATATATAAGGTATATGTACATGTTGGTGGGTATCCGTGACAACCCTTCTAATGGTTGCTTTAACGACATAATGTGCCATAATGCCTTTGTAAAGGTCCCACATTTTCTTTGTTCTGTCACTCATTTCAATGGCAGTCTATATGGGATTTTTTCAATTATAAACATTAGTTGAAAAAAAAATTACGGTTAACCCTAAACTATTTAATACTCCAATTTTACTATAAGGAATACTTGTTAATTTTTCAATTTAAAATGGCCGCCAAAAAAGTAACAGAAAACAAAGGTTAAAAGGTGTCCATTTACTTTAAAACTTGGGAGATTCTTGTGAAGGTGTGAGTTAAAATATATATAAATATTTAAGACTTATATTGTATTTAAAAAATATAAGTATCAAAATTAAAACTCACCTTAAACTAAAACACTCGCCAGTCGGGCGTTACCCGTCCAGCAATCCATAAGTTTCAATTTTTCAATTGATTTTTGTAGGGGTCCGTCGTCTTCGTCGATTTTTGGTTTGTTTTTTCCTTTTTTTGTTGTTTTGTTCTCCGATTTTTGTATTTCTTCTTCTACTAGTTGTAGTTGCTTTTGTTGCCTTTTGCGCTGTAGTTTTATTTAAAATTTTTTGTAGGTGTTTTAGCTGATGATGTCCTCTTTAAAAATATGCTTTTGTTACTTTTGCACACCGAAATTTGTATTTTTGGGCCGTTTAACAACACTGTGTCAGTTTATATTCTTTGATTTTTTCGAAATTTATAAGGATTTGCAGGTTCAAAAAGATTCGATTTCTTATTTGTTTTTTTACCCCAAAAGAAACTAAAACTGTTTTAGTTTTTATTTATGATTATTTTTTGTTTTTGTTTTTTCAAGAGTTTTTAAGCCATAAACATTTAATTGGTCCAGTTGGTCAGAAGTGTAAGGGAGACGGTTGCTGCATGTGTGTGTGTGAGTGTGTATGTGTGTATGTATGTGTGTGTGTGTGTGTGTGAATAGAGAGGGATAGAGAGAATGTTTCCTTGCTTTGTCTGTTTTTATTATTTGTTATTTTCTTCTTGTTTTATTTTTTTTATTTGCCAGAGAGCGCTGCCAGAGTTGTAGCGTGTTCCTGTTTGTAGAGTTGTTGATCTTGGTTAGAGTTGCCTTTCGATTTGCCGAGATTGCGAATTTTGGGGAATTATTATTTCGCCTTGGGCTTTTTGGTTTATTTTTGTTTTAGCCGGTTTCTCTTTGAGTTTTACACGCTTTCTTCTTCGTTGAAATTTGGAATTTTGAAGAATATGCTGAAAAGATATATATTTTTATTATTATAAATTAATGTAAAAACTATTTAGAAAATATATAAATATTATGTGACATACAACATTTATTGAAACCAGTTGTTGCATTAAAAAGTATATTATACTTAAAGTGTTTATATTGTTACCGTACAGTCTTAATACTAAGCCTTGTAATATAATACATGCAAATACTTATTCCTTCAAACCCTTTCTCTCTCTCTCTCTCTCCCCGTTTTCTGTGCCAAAATACTGGCAATAACCTTTGAGGAATACTTAATCGTGTTTGTCGCACAAAAGTTCAAGTTTGCCCTCAGCGCAAGTTGAATGCCCCTTGGAGCCCTTCTCGAATTTATTTAATTACTCATCAAATTTTAGTCTATTTAGCTTAAATGTAGGCTATGGCAAATGTCACGACGAATGTGTGCGGATATGTGTACGTGAGACTTTCACTATTTTAATTACCCAAAATGAATGCTGTTCTTTGTTCTTGTTTTTGTTTGGGGAAAGCGGGGCGAAGGGGGTTCTTCTGGGGAGGTTACCGAGTTGAATGGCAATGCCACATAGTCGAGTTATTGTTGTTGTTCTTGTTGTTTTCTGGAAAAGTCTGTTAGCTGCCTGGCTTGTTGTTGCCTCAAGTACCACACACACACACACACACACACACGTACAGCAGCTCGGGTTGAATGTTTTTGGTGAAATTAACACACACACACGAGGACAGACATAAAGGGAAAAGTTTTCCACTGCAACATGTGGCAGACTTAATTATGACGTCGTTGCTCAACAGTGAGCGACAAAATTCAAGCCTTGAATTATGTCTAGCAGCAGAGGCGGGCTCATAAAAGGGGTTTTTAATGGGTTAAAAAGGGTTGCAAAATTTTTTATAAAATATCAAGAATTTAGTTAAATAATAAATAAAAAGAAAAGGTTAAAGGAAAACGTTCCAGAACTACTGCAACTACATTTTTTTAATTGTTTCTCTTGCTTTTAAAATGTTTTCTTATAACTTTTATTGTTCGTTAATATTTTTAATTATATTTGTTATTTATTTGTTTCATGAATTCTTGTATTTAAAACCCTTAACCTTCTAGAGATTAATAATTAATTAACTAGAGTTGTAGTGATGACGTCGTTAATATATATATATATGGATAGCAAGAAAACACAGAAAAAGCAAAAGGATGAGGAGTGGAGGAGCTGCTTGCAGCATCTGGCAGTTTATGTGCGCTGCATCAACGTCGTGGCATTGAAAAAGTTTCCATTTTTCCTCGACTTCTCAGCCATAAGTAGGTATAAAGTTCAAGTTCAAAGCACACACAAACACATGTAGGGAAACCGTAGAAAATGCTTGAGTTAATCCATTAAATGTTAAATGTTAAAAGGAAAGATCTTAATCTAACTAAACATAAATTCTAGCAAATATTAAACTTAAATATATAAATGTCTCGGCTTTAATTTAAAACCCAAATATGATCAGTTCAAAATCCGGGAAATCCTATGAAGAAAACACGTACTGATAAGCCTCTCACGTGGTGGACAGCAAACAGACAGAAAGCAAGCCCTAAACCAGCGGGGGGAAAGATAACGATATATATACATATATAAATATATATATGTATGCTATATAGACAGTAGGGAAAATGGAGAGATATAGACAGTAGGCAATAGTCGGGACAGGAGAGACGAGCAGACAGACAGACAGTGAAACCAATGCCAGACATCCATCCAGACGGGGAGTCAGACCGAAGTCAGACGGCGAGACGCATTGTTGATAGACACAGAGAAGCTCGTACTAGAAGCGAGTCTAGAAAATGCCTACGTCTGTGCAGATACATATACATATATGTATAGATACACATAATGACACGTATTTGTATATATATTCTTATTTGAGTGTTCGTGTGCGTGGCTCATACATATGTAATTCCCATAAACAATGACGACAGGCTACTTAAAATGTCTGCACAGCTGTTTGATGTGTCTGTGTGTGTGTGTGTGTGAGTGTGTGTGTGTGTGTGTGAGTGTGTGTGTGTTGCATCAACAGTTGAGGCAACTGCAGACAGTTGAAGAAAACCCCCAAAAAAAAATAAATATAAATACAACCCAACAGCGGCCCAAGTCCCTCACCTCGACAATCGACACACTTTCATTAACCATTTGGCAAAAAAAAAAAATCCTTTATAGTCTGTATTTTGTATATAATATTTATATTTAAATAATTATATTAAATATTTGTATTGTTTTTATAATTATTATGCTAAAAAACTTTCTTTTAAATTTTGTTTGGCACTTCTTAATAAATATATTAGGTCGGATTTATTTTATTAAAAAATAAAAAAGCTTAGAGGAATGAAAGAAATAAATAATGCAAATTCTCGGGTTAATTGAGTGTATTATTAAATAAATATATTTAAGAATAAATATGTAACTTATTTTATCTATAAACAAGAAAGGAAGCTAACTTCGGCACGCCGAAGTTGGTATACCCTTGCAGATTCCAATTGTGTAAATTATAATCTATCCCAATATAATATAATACGAACTACTTTCATATTCATACAATTTTTACAGTTCTACATTTTTGTTAAATTTTTTTTACATTTTTACATGTAAAGTAAAATTTTTTTTCTCCACATTTACTGATCGTTTGTATGGCAGCTATATGATATAGTTGTCCGATTCTTATGAAATTTACAACAAAATTCTGAAAAAATATGAGCCACTAGTATCTAAAAGTAGAAGAAATTATGTTGAAAACTGCCAGAGCTATAATTTTTTTTCTGAAAATTTCACGACCGTTCGAATGGCAGCTATATGATATAGTAGTCCGATTTTTATAAAATTTAATCTTAAAATCTGAAACAATATAGAAAGCTCATAACCGAGAGTTGATCAAGATATGTTAAAAAACAGTGAAGTTATAATTTTTTTTCTACAAATTTACGGATCGTTTGTATGGCAGCTATATGATATAGTCGTCCGATCTGGC
>VNJR01002410.1:0-193790 GCA_008042585.1 Drosophila punjabiensis | reverse complement strand
TTTCGATAATACTACAGTTAAAATAAAAATCTTTCATCTAAACACTCAAAAAATAGTACTATACCTGCAAAACTGTTCCCACCTCAGATCTGCTTAGTAGCTACTCGAGCCGAAAATTAATTCTTAAAAATGGTGAATGAATAATAAAATCCAAATTTAATACTAATTAGCTTCAGAATATTCTAATGTATTAATAAAAACCAATTGTGTAGGGTTTGGACTCAAATTATAAGAGTAATAGATCAATCCATAACGCGCATTTGATACAAAAAGCCCAACTACTAGGTTTGACATATCCATATATATAATTTTTTGTTTAAATCACACAAAAACGCCCAAAAAGTATTTTTTTCTTTGGATCTCACTAAATAAAAATAAATTTAACGATATACATCAGATTTTTGCATTTGACAACTTAGGAGCCGACAAACAAAAATCTTATGTAGCATATTTGTTCAACTTCCTCACTGTGCGTTACAGTTTCATCTGGTAATCTTGTCAATCGAGTCCCAACCGTTCAGGAATAAATTTTATTAATACATTTTGATATTGTGAAGCTGAATAATAATAAATTTTAATTTTACCATTCCCAGATATTTTTTAGAATTAATTTTCGGCACGGTGAGGATTTTTGAAGTTCTGAGGTGGGAACAGTTTTGCGCTCCTACCGTTCTTATTTTTGTGTTTAGTGCGATATTTCTTTTTAAATTATATTTTTTGTCGAAATATATAATATTTTTGCAATTTATATGGGTAAATTACGCCAAAAAATACAATTTTAGGATTTCAAAGCTTCGTAGACGATAAATACAAGGCAAGGATGCTTGACTTAGTCCTGGCCAGATTTCGAAGTATCCTGGAATCAAAAGTTGGCTTATACCAATCAAAAATGGCAAAATAAATAAAAGTATACCACTTTGGTTGATAAATAACAGGAAAAACAAAAAATTTTCATATAAGTTTAAAATCTTTCTAATTAGTTGGCACGGTGTAAAATTCGAATTTTTCATTAAAAAATTTTTTTTATTGAAAAGAGGCAAGGTATTTTATAAATCCCTTTGATTTATTGAAGAATGATATTTCTAGAAGATATTAAGCATTTTACTGGTTTGAAAAAACTGCTGTTTTACTTTTTATCGATGCAAATGCACCGAGCATAGTCATCTTTCTAATTAGTTGTCAACGGCTGTATCTCCGAAAAGGGATGAGGCAATAAATTGGAAAAACCATAGGAAAGTGATATATATTCAAGAGCCCAAGGGTCGTGACACGGAGATATTACATTATTATTTATTATTTATTATTTATTATATGTACTTGTGAATTGGAATAGATATTATGAAACAAAGAAAGGGAATACTCCAGGGAAAGCCTTAGCTTATTATGGGACGCCTTAGTATGTGCCTGTCTCTTTGGCTTGTGTCAGTTTTCTTGAGCACTGAGCTGTCAGGATTGTGTCACGATTGCATCTCAAATAAGGACATCCTCCACTAAGCCACCAGCATCATCATCGTCCTCATCACACGGCCAAGTGCCCGACTGTAGAGAGCGAGAGAGCGTAGCAAGCTTTTAATTGAAGACGGCGTCAGCAAGCATCCTTCTCGTCCTGCGGATGTCTGGGGCCCAAGCCAAATGGGAGGGATATCTCGCGCCAGAAAAGAGGAACTAGGTGGGTGACAGGGTCACCGCCTTCCGTAATTATCCTTTTCCCTATTTTTCCAGGCAACTCTCTAACATGCGGCTGGTTGCAGCGACTTGTCTGTGTTTCAGCTCAATTAGTGTGGCAAGCGTGGTTTTCAGGAAGTAATTGTCGGCGTCATCAACTCTGGGGGATTTCTCTGTGTGTGTGTGTGTTTGTGTGCGTGGGGGATGTCCCTAATGACACTTTCCTGGAACTGGGAAAGGAAACACCCATCTAACCGTAACTCACAATTTTCTCCCGCTCTTTGTTTCTTGCAGGATATGCCTCAAAGCTGATCGATTGACCGAGTGAATGGTACAGGATGTCGGCCAAGCACATCGAGCAGTATACGAATCCCTCCTTTGAGCAGGAGTCCGACCCCCCGCCCTCTACTGTGGTGCAGGGAGCAGGAGGCACCGCCAGCAGCAGCAATAGCAACAGCAACAATGCCAACAATGCCACCGACACCGGCACGACACATCGCAAAGGTCACAGGTGAGCAAATCGCAAATCGCTGCACTTGCCAGTTTCTTTAGGTGATGTCCTTGCGAAGAAGGAGCAGGTGCCATTGATATTGGTCATGAGGCAGCTACAAATTTGAGGGATATTGTGGGATCAAGAAAGCTAAATACTTTTGATTAAAATATGCAAAATTTTTACTGTTTAGAGAGTAGAAAATGTTGAATAAGATATAGGCAACAGGAACCCGTATTCTTTCTATTAGAAAGGAGATATATATTCTTGTATTTATATATTACAAACTATGGAGCCTGAGGTCTTTAGTTGATTAACTTTAATCTTAATTTTAATTGAAATTTTAGCTTATTAAGAAATATTTTTTAGAACAAAATATAGTTCAATTTTTAAAATTAATTCTTATTCAAATGTTAAGCTTTAAAGAACCACAAAATATAGAAAAACTGCAGACTATAGATATTTCTTTCATCTAAGAACAATAAAAATATTCAATAAAAACCAGTCACTGAAAGGGTATAAAAACCTAGGTTTCCTAGGCTTCCCCTCTTTTCTCGATTATTTTTTTTGGTGAGGACATTAGCCCACCTCTTGATACCCGGGAAGGGGAATAACTATTTACATAAATTGACACTTGCCTTGGGTAAATAAACAGAAATATTATTGCCTATACTCCCCCACTCCCATACCAATAATTAGCTTGTGACTTGGGGCACGTTTAGTGGCACGTGGGTGAGCTTAGGCCTGGGGGGGGGGGGGGAAGAAAGGAAAAAGCCGAGCCTTCCGGGGGGGNNNNGGGGTTGGGGGGGGGGGGGGGGGGGGGCAGACAGCTAAAAGCCGAGCCTTCCTGGGGTGGTAGTGCCTCCATAATTCATAAGACTGCAGCGCCTTCGGTAAACCAAAAGCCATCGGATCGATAACAGTCGATTACGATGAGTCGGTCAAGTTTGAAATATTCAAAGGGACGCAGGACAAGGGGCAGGCTCAGGAAGAGGAAAAGGAAAGCGTGACAAACAAGTCCCGGGGCGAGCACGTGAGCTTGAAGGCGCGACTAGTGACTAGCGATTGCTAGCGAGTAGCGACTCCGCGATTTGCCCAGCTATCCGCAGTCATCCGCGTGCCCTGCCAGCCGAAGGAACTCCGGAAAAGCCGCCGACAGGCCGAGAACGGGAACCATTTGTGGCTGCAGCTGCCAGCCAAGCCAAGTAAGCCACCAAGGAGGAGGAGGAGGTAGCACTGTGCTTTGGCCAAAAGCCCAGAGTGCTTGACATTGAACCGGTGGGGGGAGGGGAGGAGAGTGAGCCGGGGTGAGTTGTCCTCGCCCTCGGGCGTCCTTGGACCGTCCATCGCCAAGTTCTAGGCCGCCTTTAGAAAGTCTCACAAAAAAAGCGGCAACCAATAATGCAGCAAGGACGAATATGTGAATGCTCTAGCCAAAAGTCAGTTAAAAACAGCAGTTAGTATAGGAAAGAGCCTCTAGTTAACTAGTATTTGCCATTCTAAATGATTTTTAGGAGTAAGAAATATCTAAAGGATAAGAAAAAGAGGTTTTATACTTCACATATTTTTAACAAAACATAAAAGAATATCAGTATCCCAAAAGTTTGGATGTCAAAAATGTTTTTGGAAATCCTTGCGCAAAATTTAACAGTTTTCATTTAGTTTAGACTTTGGGGTTATTGGCTAAAATCCCAGCAAAACATGCAAAAAGAAATCAGAGCCTCTTGTCAAATCCTTCTCGTTGATCCTCTGACCTCCGTACAAATCTCACTTGCAGGCGGCAGGAATCGATGTACCAGATGACCGGCCTCTACTCGGAAACGAATAGCGGCGACGACAGCAGCATAGATGCGGCCCTCGACCAGGACCATCAGACTCACCTCGCCAGCGATCGGGATGGAACGGGAACGGGAGCGGGAACGGGAGCCACGGTAGGAGTTCCAGGAGTAGCCACACAAGTGGGTGTGGACAGTGTGACGGTCAAGTGCCACAGTAGGCAGGCGTCGGCGGGTAAATGCCCGGTGGATCAGGATGAGGACTACGACGAGGAGCAGTTCCGTTCCGGCGACTGTGGCATCCTTAACTGTCGGCCGTATGGCATCCAGAGATTCGCCCGCATCAAAATCTTCGTGCTGCTGCTATCGCTGCTCGTGATGATGCAGCAGGCCCTCAGTTCGGGCTACATCAACTCGGTGATCACCACCATCGAGAAGCGCTTCGAGATCCCCTCCAGCTACTCGGGCCTGATAGCCTCCAGCTATGAGATCGGCAACGTGATCACGGTGATCTTCGTCAGCTACCTGGGCAGCAGGCGACACATTCCCGTGTGGATCGGCATCGGGGCGGTGATCATGGGCATCGGATCGCTGGTGTTTATGGTGCCGCACTTTACGGGCGAGCCCAATCCGGGCATTGCGATCGTGAACAAGACCAGTGACAATATCTGCCGGAGTGCTTTGGTCCGGGATCAGGACATGGATCTGGGTCGCCTGTCCAGTGGCTTGTCCCATCAGCCCCTGGCGCCGCACACGCTGCGCGAGGATAACTGCCTGGAGGGCAAGGCCTCCACAACGGGACCTGTGCTGCTCTTTGTCCTCGCCCAGCTGCTCCTCGGCTGCGGCGGCAGTCCGCTCTTCACCCTGGGCACCACCTACGTGGACGATCACGTGCGAACGGAGAGCTCTTCAATGTACATTGGCTGCATGTACAGCATGGGCGCCTTTGGGCCCGTTGTCGGCTTTCTGCTGGGCGCCTATCTGCTCTCCTTTCACATGGACTCGCTGTCCTCCACCACAATATCCATTAGTGAGTATGAGATCCCTTTTAGTAGCACAAAGTAATCTCGAGAGAAACTTTCTAAATATAAAAATCTCCTTTCTTCTTGCAGCTCCCGGCGACCGACGTTGGGTGGGCATGTGGTGGGGCGGCTTCCTGCTGTGCGGCGTCATTCTGCTGGTGGTGGCCGTGCCCTTCTTCTCCTTCCCCAAGGTGCTGGCCCGCGAGAAGAAAAAGATCCGCAAAAGCAGCGTCGTCCAACCTGTGCTGCCCAATAACTCGGGAGCCGTGGCGGCCACCGATGAAATGGGCAAGGTGAAGAAGCTGGAGATCGTGGCAGTGACTAGCAAGGAGGAGCAATCACAGCCACCGCCCAAGGTTGACACTGGCTATGGCAAGGACATCAAGGATATACCACAATCGATGCTGCGCCTCGTAAAGAATCCCGTGTACATTGTCACCTGCCTGGGTGCCTGCATGGAGCTGATGATCGTCTCCGGCTTCGTGGTCTTCCTGCCCAAATATCTGGAGACACAGTTCAGTCTGGGCAAGAGTCAGGCAAATATCTTTACCGGTTCAATTGCCGTGCCTGGAGCCTGCATTGGCATCTTCCTGGGTGGCTGCATCCTGAAGCGTTTCCAATTGAAGCCCAAGGGCGCCGTCCAGTTTGTGCTAATCACGAATGTCATCTGTCTGGCCTGCTATGCCATGCTCTTCTTCCTGGGCTGTGACAACCTCAAGATGGCCGGCACCACGATTCCTTATTACACCAGCAACAAGCAGGGATCCACGATCGAGCAGCCCTTCCAGGTGAACCTAACGGCCGCCTGTAACTTTGGCTGCGAGTGCCTGCAGAGCGAGGTGGAGCCGGTGTGCGGCAACAATGGTCTGACCTACTTCAGTCCCTGCCATGCCGGATGCACGGCCTTCTCCTCCAGCTCCAACTACACCAATTGTGCATGTGAGTAAAGTGAAGATTGCTTTCAAGCTATTCTTAAAAATAATGTTATTAATTTGATAATCTTCCTTTCTTTTAGGTGTTCACGCCAACATCTCGAGCAGCATTTATCGGGGCGCTGGTGGCAGCCAGGCCCAGGCTCTCAGTGCCAACGAGGACTTTGCCGAGGTGACGGTGGTACCGGTGGCCACTGCTGGCCCTTGTGCCACACCCTGCCGCACCATTTATCCGTTCCTCATCCTCCTGTTCTTCATGACCTTTGTGGTGGCCTCCACGCAGATGCCGCTGCTCATGATCGTGTTGCGTTCGGTTTCCGAGGAGGAGCGCTCCTTTGCTTTGGGCATGCAGTTTGTTATATTTCGCCTGTTTGGTTATATACCCGCCCCCATACTCTTTGGCAATCTCATTGATTCCACCTGCCTGCTGTGGAAGTCGGCTTGTGGCGAGAAAGGAGGACGCTGTCTTATCTACGATATTGAAAAGTTTCGATACAAGTAAGTAAAAATTAAGGTAATCAAAGGATTTTTCTTATATTTTATTTATTATTTGTCAGATATGTGGGTCTCTGTGCATCTGTAAAGCTGGTGGCCCTGTGCATCTTCATTGTGGACTGGTGGTTAGTGCGCAGGCGTAAGCAGCTTGAGAAAATGAAGCCGCTGAATGCCAGCGATCCTATAATTGGTTCCATTATAAGTCTGGATAAATGTGAGTATATATTCTTAAAGATTAAACTTTAAGTAAATAATTAAAGGCTATAAATGTTAAAGAAACATACCTGTCTATTTACCTATCTGTTTTGAACAATTACTAAAACAGAACCATCTGTTTTTCCCTTGACTTACTTTTTAAAAAGACCTTTAGTAAACATATTTGTTCACTTTGAAGCCAATAGAAACCAGTTTTTAATAATAATAAACATAACACTTATTTCTAAAGTATTCACACTCTAAAAACAACATCTTTTGTTTACCTTTTTAGTATTTGAAGAGAAGCTTTCTGGCGCCGAGCCAGCAACTGGTTTTGTGGGAGGCGGCGGCGAGCTGATCATACCCACAGACATACTGCGTCACTCCCGCAACGATTCACGGACAATGCAAATGGATTACTGGTGGGTGAACCTTTTATTTAAATCCTCCAATTCTCTGCTAATCATATCAAATCTCCCCTTTTAGCTACGACAAGTGCGGCCATGTGGTGACACCGGCCAACACCTGCAACCTGCAGCCGCAGACCAAGTCCAAGAAGCATTTCCGCAGTGCTTCCTGCGATGTAAAGATGATAAAGAGCTTTGCCCGCGATCACAACTCGTCCAGCGGTCCGGCAGATGCAGCCGGACAGGAGGCGAGCGGTAGCGCTAGCAATAGTAAATACAAGAATCTCAAAAAGTTCCAGGCGCACACGCGCAACCATTCGACGGATCTGCACGACAACAGTCAGCCCATTCGATACATTCAGAACCAGCTGCGGCCGCAGGACTGTGCCGAGGAGGAGGATGATGACGAACTGACCACCGGCTGTGGGCACTTTGTCAAGAAGCATTCGCGGAACCACAGCTACGATCAGATCTACATGCCCAACAACATACGCTTCGATGCGGACTTCCTGCGACACCCGCATCCCCATCACAATCCCAAGAAGAACGTCAACGTGCTGAAGAACGTGGTGACGGAGACGGGCAAGCTGAAGAACTCCAATGAAATGGAAGCCGGCGGAGGGGGATCATCATCACGAGGTCATTCGCGTAACAACTCCAAGGATTTAAACACCAAAATTCCCAGTGTTACATCGGGCAACCTTGTCTCTGGGCAGCCAGTTGTAGTAACGGATGGTAGCTCCACGGGTCTGAGTGTGCTGCGGCATCGTCGCACTAACTCCAAGGATCTGAACTACCAAACGCTGCCGGAGGATGCTCCGGCCAGCTCAACGGTGGCCGGTCATCCGCATTCATCCCATCCACATGCGCAGCAGCAGCACACGCGGAACACGTCGCATCACAAGATCCAGATCGATGACGATCGGAACGAGCTCATAACCGACAACGACGACGAGGAAGAGGAGGAGCGCTCAGCCAGGGCTTAATGTGAAGTATCTTTGAACTAGGATAGGCAGCAGCTCCATTCCTCTTTTCCGGTGTCCTTTGGGAGCGTCGGTTTCCGGAACTCTCAGCTGCTCATTGTACTTACCTACGACCGAGTGTTCAAAATCTACTTTCCTGATTATATGATTCTGTTTTTGAAATACGCAACATGCAAACCGAATTCGAAACCGAAACGAGTCCACCACGAACACGGATTCTCGATGCTTGCAGTTCATGTTTAGGCGGTAGTAGTAAGAGGCGTCCTAGTGAGCAACTAGCAGCATATACTTTAGGCTAGCCGTAGACTGTTGTGATAGGAATATTTTGTACTGTATTTTTAGGTGGAGTATAAGGTTCTCGAACTGCTCGGATTTGTTTCGCTTTCCACGTTGTGCAATCTCGGTTTCAGAACCGCGGTGAAAGTCAGGAACAATAGGAGGAGAATTCCAAGAGAGAGAGAGGTGAATAGCAAATTGCAATGTTTTAATAATAAACCGAACATGTAAACAATTGTCAATGGAAATTGTGCTGTGAAACAACGATGTGTGAGACAAGAGAGAGAAAAAATTAACGAAAAGAAGTGGCCAGAAAGGCCGAAAGAAAAGGTTAGGAAACACGCTGAATGTAACTCTTATGCAATACAATTATTTAGAGAATCTTTGTGGACATCCAATGGAAGGAAAGGCTTCGAATGATGACTAGTTTTAATATACATCCTCAATTCCCTGTTTTAACCGTAGATGAGAAGAGAGAGCGAGTGTAGCTTGTATTTTAAAAACCGAATGATGTACTTTAAATGCGATAATGCCTTACAAAATATCAATTAAATATATACACAGAAACGGGAGGGCCCCGCCGAGCCGCTCTCCCAACCAGTTCAATTCCTGTGCAACGCCCCCAGACTAGCCCTAAGAGATGCAATCTAGGTTAATTTAGTAGTCACTAAGTCTATGTTTACACTTATGTACACACACAGCCAGCCACATGCAGTAGGAGGAGGGTAGAGCTAGACCCTCTGCCCGAGCACTAAATAGATCCATTTAAATAAATATAAATATATATATATATATATGTATATGTATACAATTGTACGTTGATAAGTGTACCTACGAGTATCTAAGGATTCGTAACATAACGAAGAGCGATTTTAATAACAGACTGCACCACTAAGGCATCCCGCCCGGGTCTTAGGTGCAACAAACCGTATATATATTTAACTAACTATATACATACATATATGTATATGTATGCAAGAAAGTATGTTTAAGGAAAACATATTTTTACTTAGAGAAAATATTGCAAGTAAACTAAATAAGGAAAAATGTATGAAATGAAAACAATGAGACTCCTGAAAAACAAGAAAAAGAAAATAAACAATATATTGTAATAGACAAAAAAGAGTAGTTTTTTTATTAACAAATTTTTTTAAGTTTTTATAATTTTTCTAATTTTTGAGATTGAAATTTAGCCTCACTAGCGCCGCCGCTGAGTGTTTGTGTTGAATTTAAGAACTACTGGACTTGTTAGTGTAACCTTTTCACGTTTTTCTTAGCCAAGACAACAACCAAAACAACGTTACCGTAAAGTATATCGTAATTATTTTGAATTTAACTAAAATATATTTTAAATTTCTTTATTTTCCAACTTAAAATAAACAATTAAATTGTTAATACATTTAAATTAATAATTATTCTATTTAATACGTTGGTTTTTATCAACTTTGACAACTCTGAGCTGATACAGCCCTGCAACCTGAAATGTTGATAGCTTATCTTATGTGTTTTATGGGCCACAAAGGTTTTTTTTCAGTAGCTGAGTAATATTTTAAACATAAATTCACTTACAAATTAAAAAACAAATGGAGAAACGCGCTACTTCTACGATGCAAGTGCTCTATGCAGAGCTAGCCGCCGGTGCGTATACTTAATTAGGTTACGTATACGCAAAGTAATAATAAATAATAATAAATAATAATAAACTCAAACAGCAAAGGCGAAGAGTGCCCAGCTGGAGGAGGAGAACATTCTGCTGCGACATCGCCTGAACCGAGCCTCGGCTAACCACAGCACCAATAACGCCATCAATGTAGAGGCCAAGATTATGGTCTTTCAGTTGGAGGAGGAGCGTGATCGCATTGTGGAGACCCTGCAAGAGCACAAGAAGAAGTACAATAAGCTGCACGATGCCTACTTGGAGAAGGTGAAGCGTTGTCGTGCCCTGGAGGAGATGTTCAAGCGTCAGAAGACCTTGACGGGGCTGGTGATGAAGTCGGCTATTGATCAGCGCAATGCAGGTGAGTTATGGAAGAAAGGAAGTCTTTGTAAAAACTCACTACTCTCTCTCTCTCTCTCCAGAGCAAAAACTAATGTTGGAGAAGCGACAGTCTGCCCAAAACCATGACAGTGAACTGGAGGAGCTAAGGCTCAAAGTGGAAAAGCTGCAAAGAGCCTTGGATGAGTCATATGATATTATTGATGAAATGGACTTTGAACTGGACAGCGTAAGATTATTTTAAAGGTTCTTAAATATATTTTAAGTTTAATTCTTAATTTTTTAAGGTGGAAGTACTTGAAATGCAAAACCAAAGTCTGCGCGAAGAGTTGGCTGCCTTGAAGGCAAACTCTGCAGAAGGAGCCACCAGCCTAGCAGCTTCAGCTCCCAATTATGATGATCCGCCGCCAAAATACGAAGAAGACTATCCCAAGGCTCGCTATGCGAGGCAGGACTCCTCCAGCAGCGACTCAGGACCCAAAGATGGCGATGCCGATGCAGAGACCATGGAAAGAGCTGCTCTTACACACAGTGTAAGTTGAAGACTTTTAAACTTAAAGTTAAGTCCTCTGAAAACTTTTGGTTTACAGCTAATTCAAACGGTTGAGTCGGAGAGCAATGCCCTGAGGCGAGAGCTGCTTAGATCCCGCTACCAGCGAACCATTCGCGCCAAACTGGAAAAGGAAAGCGAGCCTGTCGACTAGGATAACACCAAAGGATGTCCCTCAACAAAACCCCATCACATTCTGAACCCATAGATATACCTAGGCTGATGAAACCCAACGGCCAACTTACGCACAAACCCACAACCAAAGTCCAAGTTGAACACCCCGCTGTCTGTCTGGTCTTAGTCTTAGTCTACATCTTAGTCTAGCTCTTAGTCGCTTGGTCTAAACTAACCCAGTTTTGGAGCCAGCTACGCCTAACAAGTGCACATACCAGAGATTGCTTTTAAGGTTCCACAAACACGCTCGCCGGCTGCGTTCAAATCAAAAAACTTCTCAGATAGAGTAACCTGATTTTTCGGCGGTTGCAAAGGAAACTCGTCTGTCTAATGGCTAACGATTAATTAAAATATTGGTTAATGACATCGAACGGCTTGGTGGCAAAAGGATCTGAAGGTTTCCCCCCTCCTCAAGCCCAATCCCAATCCCAGCATCTCCATCTCCCACTCCATCACCAGCTCTATCGCAGCTTGCTATCCATTAAAACATGACAATTATTTTTATGACTTAATGCACAGTCTGTAGAGGCCTTGTTGCCCAATGCCTCTAATGTTGCAAATTATTGACAAAGTAAATTAATCTGCACATTTGTTGGCCGCCGGACCAGAGACCAACTAGCGCGACACCTCTAAGATCACTAAAGCTCTCCCACTTGGTGGGGCATATTACTTAGCGAATGTGTGCAGAGGGAGAAATCGGAGGCTAGCTATAAGTATTTTTGTATTAATTTTTTACTTACCAAGTAATTGTAAATAAATCAATGAATTTATATTAAATAAAGAATAAACTTAAAAGATGTAAGATAGATTATTTAAATGTTATTTATTATTGTTGTAAGGGATTACTTATGGGGTCTTAAAAAAGCTTAAATAATAAATAAGAATTTAAGTTAAAATTAAAAACGCGGAAATTTTATTGAAGAACTTTTAGACAGTTTTTGGTAACGATTTTTTTATAGGTTAAAATATTCCGAAGAAAATGTTTACACCTTAATGTCTCCATTCTTATAAGATCGCCAAATCGTAAGTAATTGTAAAAAAATATAAATCAATTTTCTTAACAAGGAAAGTCTATTTAATTTATTTTAAAAATGAAATAATCATTTCCGAACCTATAAAGTAATCAGCATTAACAGGCGAATCAGTCTAGTAATGTCCTTAGAAAAAGAAATATTACAAATTTTTTTCAACATTTTCAAAAATTCCAAAAATTTCAATATTTTAAATGGGCGCTTTAAAATACTGCTTTTTTGGTCTAGTTATGGGATTTTTCAACTTTGATTTTCCCACAAAAATTATATTCATAAATATCGATTTAAGGAGAGCATACAGAAAGGGTATAGAAACATCAGGCTACTAAGGTATCCTTTCTTGTTAATTTATTTCAAATAGAATATACATTTTTTTAATCTTAAGAATGGAAAACCAACTTCAGCTGGATAAATAATATAACTTAATTTACAAAGATAAATCCTAAACTACATATGTATATAAAGAGTTATAAATATCCCCCCTGTTTTTCTTTTATTCCCATTTTTTCTCTATGTAAATCGATAGCAGCTTAGACTGAGTCTTAGTGCGAACCACCATTTGCATATTTCTTGTTTAATTATAATTTTTTCGGGGGCTCAGTTAATGAGCGCGCTCCAGTTGGGCCACGGCGGCGGCGGCGGCGATCTTGTTTGGGAGGCGCGCGTGCCGAAAATCGACACGACACGACACTCTGGGTGGATTGCCACACATCCAAGTCGGAGTCAGTAATGAGTGTGGAGTGTGTGGCATGTGGAGTGTGCGCTGGTGTCCGTATATAAGCAGCCGAGGACTACCCCAGATTAATTACTTCGATTCCGATCTTCGTCGAGTGCACTTCAAACACGCCCAAAGACCCAAAAAAAATGATGGGAAAAGTGAGTCTAAACCAGCAGCATCGATCATTGGGATTAATAACTCCTCGAATCCTTTGCAGCTTAGCTACCTGCTGTGCCTGTGCCTGGCCAGCGCCGTTTGGGCCGTTGAACTGCAGCCGGAGCCGGACTATGGACCGGTGGCCTACGAGTTCCAGTGGGCGGTCAATGATCCCCACACGGGTGACATCAAAAGCCAGAAGGAGACGCGCAAGGACGACAAGGTCGAGGGCGTCTACGAGCTGATCGATTCCGATGGCTATCGCCGCATTGTCCAGTACAAGGCGGACGACCACAACGGCTTCGAGGCAATTGTCCAGCGGGAGCCCACGGACATTAAGATTCCGTTGCCGGAGCCTCCAAAGAAGCTGCTGGCCGCCAAAATTCTCACTCCTGTGGTGCCGGTGGCTCCACTGGTTCACTATGCCGCCCCCAAGGCCATCCTTAAGCAGGAGCTGAACACTGGAAACTACGTCTCCGTCTCGGGACCCACAGCCCAGTACAAGTACTAAAAAGGATAGGACTTCACATGATCACCAGCTCATCGGGATAATCGTTTCACTGCCATGCTCCATTAAATAAATTATAGATTCGTCCATTTAAATATACATACAAAAAAAAAAATTATAATATAAACTAACTAAAAAGAAGGTAACGCATTCAATTTGTTCTCTAAAAGAACACAAAAAACAAAGAGTTTTTATTGGGAAAGGGAAAAGGAAAATTAAGGAAATAAATTTGGGAAACAGGAAAAATAATCAAAATAAGCTTGAGAAACTGTTAAAAAATCCAATAACCTTTTCGTAATTAAAATTATAATAACATTTACTTAGAATCTTCATCTTAAGCAACAAAATAACATAAAAGTTCTGCTGATAATAATGGGTTATGGTATAAAGGCAAAAATTTTACATTAATTATCACCTTAAAATTATTAATTAATTTAATAAATATAACATAGAAATGTATATTTAAACCTCTAAACTTGTTAATAATTCTTTAATTGTAATAAGCCTTATAAAACGATTTGAAACTCAATTGCTTTTGGTAATTCCACTGACTAACTTAGTTAACCGGAAGAATGAACCAATTCTAGTAAGATAATGGTAAGAGAGCTAACAACCAACTTAGATACCACATATCTATATAATTTATCACTTTCTCAGAACAAAAAACGTTACAGTTTTTTCTTTCATTCAATGTTTAAATAAAACGTGAATGAAACCCACTTAAGTTAGTTGAACTCGAACTCTTGGACACACTCCAGCGGGGAGACTCCACCTGTGCAGAGAGTGGTGTCTCATAGCCAGATGTGTCATCATCATCATCATCATCATCATCATCATCTTTGCGGCGCAGCTGGCTCCGAGTTAGTGATAAGCAGAAACTAATGCTATCGTCGCCAGACGCGACATGGTCGCCATAGATGCCTCTAATCTCACGTAGCTGCCTGCGGCGACTCGAGGGCGTCCAATTACCGCTGCCGAAGACGAAGACTCTATTGGGTTTGGCTAACGCTCAATGGGAGCATCAGTGCGAAAATGGTTGACTCGCGGACGACATCACAACACCTGCTGCAGTCCATACTCCTAATGGGTCTGCTGGGCTTCTGGCTCAATGGAGTTGCAGCCAAAGATGATGCCAACGATGCGGATGCCAGGTGGATGGCTCCACTCAAGCAATACGGATACACGGCCAAGCATCTGAAGAACAAGGTGGAGCACGGCGAGTTTACCACCTTCGAGCTAGGAACCCCAAACTACAAGATCCTCAATCCCGAAGACGAACCGGAGTACATCACTGCAGATCAGCCGCACTACCAGGAGATGCTCAGGCGCCTCACCAGCGCCCAAAGTGGCACGGACACCATCGATGTGGACATGGCGATGCGCAGTCAAAGCCAACGAGTGAGTCAGGAGCAGCAGAAGCCACAGCAAATTCCACCCAGAATCCATGAGCCACAGAAAATTCCTCCCAGAATTAAGGAGACAGTGAATTATCCGCCGCCCCAATTACGACCCAGTCGTTGGGAGAAACTCAACAAGAAGCGCAGCTCCTTGGAAAGCATGAAGCGGAAGGAAGCCAGGGAGTCTGATGTCGCGGATGAGCTGAGTCTGCTGCCGGACTTTGAGGTCTACTCCGGGGCCAGGCCCTTCCAGAGCAGAGTTGCCAATCTGAATTGACCATCAGGTTGGTGTTGGGTATTTATTTATTTTCATAACGTGTCAAGTGAATAAATGTGTATTGAATAAATGTAAGTTAAGAATTTGAAGGATTATAATGATATGCGTTTATTTTCTGGGCTAATTTTTATTTTTTTTTTTCATCGAATTTAGATTTATTTTTAAACAAAAAAAAAAAAAAATATTATGTCAAGGCGATCTTCATAAAATAAAATCATGTTTTAATATAAAAAAGCGACTTTAAGTATAGCTAATTTCAAGTCAAATTTCAAAATTCCAACAACGTTAAACGAAGTTCCTTATTTTGTTATGAAAATTGTTTTGGAAATTAATTTGATTTATTAAAGAAATTTTTAGGACAAACCCATTAATAATAATAATAATAAATAATAATAATAGTGAAAAAGCGTTGATTATCTATTAAAAAAATATATATATTATGTGTCTATTTTATTGATGAGGAAAACTAAATAAGTAAAGAGAGCAAAACTCTTGAAAAACTGAATAATTATTAGTTAGAGTTAAGTCCAAGATAGCCGTATAAAAAAATATATTATTGGTGTTATTAATACCATTTACTTATAAAATATTTAATCTAATTCTCTTTGAGAAACTCATCTTGGACAGCTTCTTAAAAAATATCAATAATTTCCCCAATGTAAACATATATTATATATATTAAAACCAAATTATTGTGCCCAGATAAGTTATTGATTACACTTATTTATAGTTTCTCCCCAAAAATGTATTTATCCAAGTCGAACGTGTAGGCACCAAGTGCCACGAAATTGCAACGAAAGATGATAAGGCTATATGAGATATAGCCAGAGACGATAACTTCACATATAGGTTAAGACCCAGAAATTATAAATCCCCAAACAGATCAGAAAGGTTCAGCAGAGACCAAAAAAAGCTCAGAGAGTGCGGAATGGGAACAGAATAAAAATCAGTTTAAAATATTATTTTTGTAAATAAATATATTTAAGATAAAAATAGTTTAAATTGGGATTAAGAAATAGGTAAAGAACCCAAGAAGATCGGTGTGAAATAATTAGAAGAAAATGTTTAAGAAAAATACGAGTTTTTAGAGAAATGTAACCCTAATTATTATAAAGAATAGAAAGAAAGAAACTATAAAGAAACTTATATTAAGAATCTTTTATACAGAATTTCTTTTAAAGCATTTTTTTATATAGATCTCATATCTGTCCCACATTTCAATTGGATGCTTATGAAGCTTTTCCCACCGAGTCTCAAAGGTGAATGCCATGAAGCCATGAACCAGGGGTCATGAAGAGATATGTTTGTTAGCAATGTTCGCTTATGTTGGAAGCCATCAAGCTTCTGCTGCTGCGATGCTATCACCTCGAAGTGCGGGTAGAACTGCTTGAATGTGTATTACGGAAGCGGCTGCACCGATTGTGGCCCATTCCGGAGCACTCCCGAAGACACCCGCCCCCCTTCGCACCGATCGAAGCTTAGCGGGCGTTTGGAACGTGACGCGGTCAACGCTTCCGCGACCCATTTGTTCGGCGTTGTAAAAGCGGCAACGACAGAGCCGCCACCGCAGCGTATTTAAGAGCTATTCAGCGATTTGCATGGGAGAGTTTCGCACGCGACCGACCAGCGGCCAACAACCAAGTGCAAAGTGTCATTCCGGGACAGAGAGAGAGAAATTCCGTGTCTTGAGGGAGTCTTGAGGGGATCCAGAAGGGAACGAGTTCAAAAAAGGGGGAGAAATTCTGCTGAAAAAGGTAAGAAATAAGGTCGATTGATTGGGAGCGATGGCACTTGGCGATTCTGATTGTGATTCTGATTTCGATTGCGATTGCTACTACGACTTGGTACTGACCCATTTCCCAACCCATTCTTCTCCACTCTTCCCTCCCCGCAGATGGCCCAACGCTGCAGTTTGCTGTTTCTGGCAGCGCTCATGATGGTGAGCCAAGTAAGCCAGGCCCACTTTCCGGAGTACTGCGCCGAATGCGAGCAGGAGGTGTGGGAGCAGGTGCCTTGCAGTGAGGTGCCCACCACACCGGCAACGCCTACAACTCCCAGAACCACCTCGGGAACAACGCCCAGGCCACCCACAACAGTGGTGCCCATCACAACCACTTCATTGCCCTTCTATCCCACAACCACCAGTAACCCGAATGTACCCACCACAGAGCCACCATCCGCCTACAAGAAATGCTACTGCGAGTGCAAGCTCGGCTGCAAGGAGTTCTGCCGCAAGGTGGTGGCCTCCAATCCCAAGCAGCCCTTGACCCAGATCTCCTCCATTGGAGAATATGTTAACGGTGGCCAGGTGGAGATCACACACGTGCACCAGCGCAAGTACTTCCCAAAGTATTCGGGTGAGGGATACTCCGGAGCTGTGGGTGGTCCCAAGGCCTACAAGGCGCCATATCCTGTGGCATACGAGAGAGAAGGAGCTGAGGCGTCGCCGGCTTCCATTCCTTCAGTGGCCTCCTCCTCCTCGCCTTCGGTAGCCAGCATAGCTGCTCCCAACTACACTCTCGAAGAGCTGGCTCAGCTCCTGAGCACTGCCTATGGCAGCAAGAAGGGTTATCCCTCGAGACCCCAGCTCCAGCCAGCTCCTCCTTCGCCCTCCGTTTACTACTCGCCGGTGTACAGGCAGGGTCCTGTAGAGCCCATCCTGAGCAAGGTCCTGCCGGCACCCAAGCGCACAATCAAGTTCGCTGCGGCGGCAGTTGCTGCCTCCAATGGAGTGTCATTGGCGAAGATCAAGACTCCTTACGAGGAGAAAGTAGTGGTGGCCACACCTTCAACGATTTACGACAGAACCACCTCGTATCCCATTGTGGAGGAAGTGCAGAAGGTGTATTCTCCCCCCCAAACAGAGTCCTATCCAAGCCAAACGGAGGCATATCCGAGTGTGACTCCCATCTATCCAAGTCCCACGGAGTCCTATCCCAGCCATAAGGAGTCGTATCCCAGCCACAAGGAGTCCTATCCCAGCATCACAGAGTCGTATTCTAGCCAGACCGAGTCATATCCCAGCATCACGGAATCCTATCAGTCTCCACAGCCGCAGGCGAAGACTTACGGTGGTCTGGAGTCCGGAGCTGATAAGCCTTCATCCACCTTTGATCTGGCCATAGATAACTACCTGAAGGACTTTGGCTATGGCAACCAGGGCAGGGGTTACGGGGATTACTGAGTGAGGAGGATCGAAATGGAGATGGAGTTATGATCCCCTCGTTGTTGTTAGGTTTAGTTTCTATGACTATTTAACTATTTATTTTAGTTATAAATTCATAACTAAGAGACATTAAAAACTATTAAATTATTGCCAAATTATGTTTACTTTTGAAGTTTTACTTTTCCAAAGGAATTCAAGGCGAAAGATATATTATTTCAAAAATAGGATTCGGAAAGCTGATAGGTATTGAGATTTGTTGAAGTTAAAAGTGTATAAAGTTCTCAATAAATCGGTTTTTGGTTTAAAAAATTGTCTAAGAAATATAATAAAAAGATATTTGCAAATTACAATCATAATATGAAATTATTAATTACGTTTTTATTATATTTCTTATTATAAACATGTTGAAAATTTCATGTAAACCAGTTTTCCCTTTCCAAAAACTGCTAGCATATTTTTGGGCTTTGTGGCACTCTGCAAGTTTAGGGAAAAAGTTTAATAATAAGTCCACACAAAATATTTTAATTAAAAATTTGCCAAATTCTTCAGATTTGCTTTATATAAAATCAAATAAAAGCATACTTATCCCAATTAATCCCTTATTTTAACCAGAAATCCTTCTAGAAAAAGTCAACCATTATATTTGCTCTTTGATGCATTTTATTATTCGTATTTAAAAAGATTTTATTTCGTTTGCGTTCGGCTTGATATATTTTCTGCGCTTGTTTTTTTTTTTTTTTTTTTGATAACATTGAATAAGATTTAATCTTACGATTTTAGCCAGCTTGTCGGTTCCTTGCCAATCGGAGGTACGCGGATATATACATAAATAAGTTGTATTAAATTCAGTATGCAAATATATATATGTAAGCGCTATAAGTATGTTCCAACTACGCTTTCTATAACCCATTTTTTATTCGCTCATATTTCAAGGCTCAAGTCTTTCGTTTTAAAGGTTTCTGTATTCAATTTCTTTTTACTTTTTATTTTTGCCATGAAAGGGACGTTAAAGAATATATATTTGGATATTAGATATTATCACCTCCTCAGTACACTCGAAAGCCGAAGAAAGCAGAACGTTTTATTTTTGTAGTTTACTATAATTGCACTTGATAGTTTATTTTGTCAACAAATTAAACAGAATCGATTCAGAAGTTTCAAGTAAATAAGAACCCAATGCAGTGTACACTTGCAGAGATATGCGAATGTGCGGTTTTTTATTTATTTATCTTTTCATTCTCAATAATGTATGCATATAAAATATAACAAATAATAAGGGAAATCATAATGTTTCGAACATATTCTCGTACATCGGTAGAAATGAAGAGTGAAACTAAAAAACGATAAATTGCAACACTTTGAAATAATGACACGTCGTCGTCGCAGCTATATGAATTTAAACATAAATTATAGAGAGGAAAATAATTATAGTTATACGATATAGTTTGGTTTCTTTTTAAATGTATATATACAGCTTCTCCTCATTCATTAACAATCTCTCTCTGATCTGATCCGTTGCGTTAAAATATATATATTTATATTATTCTTCGCGTTCGAAATATAGTTCAAATATAGTCCAAATGGTAAACCAAAACAATCGTTAAGCAGATAAGATACTCCAAGTATCTTGTAGATACTCTGTCGCTGCTGCTGCTTTTGCTGCTGCTTCTGCTTGGTGCTGTTTTTCGGTCCCACACAATTTTGCTAATTATACAAATATAGGTGTCATTACACACTTTAATATATAAATATGAGTACATGTATTATTCGGTTGCCTTTTGTTTTGATTAAGTTTGCTGACTAATGCATTTTCAATTTGCAAATAGGAAAAGTATCTTGGTTTCTTTGGTTTTCTTTGCATTCTTTTTGTTTTCGCCTAGATTTGCATTTAATTATTTTTGTTTTTATTTGTAACATTATGCAGCCAGAGTTGAAAGTTTACGCGTTTATTTTCCTTGATTAAACATTGATTAGGTTAAGGTGTAGTTGGTTTTTTTGCCTTTATCTTTACATTAAATGTGTAGAAAAATTCGTTAAATTGATTTGCATATAGTTATTCGATCTCCTCTCCCTATTTTCCCTCCTACCTCCCCTGCTATTCTCTCCTCTATTCTGGTTAGCCACAAATACAAATGTTTTCTTTTTTTTATTTTTTGGCTTGAAAAATTAAATGAAATGGCGGTCTAAGTTTGGTTTTTGTTTTTAATTAACTACGATTTGTGCCTTGCAGTTCTGCGCTATGAGTTTCATTTTGTTAATTTAATTATTTAATCCATTATTTGGCTGCAGTCTAGACTCGTCGTTATTCGATATTCTTTCCCATCCTCGCCTGTCCCCTATGATATACAGTAATGGTACTTGATCTCTCTCTTTAAACTGTTTTTGTTTTTTCTTTTACTGCAAATGCTAAAAACTTATTGGCCCTTTCAACCGGGCCAGCGGGGGACCACCATACGCGGAACAGCGGCTCTCGGACCAACAGTGGCTTCCAAAATCTCCCGTGGCTCTGTCCCAAAACCCCCAAAACGTATTCGTAACCGAATGCGTAGCCAAGCCCCTGTCCCGCGTCGTCCTGTGCATCCTCCTCCAGCGCTAGGTGAGCATGTAGACAAACAGCAGCGCCAACGCCACATTGAAAATCAGGACGAGCAGCATCAGCTGCTGGCGCACGAACCAATCCTGAATGGGGAAAAGGATAACATTTAATTAATGAATTCTAAAAAATGTATAATAAGACAATGATTAAGGGTTAAGTTTATTAATATAAATATCAATTTAACGAAAAATGAATCGTTTATAAGAATAAGCTTGAAAGTAAACCAAATAAATACTTTTGAAAGTTAATATTTAATAAATAGTATATGAACTCCTATGAATATAGGTAAAATTGTTTTAAAAATGCTTATTTATTTAACTTTAACATATTTGCATTATAAAATAGCAATATAATAGTTAAATTTTTATAAAAGCTCAAACCTTTTAATATCTTTAGTTTAATTGATTATTTCATTAATTCGTTGTCTAAAAACCTCTCTTCAAATAATTTCTTGCTGCTGCCAAATCATAAATATTTTATTAATGAAAACCCATAACCACTTATCAAAATGATCTGCTCAGTGTGCAATTTTGTTTTTGGCAAAATATGTATTCATAAACAAATTATATATATTCGTATATAATATACAAATATTACTCATAATTTATGCACAACAAATGCCTTAACTTGAGTGCAGTGATTGTGAAACAATTTTCGAGGAAAACAAATCGATTATGACAGCCTCTCACTCAAAGGAATATGAATAATTCTAGAGAGACACTCAAAGACACTCACCTTAACCTGTGGACTGACCAAATACAGCAGGGGATTCGCCCTAAGGCGCTCGTTGACCTCGATTTGGCGACGCACTGCCTCCCTTCGGGCCGAGCCCAAGGCGGACACCTCCTCGCGGCTCATGGCCTCTGTGGCACGTGGCAGCTCCTGGAAATCCGGCATTGACTTCTTCCGCTGCAGCGTCACATTGATGGGCACCGTCTGTGGAAGACAAGGAGCATATAATCCTGGATTAACTGGTAATCATCTTAGAGTAGCATAGACTCTCCACCTCAACTGGCGGCTCAACAATCCAGCTCTCGCTGGCCCTCCTCGCCAGCAAAGCCGGCGAGAACATAAGGTCCTCCTCATCCTCCTCCGGATACCAGTCCATAGCGGTTTCCTACTTGACTTTGACTCTACTCTGGCAACACTCTGAGTTGTATGTCTGCTGCGGCTATCTGGCTATCTGGTCGCTTGCATAACGTTGGACAATTTGTGTAATCTTTCTTCCCTCTACAGGCGGCGCTTCCAACTTGTAAACGAGTTGGACATGGCGTGCCCCTTGGCGTTCTTACTGAGCAACCGATCACGACAAGAACACGACGCTGTGCGGATACGGACGCGGAGAGTGGCCAAAAATAGTCGCGGAGCCGAGCCAAAACAACAGAGGAGAGACTCTTCGGAATTTCTATGTATTCTTCGTCTTGTTTTGACCACGGTCGTCGTCGTCTTCGTCGCACATATATTTAATTATATTGCCCACTCATTGGGGGATTCTTGGGAATTATCGTCGTCGCGTGGTTAATCCGTGGTGGCCGAAGCGTTGCCTGCTACTGGCCAGCTCATTGGGCAAACTGTCGCCACTGAGCCACAAAAATCCAAGAGCCGGGCGGGCGACACATTCACGAGAGGATTATTTATTGCTCTGTCGCCGTCGCCGGCCTTCCAATGTAGCCACTTGTGGAGTGTTCATTCTGGCGGAGAGCTAGTCAGCAGGAGAGCTAGTGAGCAGTAGAGCTAGTGAGCAGGAGAACCAGTGAGCAGGAGAACCAGTGAGCAGGAGAACTACCAAGAGCCGGAGAGCTCCTAGAGCCCGAGAGATTCAGCGGCACGCATGCATTCCAACCTGGCCGATGGCCGACCGCCGACCGCCGACCGCCGACGGCTGATCCGGCTGGCATGCATTCGTGCCCATCTATAAATAGTCCAGAATGGGCACATGTTCGCCCCGTCCGCCAAAAGAGATGGCCGAGAAATGCTTCAAAATGAACACCCCAGTCACCCTCCGATCCGTTCCGGCTCTCTCTCTCGGAGATCACTCTCTCCCCCGCACACAAGATGGATGGCATACAAATTAAGTTAATTGCTTGGATTAACTGTGTTATGAAATGTCTTTTGGTTCCCCGGGAATTCTAGTCAGCGTTTCCTTGAACTAATCTTTGAGAGCTAAGAGTTGGGGTGAAATCTCTTTAGATTACCTTCCCCTCATCCTTTTTAATCTAGTAATCTAGCAATACTCACCTTCATTTTCTTGCCGCCACCGCCGCCTCCGCCTCCTCCTCCTTTTCCGCCCAGGGCCATGCCCACCGGCGTGGCCGGCTTGGCCGGCATATACAGGCTCTCCGTGCGCTTGGGCTGCGAGGGCGAGGGAATGATGTCCTGGCCGAGCGTTCGCTGACGCAGCAGGACGTCCTCGAACGGCTGGTTGGGTGACGAGAATAACGGTTCCACCTTGCTCTGGCTGGGCGCCCGTCCGGTGGAACCCAAACTGGGTGTGCCCGCCCGCGACAATCGCCCACCGCCCGTACCCGAGGGCAGGGATCCATTGCCCGTCATGCTCGATGTACCGCCAGCTCCTGGTTGCGGGGTGGAACCGCGGAATACTGAGCCCGCCCGGGGACGTCCATCGGGGGTGCTGGTGCCGCCATTGGTCAGTGGATCAGCCAGTCCAGAGCGATCCAGGGATGTCTGTCGGGAGCCAGCGAAGGCTCCACTGAGGCGACTGGCCGCCCGAGCATACCGATCGATGGAGGAATCGCGACTGGGCGGACGCTTGTAGTGGTCGAAGTGATCGATGGAGGACTGTTGTCCCATCTGGCCCAGCATGGGCGGTCGTCCGCCTCGCTGCTGCTGCTGTTGCTGCTGTTGTTGGGCAGCAGCCATGGCAGCAGCACTGGCGGCCTCCTGGAGCTGCTGCTGCTGCATCTGGGAGGCACGTCGCAGCAAATTGGTGGCATTGTGACTGGGCGAGGCTTGCAGCGAGGGCTGCTGCTGGAGTTGCTGCTGCTGCTGTAGGAGTTGCTGCTGCAACTGCTGCTGCTGCTGTTGCTGCTGTTGTTGCAATTGTTGCTGCTGCAGGAGGTGCTGTTGCTGCTGGAGTTGCTGTTGCTGCTGCTGTTGCTGGAGTTGCTGCTGCTGGAGCTGCTGCTGATTGGTGCCGGCGCCAAAGGGTGTCTGGTTCTGGTTGGGGGCCTGGTTCTGCTTGAGATTAGAGCTGAGATTGGGATTCACCTTGGCCTGGCCGGGCGGCTGCTGTTGCTGGAACTGATATGCAGGATTCATTTGCGGGTTGCTCTGCTGCTGCTGCTGCTGTTGTTGCTGCTGCTGCTGATGCTGCTGCTGGTGGTACATCTGGTTGATGGCGCTGATCACCTGGGCATGGCTGGGCTGGCCCTGGTTCACCATGCCGGACAGATCCGTCTGCGGCGAGACGGGCAGCTGCTGCGAGTACATCGAGGAAGGCACGGGGCAGTCGGACTCCGGCTTCTGGTGCTGCTGCGAGGCACGACGCTGCTGCTGCTGTTGCTGCTGCATGGTCAGATATTGCTGCTGGCGCTGGGCCTGCGTGGCATACGCATCCGATCCACTGCTGCTCGTGGGCGAGAACTGACCCGCCTGCTGCTGCTGTTGCTGCATGCCCAGGCCCATTTTTACATTCGCATCGGAGGCGGCCGCAGGGCCGGGACGGAAACGCTCCCTTTCCCGGAAGCGCAGCTTCTCAAAACGCTCTAGTACCGAGGGCTTGAAGTCTGGCGCAAACTCCCTGGCCATTCGCACTGCATTCTCGCAATCGATCCTTGCCTGCTCGGCGGACATGTCCGCATTCTGGGCCTTGGCCGCTGCGGTGGCCATCCGGGATATGGCCATGTCGGAACGCTGCATGGCCATCTTGAGGGCGCGCTGGGCCGCGTTCACTGCCGCCGTGATGCGGTCACGGAATTTGCGCGATCGCGCCAGGAACAAATGCTTCTTCTTCTGGCTGGTGATCAGGATGTTGTTCTTGTACTTGCCCTCCTCGACGGTGCCGTCGCGGAAGGTAGTGACACCATAGCCATGCTTCCGGTTGTTGTACCACTCGCCCTCGTACCTGAATTGCGAGAAATTTAATTAATTAATGCAAATCTCTGGCTGTGGGAGTAGCTACTCACTTGAGTCCATCGCTGCGCTCGGCCACACCATGACCACAGCGCTTGTCCTTCTTCCACTCGCCCATGTACGTCTCCACCACAGTGGGGTCCAGCTGCTCGTCCTCCATGGTGAAGCTGGCATTGGACTCTGTGTGGTTGGATCTGTCAAAAACAGGAGCGAGAGAGAGATTAAGCTTAATGCTATTTTTGGTAAGCAAGGACACTCACTTGGTGGTCAGATTGGACTGCTCGGAACCGGTGCTAATCCAGGAGGCCGAGGACATGGTGGAGCGTATGCTGCCAGAGGCAATGGTACCCCGCTTCTCCAGATCCCCCGTGCTGCGCTGCTTGCGCATCTTGAGGCCCTAAAAGGTAAACCAAAAAGTCTTATTAGGAGCTTCTCTTAAGGCGTCTGCTCCTGCTCACCATTAGGAATCCCTTTTTGCCTGTCTTGTCCGTCAAACTGTTGCGCCTCACCGGCAGTTTGTCCGACTTGGCCGTCAGTACAAATCCTCCTCGTATCTCCTCCGCCTTCTCCACCATCTTGGCTGCATTTCCGTTCTCGCCGCTCCGCAGGGAACTCAGGGAGGCATGCAGGTTCTTGCGACGATGGTGCGAGGCCAAGCCGAAGGGCGCCGAGGTGCGGATTCCATAGCCATGCCGCTTGCCCTCCTGCCACTGGCCCTGGTACTTGCCTGGAAAGGGAAAAATGGAAAGGGTGCATCATCATCATCATCATCATCATTGCAGTCCACTTGAAAAGCGGAGCGATTGTTATGCTAATGGAGCGCGAAAACTAAAGAATGCAGTGACTGGTGGTGCTCCTCCTTCTTCTGATACTTCTCCTCCTCTGGGAGTTGGACTAAGTGAAATGCTGGCCCCGCCCTTTCCCTTCCTTTGGTTACTATTAATGGCTCCACGTGCCATTTCCCTTCTGGCCATTGCTAAAGGGTCCTAAGTAATATAGACCATTTGTGTATGGAAAAAAAGGAAACATTCCCCTCTTGCTAACTTCGGATGGCCGAAGTTTAAATACACTTGCCTCATAATTGATCATAACTAAGCCAAAAATGCATTAATTTCAATTCGGAATGCCTTTAATCGATATGTTTAGTAAATAATAAGATAATTCATAAAAAACTTCTTCTTAAATGAAGTAGGAATTATTTCTTTAATGAAAACATTTTACTAAACGAATGCCTTGCAGAAAGTATTCAATAATATTTGGACTTTGAAATATTTTTTTTTTCCAAAAGCAACTGAAAATAAAAATCATATATTTTTGCTACTAAATACTGTGAATACTTCTTCTTTAGTTTGTTATTTAATTCCCATAATATCTTCCTTTCAACTCACATTTCCCCCAAGTGTAATAATTACCTGCCAGGTGTGTGGGGCCCCCGGGTTAATTGTGGCACAAGGAGTTACGTTAGTTGATTAGGAAATGCTACTTAGCCTTCGACTAATGCTAATTGATAGTTATGCGCCAATTCCGTCGTGGCGGGGCCAAAGGTTGGCATTTACATTTGCATTTAAGTTTTGCGGCAAACAAAAACAATTCCCTAATGGTGGCCAATGCTAGATCTTGGCCAGCTCTGCAGACGCCGCCACTCGGCGGTTACTTGGCCATGTGGTTTTAGCGAATTTCCCCAGAAAAAGCCGCACTCATGCAGGAAAAATGTACAGAGCGAAAAGAAAAGAAGAAAAAGGCAAAGCGGGAAAGCCAAAATATCATTGAACCGAATGAATGCGCGGCAAATAAAATATGACGTCAGGCTGGGTCGTTGCTTGGTTATATGGTTATGGAGGTGTAAGGATGTGTGTGTGTTTGTGAGACACACACAGAGACACTCGCACCCAGAAATGATTACAGAAACGTCAAAAAAAAGTAAAACAACGGCTACTAGGGAACGGAATGAACAAACGAACTCATGTTCGCCTCCGTTTTGAAACTGAGCCAAAAACCAAACGCAAAATGATCTCATGCACATTACGTATACGCAGCGTATGGCGCCTCGCACACACACTTACCGCCATCCGCATAGGTCTCGCATCCGGACCCGTCCTGGTAGCCCTCGTTCCAGGTGCCCTCGTACTTGGCCGTCGACACAGTGCTCTCCCGGACGCCATAGCGTCCCTTGTGCCCATCCTTTGACCACTCGCCGCGGTAGATCTGCCGCCCGATCTGCTCCACGCCCAGGCCATGACGGCGTCCATTCTGCCACTGGCCCTCATAGTGCGAACCACTGAGAAAGGATATACAAAGGTTAAGAGCATGTAGGAGATGTGTCACCTGCCTAAGACACCCACCTGGGCCAGATGTACGAGCCGGAGACCTCGAAGCCATAGTTCCAGGCACCGGCATAGGCGCCCTGATGCTTTGGTCCCGTGCAGACGCCATGGCCATGGGCCTTGCCCTCGTCCCAGCCGCCGCAGTAGGTGCCGCCGTCCTCAAAGTCAAAGCGGCCGCCGCTTATGGGGCCCCGCCTGCCGCCCGCTGCTGCCTGAGCGGCAGCATAGGCGGCCATATCGCCGCCATTTTGTTGCAGTTGCTGCTGCTGCAGCTGCTGCTGCTGCTGCTGTTGCTGTTGCTGCTGCGGCGTGAGTTGGCCAGCCTGTTGCATGCTCGGGCCTTTCGGAGTGTCTACAGTTGGCGGCGCCTTAAGTTACTGCTAGATGCTAGATGCTTTTTGTGCCTCCGCCGGCTGCTCATTGATTTCCCGCTCGACGACGACGACGACTCTGGCTCCTCTGACTCCGCCGCCTGCTGTTGCCTCATCTGATCCTGGTTCTTACTGGTCTAGTGCCAATGGTTTCGTTTCGCTTTTTTTTCGCTCGTTTTTTAGTTGCTTTTCTGCTTAATCTATTTTGATATACTATATATAATCCCTATGTTCCTGGGGGTGGCTTTTAGTTAGTGTTAAGTTAAATTGTTGGCCTTTTTCACTGAAACGCGAAAGTTGCAAAATTCTCCTTCTCTTGAATGAGTTGTGAGTTATCCTTCGTTTTAACCCTTGGATAGCGACTACAGTTGCTTGAAACGAGCATCCGTGGAGCTCTGGAACTGGTTTTGGTACTGGTTCTGCTTCTCTATGCTAATGTCGTAGGCCATCCTTGGTCAGTTGGCAAAACAAGAAGAAGACGGCGAGTGATCTGTAAACCAAATAAAAGAAAATAATGAATGGAATTCCAAGTGAAAGAAGAAAGAGAGTGAGAGAGATAGCTGGGGTTTTTCCGGGAAATTAATCGCATTATGCAATCGACTTTACGTAAATCGTAGTGCCATAAAAATGCCCCCTCGATATATGTATTTACTGGACTCAACGGAACTATCCGAGTGGGGAAATTGCGCATATTCCGTGTGATTTATAAGGCGCGTTTAATTGAATTTTATCTACCGAATGTCTTGGTCTTGCCACGCGCGAAACTCGAATTTTATGGGGGTGAGGGAACAGTAGTTGAAACAGCAGCAAAAAATGGATGAAAATACCTGGGAGAGAGGCGAGATGACGATGTGGTGAGGTGGTGACGATGCATAATGGTTTCGATGTAATTGCATTCGATCTCGTCGCTTTCCGTTTCTATTTTATTTATTTTTTTTCGCCTGGCACCCAAATTTATCACCGCCCCAATATATACACATATATAACATATACATCTATATCTTTTCGCTCGCCTCTATATATGAACGACGAGATGCCACGTCAAAGGCCAAAATTCTCAATGGCAGACCGCCCCTCGTCGAGTGGGTGGTGTTGGTGGTTTGCTCAGCTCGCTCAGCTGTTTCCCTGGCACTCGCAAATGTATATATAAATCGGAATATATATATCCATATATATATCTGCGTTTAGAGGTACGCCCGATAGCAGTAATAGAAAACTACAAAGAGTGCATAGTAGCAGACAAAGGCCAGGAACAGCACTTTCAGTGTCTTCATGTTGATTTTCCTTTCTTTTTGGTTTGTCACTGCAATGAAGATCTCCGGTTTTTCCCCATGAGGGCCATGTGGAGCCTTAGGAATTTCAATGAGTAATACTCATACCCGGTCTCGGTATAGTACAGATTTTTATTATAATTGCTCCCAAATTGCTGGTAATTTATTTCGCTTTATTGATTCAACGGAATCCTAGCAAAAAGAATGGGAATATTTATGACTTGAGGGGTATTACATATGCGAGAATCGATTTTCTAATAGAAAATTTAGAGGGTTTGTTGTATAGATTTTTTGAGGGAATAATAGTTTTTGTTGCTAATAAACTGGAATAATTTAGGGTACGTTTTTTGGTATACTTTAAACATGTATTTAAGATTATAAATATGGTAAGCAGCCTTGAATTTAATGTTAAGAAATGTTTTTTTAGTCGGAAAATGTTTAAATTCTTAATTTTACGATGATTTAAATAATTTAATAAATATTTTCCTGACTCTTCTAAAGTATATTTTCTCTATTAAATGTAAAGCAATATATTCCTCACAATTCAGATAGCTTAAAGAGTTTAATAAATATTTCCCTGACTTTCCCTTTATATAATGTCTTCTCTATAACATTTAATAGAAAACAATCCTTTAAAGAGTTGACTCTTCCACAATAATTTATATTTTCTACAATATTTAATGCAATTTATTCCCCACTTTTCAGATAGTTTAAGGAGTTCAATAAAATATTTCCTTGACTTTCCCAAAAAAATTGTATTTTCCCCGTTTGAAAATTCCTTTTGTCTCATAAAGAATGCAACGAAAAACCCCGACAGAAAACCACTTTAATAAAAAACAACAAAGCATCAGTTGTGGGGGTAAAAAGCGCGTATACGCCATGTGCCAAATTGCGTATACGACGTGTGGCCAGAGTGGTTGCTGCATTCCCCCCGTTGTTAAGTGCAACCTACAGCATCCACCCAAATAGCGATACAGAGACGAGGGTTATGCCAAAAACTTGGAAATTCCTGCCACTCAATCGGGGGAATTTTGGACGAGTTGCAATTCCCCGGGAACAAAGCGTTTGGTGGAGACGAGGCCACCGAGTGCTCCATCACTGCCTTTTGAACTATTGGACTCCCTGGTCTTGTTTACTTTAATCATCTTGCAACACGACGAACTCGGCAAACATTCTGCGTATTCTCGTATTAGCTTCTGACTCTCGCTTTTATTGTTCTTTTGCGGTCGACGGCAAAAGCGATTTGGGTTTTATTTTGTATTTTCTTTATCTTTTTTTTTTGCTGCTGCGGAGTCGAGTCGCATCGCGTCGAGACGCCAGGAGAGGCGAATTCTTCAGAAGCTTTTGTTATTAATAGACAACATACACACACCGAGCGGAATCGAGAACAAAGGAGGCTGTCTCTCCCTCTCTTTCCCGTCTTATTTTCTATTTTTTTTTGTTTCTTATTCATTTTCTGGTTCTCCCTCTCCCTCCCAGTCTGACAATGTTGTTTTGTTTAAACATTAATGATGATGAAAACACACGCAACCAGGAGCAAGTTGCCCAGAGATTCCCTCTTTCCCAGTTTTCTTTTCTTTTTTTTTTTGTTTTTGTTTAAAAACCAAATTGATTTCGAGCTGAGGAAATTGTGGCAGAGCATTGCAGCAACAGGCCAGGTGAATGGTATTTGCACACCTGCTGGAGGAGGTATAGCGATGGTGCAAGGGTATTAACCTTTTATGTGGCAAAAGGTGCAAAGTACTGAGGGAACTTGCATGGGTTTTTTTTTGGTACAAACCCTCATAAAAAACTTCTTAAATGAAAGGGTTTCATACGAAATGGTTGTGCAATTTTAAAAGTTTTTGGGAGAGTAAACATGAAGTCTACAATGTTATAAAGAAAATAAGTTTTTTTAAATATTTGTTGAATTTTGTGGAAGAGAATATTATTTGTATTTATTTTAGAGCCTTTTTATTGGGAATGTCTGACTTGATTTATTTTTTTCAGTGAGATTTTATATTTTATATATTATTTTATTTCAATTTTGTGAAGAGAATTTTATTTGTATTTACTTTAGAGTCTTTAAATTAAAAGTTACTGGCCTGATATATTTTTTCAACGAGATTTAAAATTGTATATATTATTTTGGAGCCTTCTAATAACATACTTCTGGCTTAACAAACATTTAAAGCTCATATTTTTTTGAGCAGAGTATACGATTTAAAATATATCTTTAAATAAATAAAGTATCACGATAAATATGCAGCTTATAAATTTTAATATCAGTGCTTATAGAACTCAAAATTCTATACTAAAAAAGGAGAAATACCTAGACTGGCTAAGAAGTATTTATTAAGCCCAATTACAACTTTTCAGATACTTCCCAGATACTCCCCATCTTTGGCAATCCCAAAAAGATGTGTTCAAACACCTGCTGGAAATCTCAAAGGTACTTAAAGCATTGCATGCTTGTTTAACCATAAATCGAAGATGATATTGCCAAGACAACAAAATACAGCAAATAGAGCAATCAATCTGGCGCAGCAGCCCCAGTAAATATATTTCCCAGGCCACATTATCAGAGTCTCTCTCTCTTTATTCTTCTGATAAAGAACATTTACGTATGAGCATTTATTTATAAACAAGCCAGCGGCCAGCGAAAGAGACCAGGCGGTGGCCAGAAGGAGGTGGCCAGGAGACGGCCAGGGGGCGGCATGTATCATTGTTATTTTAAAAAGATTTTTTCGAACAAAGCGAAAGCGAGGCAAAAATTCAAATAAAAACCCAAACTGAACTGAACTGAACTGAACTGAGAACTCAGCTGAAAATTCGCTCTGGGAGCAAACGAAAATATTCGTAATATTGTTCAACCGTATTTTAGTGCTTGTTGCCAAAGTCTATTTCATTTTCGTTTCATTTTCCTTCAGTTTGTGCGAAAAACTGTCCCCGCCCGCGTCTCGCTTTAGCTTTTCTTTTCTTTTTGCTTTTCTTTTCAGCCTTCTGCCTTGGGCTAGATGGATAGAAAATTAAATAATAGTCCACTGACTGACGTCGAATTTGTTGATGGACGAACGGCAGGCAGGCAGGCAAGCAGGCACGATCCTGTTTTGTTTGTGTTCGAATGCGTTTCGCTTGTTGTTTTTGCATTTTGCATTTTACACACTTTGCCTCTCTCCTCAGCTTTTAGTTTAATCAATTCGCACTGCAGTCTCTCTCTCACACACACAAACAAACACACATACACACACTCTCTTGCCAGCGAACACGCAGCGTTCAGTTTTCGGTATTTTTAGCATATTTTTTCGTACAACTCGCACTATATTATATAGAAGATGGCCGCGGCAGTCAACAGCAGCACATTCTCTAAATTGAAATTATTTATAGGTTCACATAAATTAAGTATTAACACCCAAAGAGCACAGGCCTCATTCTAAAGGTAGTTATTAGCCCCCTTAACTTGGCCAGGTCACTGCAGTTGCACCTTCCTCAAGTGGCTTTTTGGGTTTCTGTAGATATTTTCAGGGGTTTGCCTGGCTTTAATCGATTTTTAGGCTTTTCTCAACTGCACATTTTGGCTTTAAGGAAGATATTTAGCACTCTTTTCAGGCCCGTTTGTTATTCGAACTTTGAACTTATTGGCCTGGCTTAATGGCCGTTATTTATTTGGCATTCTCAATTGAGTTTTGGCCACCGACACACGAGAGTGCGTTCGGCACTCGTGTTGTTCGTTAATCTATATTGTTTTATAACTTATTTAACGCAACGAAATTTTCCACACGCACACAAACACACACCCTAAGAGGAGGCGAAACTCGGGCAAAAATTTGTTAAGAAAGACCGAAAAAAAAAAAATAACAAGAAAATAAGATGTGAAAATGTGAAAAAGTGTATGTTAAAAATAGCAGAAAGTCAAAAGCGCGTTGAAAATGCGATGTCGTTGAGTTGAAATTATTCGTTCCCGTGCCTTGATTGGTTCCAAATCAGCTGTTTTGTGGAGCAGCAAATACCGCTCCGGATGCGGTATAAGCGGAATGCTGCTTGCCGGATGCGGATGTGCGGTGCGGTGCGGTGGTGGAGCAGGAAGAGCGAGCGGAACGCACGAGCGGCGGGCAGCGACTGGCGACTGACGATCCGAGAACCGAGATGGGGAATCGGGATCGCGTAGTAACGACACGATGATGACGACAAATACGAGAACGACAACGACGACGGCGACGAGTCCGCAAAGTTCCCGAAATCCCCGCGAAACCTCTTCAGAGTGGGGCACGTTGCGTATACGCCCCGTTTCAACTAACTTTCTTGTGCGGGTTGTTCTAGTGGCGACGACATTCGTGCGACACGTCCAAACGCCAAACGCTTGCAAAGCGAAAAGAAATCCCCGCCAGCATCCATGCCAGATTCAAGCCAATTTACTCGCTCTCTCTTTTGAGCACTCTCACTCTCGCTTTCCCACTCTCTGGGTTCATTTCAGGGATCCCGAGATCCGCTGAATTCATCTGGAAAGCGACAGAAGAGCGAGCGAGCGAGCTGTGACTTCCAATTAAATAGTGCTCTCTCCACGGGTGGCGAACAGCAAACAGCTGTTACATATCGACAAGAAAGACGTGTGGACGGGGCGTATGAGAAATATTTGGGCATAAAGAAATATGAATGAACGCATCCATCGCATCGCCTGTGTTGATCGCTTAAAAATTTTGTATATATTATTGGCAGTGCTTTGTTTTGCCAGGCAGCTGACTCACTCAACCTTAAAGTTTACGCTTCTAGGTGATAATTGACAACATTTAAGGATAATATCGGTTCAGGGTCCTGCTCCATTCACAGCTAATAGCTGGGCAGGCACTCTACGTCCAGTGGCCACTTATCCCGGTGTCCACTTAATAATGCACCGACCCACTGACCGTCACATGTGTGTCCCACTTTCTGTAAATGCAATTACCACGCCGCATCGGGGCCACTCAGTTTTCCCTCGTTGCACAAGGAGCTTAGGGAAATCCCCGCTGGTGTGTGTGTGTGGAAACCCCTCCCGGGGCCAGTACACGTCACAGGCCATTAACTGGAGTACAGACACGCATCCGCCCTCGAAGGGTGTGCTAAAGCGAAGCACACACACAGGTTATACAATTTCGAAATTAAAAAACAAACAAGGAATACGAGTAAACTGCCAGCTGCAGGCCACACAAAACGCCATTAAACTCGAGAAAAACACTCGGAGAATATTCCTTCATTTCGGCAATAATTTTTGACTTTGATTTAATGGGCTATTCAGTAAATGCCATTAAATATGTTTTCCTAAATATCAAATCAATAAATACAAAGTCCAATGAGATTTCTAATTAGTTTTGCATATTAAAAGGCAATTAATAAAGGGGTTGCTAGCATAAAACAAATATTTCTGTAATTGTAGAAGGTTTCCTTGAAGGACTTCTTTATTATTTCAGCTTTTCTGGGAAAAATTACCTTTAAAAGCCATAATATTTTCTCATTTTAAGGCAAGGTAATGCTGGGGTGTCACAAAATTTCTGGAAATTATTTTCATTTTCCTTTTGGCTTTGGGTTTTCTTTATTTCTTTGTTAAGGCTACCTTTTTACGGGGAAAACTTGTACTCATTTTGAGAAAGGCTTCCTTTGTTCTAAGCACACGCAATGGGAGGTTTTCACACGCACTTCTCAGTTAGCTGTAACCAGTTACCACTGTACAACAAGTAAATATTTAGATGTCCAGTGCAGATGCTCTTGGTTCAAATAAATTAAATATTTTGCTGGCCAACCGTAAACAATGAATTTTTAAAATGAACCACAAAGACAGGGAAGATCTGATTCATTTGTCCTAAAAGCTAGCTATTCAGTCTTAAAGAAGTGCCCCCAACTAAAAGCAATTCAATTCCATGAGCTCCAAACCATTCCCCGACAGCTGTCCGTTCCAGAGGTTCTATCTCAATTTCCTTGCTGGCAGATTATGAATTTAAAATGCTCTTTTTTAATTCGTTTTTGATTGCCCAGCATATTTTTGTATGCTTTTGTTTTTAAATTCCATTATTTACGAGAGAGATCTCCGCCATTTCGTAGACATTTAATTTGTTTTCATCTGGCGTGTTTTACGGCTCCTCGAATAGTATTGAATGCTGAATCGGAAGTCAGCGTCCAAAATACATGTGTGAGTCACGCCGAGCCCTTGCTCTTCGAAGGAAATCGAAACATGAAGCTTCACTTCCTTGAGCTCCTGCGGTGGCAAATTGCTGGGAAAACTTGGACACTGAAATAGGCAAATGATGCGACCAGCTTTGATTGATGACTTATTCACTATGCGAAGGAGAAGGAACACTGACAGGCTAATGGGAAGAGCAATTACAATGGAAATGGACGGGAAATCAGGATTCAAACTAACATTTAGAGCAGCTGACATCAAAGTTTAGTTTGTATTTGCGAGCTTGCTTGCTTTTTCAACTTCTGTTTATATTTTTAAGCTTAATTCCTTAATTCCTTGACTGCTTTCAAACGAATTTCTCTAGAAATTCTACCCTTAAATTGGATTATCTTTTATTATTATTATTTTTGTTCTCCTTCCATTTTAATTCCACTTGAGTAATTAGTGAAACAAAGCCTTTGGGCGTTTTAATATAGCAGCAATTCCACTTCAAATCAGGCCAAAAACGACAGGCACTTGGCAAGGACTTGATGGGTCCTCGCAGCTGGCTGATGGCGAAACCGAAGCTCCTAGAAATCCGATATATATAATGAAATATTCATACACACACTGCCCCTCTTTTTCCTTCTCCTTCTTCTCCAGCTTAACTATCCTTGTATTGTGTCAAATACAAAAGGATTGGAAATCAACACACATGCACAGGACCTCACGCATACGAGCGCCTGCATGCACTTACACATACACTTACGCAAATGGCAGTTATGAGGGGGGAGTGCACCCCCTTTTCCCCCCGGGGGGCTGGAATAATAAGAATAACGAGAACAACGAGCGACAGCAACGACTTGAGGCTGCTTGAAGTCAAGCAAGCGCACACACACACCCAAGGAAACTGTCCGCACACACAAAACACAGCGGTGGTGGAAAAAATAGGAGTTAAGCTTAAGAAAATATATAATTTTAAGAAGGAAAAGTTTTTAGCGATATGAAAAAACATTTATAAGAGTTAGTTTTATATGAAAATTAACCTTTACTAGCAGTAAATACAACTAAACTCCTAACTGCTTATTTTTAAGGATGACGTTGAAGGTGAAGGTGGAAAAAATAGTAGATAAGCTAAGAAAAAATATAATTTTAAATAGGAAAAAGTTATCTGCGATGTGTAGAAACATTTATAATAGTTAATTTTAAAAAGAAATATCCCTTAACTAGCAGTAAATGCTACTAAGTCCCTAACCCCTTCTGTTTAAGCATGACTTGATGGATATTTAAAGGCACTACGACCACGGCTATGTCCCTCTCTATGGCCTTAGTTATCCTAGTTCCTGGTGCGATAAGCCAGCAAGCCGAGGTAGACAAAGCAACGACTAGGACGACAGCAATCGACATCAGCAACGACGTTAAGTGTTTATGGGATGAAACGGGGCCTAATATACATTTTGCGGGCGGGAGTCTCTCTCCTCCTCTCGGCCGAAGGATTACAACGGCAACTAGGCATAACAATAACACTAACACTTAAGGACAAGGGCCGTACTAGAGCCACCGAATTGGCACAGATATGCGCACTCACAGATGCCACATCCCCTCTCTTTAGTTCGAGATGCGGAGACCCGAAATCCGAAAAAACCAGAGTGGGTCGTTGGAGTCCCGCTGTGCGGCGACACCGATTGAAAGACTCTCTGGCACAGCCAGAGGAGGCCTGCGGATCGGGGCCAGCGGATGTGCAGTGCTGCGAGGTCGATATTTGTTTAACCAGCAAGCAGCAACGGAAATTAGGTTACTCCTGGGAGCTGTTACACAACAGGCCGTTCCTCTTCGTCGTCGACGTAGTGTGTGTGTGCTGCTGACAGCAGGCATAAATCTCAGCAAATATGCAAGTTGTGCCGCCTCCGGAATGAGCAGCATGAAGCAGCAGGGGGGCCTTGGAGAGCTGCCACAAGGCAATGCAACAGGAGAGGCCAGAGATGCGAGTAAAGCCTTTTGGCCACCACCTCCACGGAGTGGCCATTCCACGACAGAGCGGGCCTATTTCCCAGCAGATTCCCCAGTATTTGCTTCTTCCGGTTGCTGCCCAGAAAATGCCATCACGAAACTAATGCGACCAACAGCCAAGGGGACACATTCTCATAACACTGAGGAAAAAAGGGGTAAAGAACCGAAATTCATTTAACTAAAGCAAACAAAAATTTAATTAAATTAATTTGTAGATAAGTTAAACCTGGGAAACGAACTTAAAAATTAACAAGTTCTTAACAAATATCATTTCAATAAACAACCATGAAACCGACAGCAATTTCAACCCAAAATAAACACAATTTCTTGACAAATACAAGTAAACACTCTCTGTGACAATTTCCCTTTAATTTCTTCCTGTGCTAACCTCCCAGGACCTCCTGCCACGAATGAACAACAAATCAGGCCCAGTGGCAAAGAGGATAGGAAATCAGTGGAAAAAGCAGGACAGCAGCCTGAAAGCTGAGCAAACAACAAAGCAACAGCAACAGCAAATAGACAAAACATTCAATTTAAAATTTCCTGTCCTGCAAAGGCAAGGACACCCACACTTGCACCCTCAGGAGTGGCAAAGGAGCAAGACGAAACTGATGGAATGACGGAACAGGAGACACACTGGGCAAGGAGCACACAGGAAATCCGCTTCCGTTTCGACAAGTGGCGGCCACTCCTCACCCTGCAGGCCCACTCAGGACCCACCCGTAACAACAAAGGACACATCAGGCCGCATGCAAAATTCAAATTGACATAAACACCGAGACGAGCGCTTGATTGTGCGGCTTGTGTGACTTGTGACTGTTGCTGTTGCTATAAAAAGTGTGCGCCACTCATCCATCGCCAGCCATCCATCTATCCGCCGGCCGCCATCCACCATACGCCGTGTGGTACCAGTACCAGGAGTAACAACACGCCAAATGACACATACATACAGGGGGGGTCTTGAGTTATGGGGGAACTTGTACAACGTCTAGGAAAATTCGACGTCTTTAAAAACAAGAATTAATAGGGGGTTGATTTTACTTTTTAAGTTACTTGCTGCTTATATGCTTTTTGTTGTTTATTTTTTATTGTATTATTTACTTATATTCCTATTTATTCCATATATAACTTCTAAACACTTTCCTTTGGTATTACGATTCGACTCAATATTATTTTTTTTTTGAAACTAATTAATTGGTCTAAAAATTTAATATTTATTAATGAAAGACGATGTTAAAATGGTTTACTGAACTGCTTTCCTATTAAAACCCATCGGAATTTTTATAAATATTATTTTAAGTACCTCTTTTTTAACATAATTTTCTTTTGAATGAAATACAGTTGACTTTTAAACTTTAAACTGGTAAAATTTTTAATAAAAAGTAAGCATCATAAATTAAATATCGAATAAAGAAAACCTGACCTTTTACTTTAAAGTAAACTTAACCTTTAGCTTTAAAGTGAACTTAACCTTTAACTTTAAACCTCTTTTCCACCTAAACACTATTATAAGATTCTAAATACAATTATTTATACTTTTTAATAATTTGCAAAACCCATTTCTAGTTCGATTTGCAGAATTACGACTGTGTGGCAATGAGGGGGTTCGAATCTGAGGCAGGGCCAAAGCCACACGACTCCCATTCCGCGTGCACGCCGCTTTTTCGAGTATTTCTCGAATGTGTGACGCAGAAAGGTGACTGGGAAGGCGACTGAAGTTTGTTATTTCGATTTTCCACCCAACCAACCAGCCAGCCAGCGAACCAAGCGATCGGAAGGCAGCGGCGGAGGCAGCGGTGGCATTATTATTATGGCTACTCACAGATCCTCGGGGTGCCGTCACTTGCACCGGTTGCCCTGCAATTGTCTCCGCGAATATACGTTTTCGTTGGTTATTTTTAGAGCCCTAATGCCGACGTACCGAGAAGCAGCAATTATCTTTAGCGGATATCTATCTGTCTATCTGCTAGATGGTGTATCTTGTGCCAGCCAGCTACTTGTGGATTCTTTGTTTTGTGGCTCGGCTTCTGGTTCTGCTTCTCCTTGTCGGGTTATGAATCGCTCAGGTATTACTCATTCGATGTTAATTTAAAAATTTCGTTGATTCGATTCTTGTTTATAGTTAGGATTGGGTTAGGCCCGCGCGCTCTCTCTCTTTCTCCTTCTTTCTTTCTTTCTATCTATGTATCTTTTGCGGAAGAGACGGGGGTCGGCGGTGTGGGTTAATTTTGGTCTATTCTATTCTAGTTTTGTTTTTCTCGCGCGCGCGTTTCGCGTTCGTTTCGTTTGCGTTGTTGGTTCGTTTCACACTGACTGCGGCAAGCACGGAAAGTCACTGAATTTTCCGCTCTGGCGAGAAAATTCTCAAAAAACTGGGGAGGGAGGGGAAAACAAATGTGTTCCTTTTTTTCGGCAAGCTCTCAGCTGCTGCTGCTGTTAGTGCACTTTCCGAGAGTCTGAGGTGAGCGGCTGGTCAGAGAGCTGCTCCCTCATCATCGCACCTCGATGTTGCCAGACCGCTGCCAGTGGGCCAATGTGGCGTATGCGTAATGCGGGTTTTCCACTCTAAGTGTTCATTGTTTTGTTTGTTTTTGCCAACCTTAATTGCCAACGACTAAAGGTCCCGCAGGGGATTAAGTTACGGCCTATGTGGGTTCGTTGCCCACTAAAAAAAAAGAAGATGATCCGTGGCTAACTTTCCACTTTGTGGGATTACAGGAATATCCTTGATTTACGCGGAAATCCAAATAAAAATCACAACCTGCTTAGTGCGCATTTGAGAAAGTTTCGGTAACAAAAATCTAGCTGCTTCGTGTCCATGTTTAACCTTCAGTGGCCACGCATTGGACCTTGAATTAGAAATTAATTAGAGTCGGAAGCGGAGGGCAGTGGCAGGACACGACCGCTCAAGGACTCGCCATCGCCCTCGCAATCGTGTGTCCCTGTGCTGGTGCGGCATCTACAGGTAGCCGCAGCAACGACACCCACAATCCTCGAGCCCTCGAGCCCGCCATTGTTTCGATTTTCTAACGAAATCGAAACTCTACACGCTGACGCGAGTCAAACAACAAAAAAAAATACACAGAGAGAGAGAGAGACTGAGGGAGAGAGAGCAAGCGACTCGGCGAAAAATTGTGGGGTTTTCCCCAACGCTAGAGGAGTAGGGGGGAGAAAGTCACACATACTGCGCTTCGGGAAATGCATTCCACATCTCCAAAGGGAGGCTGATGCTGCATCCTTGATGCCGCTGCAAATGGCCCGTCAAAGTGCTCGAAAGTGGAAACTTTTCGCTGGCGAAACAACTCCGTCGTCGTCCACGTCCACAATTCACGTTTCACGTCCTTGTTGTTGAAAACTGCCTCAAAACTTTCCAGCTTTCGTTTTGGGTAAATAATTCATGGCGAATATATTTTTAAGCACACAAACATACCAGTGGCACTCACGCACATACACACATAGTCGCGTAACCAAAACAAGCTCGAAACTTGGGAAAAATCCTCACGATTTTCCGGGTTCTTCCCGCTGCGACCAAGGACGAGCACTCGCCTCGACTGTCCTGTGGCAACTGAGCCCGATTGCACTGCCTGTCATACACTCTCTCTCCTTCTCTTTTCACTTGCTTCTGGCTAAAGGCTCCCGACCACCCATTTTCCCACCCAGTGACCAAGTTTTCCTCGGCTAACGCTCGGCTGGCACTCGTGAGCCGAAGAGTCCTCTTCGTGTATGGCAGCATGTAGGCCACAACAGAAACGAGCCTCCTTTTTATTGAATTTTTGAGCACACGCATGGCACGACATCCTTTCGCCTCCTCCTGTGCCTCACCCCTCCCCCCAAAGAGAGCTTTCCCGGAGGCGGAAAAGGGGGTGAACAAAAAGCTGAAAGCAGGTCCGTATGCTTGCGGTAAATTGCAGGGCAACAAAGTTGTAAACAAATCATTAAAGTGCTGGAAATAACTGGGGGTTGGTGGCGCAGCGGTTTCACAGTCGGCTTGAGTCCTGGCAGAAGGATTCGAGAAGTGTGAGCGGTTTTTGGGGCAGGCTCTGAGCTTTACCGAGCTTTTCCTAACGTGCGTATGAATAATCTTATTTCGGATGACCGTTAACCCCTCGGTGAAGTATCAAAAACGGTTAAGATACATTGTTTAGAAGACCTTTTTTGAATAAAATAAAGACATTTAATATTGTAATCGGATTGCCCTAGCTGGGAAGAGTATTCTTGTGCTTTTTAAGATGTTGGTGACATGAAGAATTAGTTTAATTAATTTAATTTTAAGATTTAAGTTATTAATAAATTAGTAGATGTCACTTTTTAAAAGCCGACTGCTAGGCAGTACCATATACAGATTTAAAATAATTGTAGAACGTGTCTAAAAGTATGCTATAAAATATTTCGTCCATTAACTCGCTTTGAATTTTTGTAAGGTTTAAAAACATAACTTTTTGAAAAAAAAAATTATGAATTAAAATATTGCAAGTCTAAAAGGCACGCAAAATATTTTTCTATAAGGTAAAGTACCGTTTTTCTCGTAGTTTGAATCGATTTTAAACTAAGTTTTCGTTAACAAATTCGTTTTATATTCTAACCGGAAGTAGCTTGCGCCATCTGTTGAGCAGCCCCTGAAACTTTTTCAAATGCTCGTGTCTCTCAACATTCGCACAAAGCTCGTCTATCTAATTGAAACCATCGCCTAGCAGAGAGAAAATGTAAACAAATGTTAAACAACAAAAAATCCAAAAATTGAGAGAGAGCTCAGCGAGCAGAGCTTTTTGTGCAAAAACAAATGATTATTGTTTGCTCGCTTTTGGTTGTTGATTCTGAGAGCAGCAGCTGCGACTGGCTTGAGTGTGTGTACAGCGCTGAGTAAGCAACTGTCGCTGTTTCAATGTTCGCTGAGAGTTAGAGCAGGCGAGAAGAGGAAGCAGACGCACAGTGGTCATAATGCATTGCAGAGCAGGTAAATTTTCAGGTAGTAAAAAAAAATCTGTTTGCTTACAATGTTGCTTTGGCTTCGGGTTTTTCCTTTTGTGGATTACCACGGGGCGAGCAAGCAACAGAGAGAAAAGAAGAGAGTGAAGATAAATGTGTGTAATGTGAAAATTGCAAAGACATCTTTACGAAGGATTAAGCGGCATTTTTAAATCTAATGTAATTACTAATACACTATTCAAGATTAGGAAAATACAACTAAATAAATACAAGATTTTTAAATATCTTACTTAGATATCGATATTATATGATCATGAGACTGTTAAATTATACCGGTTTTGTGTTGAGAATCTCCTTAAATATCCCTTTTAAAAATGAAAAATATAACAATTACTTAAACACTATTAATAGTAATTAATAACAAAACAAAACAACAACAAAACCATGATTTTTTGGGACGCACATGCAGATCATTCGCTTACATGTCTGGATCATAACGACTGTGACGGTTGCTTTCTTGCTCATTCCGTTTTATCTTGTGCCCATGCCTGGTTAAGAGTAAAAAGAAAATTTATTTTGTTAAAGATTATTAAACAACACTAGTACTTGATTATTTTTATCATCAACATGTGCCAAATGTTTGTATTAATAAATGTCCTGGAAACGATCTCGCTCTCTCGCTGCGATCCTTTTTTGGGGTGACTTTTTGTGGCAGCACTCTGCGTGTCACAGTGCAACACCAAAGCAACAAAAATTAGTGGCCTGAGCTGTGTGTCTCCTCCACAACCCCCTGGCTGGTTCCACAGTCTCGCATCTGTTTCTTTGCATTTTGTACCGCGCAGTTGCCGTTGCTCTGGCCCTCGTATTGTTTGTATTATTTGTTGTTCGTTCGCAGCAGCAGCAGCGACAACAGCAGCAGCAACAACAAAAGGCCGACAGCTGTGTGAGTGAGTTATATCTGTGTTTCAGAGAAAGAGAGGGGCTTGTTCTCTGTTTGCTCGCCGTTCGCTCGCTCGTGTGTCGCCTTGTTGTTGCCTCAGCGTTCTACGTAGCCGATAGATACTTTTAGCTCTCGCCGCCTCTCTCTGCAGCTGTATCTGTATCCCAGTATCTGTGTGTGTTTAGTCGCCTCGGTCGCTTGGAACGCGAGACATACGACATCGCAACAACAGGCCAACACAATCTAACAGTCCGCCGTCAGTTCCCGAGCTCCCAGCCAGCACCGCGCACCGCCGCCAACCGACACCACGCAACACTCAGGCGGAATCAACATTTTTGTACGTTACGTCAGTCGCTCAAGTTGTTGTTTTTAGTGTCGTTGTTGCTGTAGTTGTCGTTGTCATTGCAGTCGCGGCAACAAATATAATTTTTGGCGCCGTTTTTTTCGCTGTGCCGCAGTGTGTCGCGTTTTGAAATCGCTCTGAAAACAAGCAGTCTTGGTGTTTTGAAATCACCTGCCAGCAAGGAGTTGCAGTAGCAGGCTTCAAAGAAATACGCGTTTTAAAACCTCGTTTAATTTTCTGATATGCCCTAACTGGAGTTTCAAAATCGCCTTTTTTCAAACCGCAAGAGTTTTGAAAGATAAAAAAACATCTTTATAAATTGCACTCGAGCAAGGATTACGAGTTTTGTAGTAAAAAGAAGTTCTAAAGCATTCAAAAACACTGATTGCAGATCAAGTGAAGTTTTGAAATCGTTTTCAAAAACTCCAAGAGCTCTCAAGTCTCCTGCTGCAGTCAGAAACAGCCCTGCGAAGGTCGGCTAACAAAGGTAACTCATCCTCAAATAACAAACAGATACTCCTACATAGTGATTCAATCTTTTTAAACAACATCGCACTAACTGTTCTAAACAGCAACAAAATAATACCCAGCGATAAGCACCAACAACAACAGCGTTGAAATCGCCAGCTAGAAAAATTCTATATGCCATATTGTTGCCCTGCACGTGTATGTGTGTCTCTATTGTTGCTGCTGTTCTATCTAACAAAGTTATTGCTTTTGTTGTTGTTGCTGTTGTTGCTGTCATTGGGCCATGGAGCAATATACAATATGTAGAGAAGGTGGTAGGATCGCGGGGGGAGTGCAGAGCGAGCGACGGGGATTTCTGCAAGTTTTCTGTCTGTTTTGTTAGCTTTAGAAATAAATTCTTTCTTTTATTTGCTGTTTTTTGTTTTTGTGTTTTCGGTTGGGTTTTGTGTTTTGTGCTGTTTCTGTTTCTGTTTCTGTGTGTTTCGGCGGCAGCCTTCTTGTTTTTGTACGTTGCTGTACTTTTTTTATTTGATTTGTTTTTTGTTTTTTTTTTTTTTTGTGCCCCGTTGTTAATATATAAACATGAACATTTCTCGAAGTATAAGTACAAAAACACACAGGCGAAACGGTCATGCTGATATGTTTATGTTAAATAGACGTAATACAATAAATATTGCTATAGCCAGGTTTAGTTTTTTTTTCTTTTGTTTTTTTCTGCTGTTTTCCTGCTGTTTGCTTTCCCCGCCCATTTTGTACATAGCAATCCAACGAAACATTAACAAAAACAACAACGGGCAGAACCAAAACACGCGCACAACGTTCGCCGCGATAATGATAATGATGTTCGTTGCTAATAATGATGACGGGCAGAAACAACACAACAATTCTGAGAGCGCACAGTGGGCTAAAACAGTGTAAAAAAACTTTGTTATGAGAGGGAGCCACAAAAAATAATTATGCATGTAAAATGAAAGATAGTGGTGGGTTTAAAATTTATTACTCTCAAGCTATTAGTTATTTCAGTTTCCTTAATCTCATTCAGGATAATAACTTTATCGCACTCATTCAGGAAGTTTGAACTATCAATTTTTTTACTTTCTTTCGGGATATTCGTTTCACTATTCACAACCCTAGAATTAATCATATTAATTTCATCTACGATAACATCTCTTGCGACAATGAATTTTTCAACTACACCACGTCTTACTCACTTAGTTAATCAAGAAGAAGAGAGAGAGAGAGCTCTTTTTATTGTATAGGAATTGGGTATTCCAACAATTGTTTTGGGTGATTGGACTCCTCAAAACGTGTCCAATAAAGCCAGCTTGTTTACATTTCTAATCAGGGTTTTCTCAAAAGTTCTGATTAAATCTGATAATGATTAAACGATTCGCCTTAAATCAATCATAATCATCACTATTAAAACAACAACCACTACTACTATATACTTTAGACAGGCATGTAAATGAAGGTAAACTTATAGCGATATAGTAAAAAGTACTCAAATTTTGAATATTATTATTCCGATAAGTTACCAAATGGCCGCAAATTTCTCGGAAATCACTCTGTTGATTAAGAATTAAAAAAAACTGTGTATTCGGTACTTATGAATACTGATGAATGAGACAGGTTTCTCTGGTATCCTTTTATCATTAGTTTTAATTTCGTGTTTTGTTTAGTGAATTATATTTCTATAATAAATAAAACAAACAACCAGATCAGTTTCGCTTCAGAGAGAGACACATTTTATTTCTTTGGGATTGAAAATGAAAAAGGAAGGTAAAAGTATGGCAGTTATTATCCCTATGGATTTCTGATAAATATAATTTTTAAACTTTTTAAGGAGCTATTGAATTTATTTATTGCCTAAATATAAAAGTTATTGGTTAATACAATAATTGTTGTGTCGCTTTGCCAGTTTCATATCTCCAGTTCTATTTTCTTTCGCTTTCGCCCCACTGTGCGCACGTTTTTCGCCGTGCCAAACTGGTGGGCTCAGCGCAAGGTGCTGAAAGTGGCGGGAAAACTTTTGGAGGAGATTCAAGAGAGGCCCGAAATCGAAGTCGAGCTGAGTGGAGAAGAGCGAGGAGAGGGGCGGGGATAAGCCGAGTCGCGAGTGAGTGGACATGTGAGTGGGCTGATTAGAATCGAAACAGGTAGTCGCAGGTGCGAGAGCCATTCATTTTGGGTGAGTTTAAGCGGAGTGAGTGAGTTAGTGAGTGAGTACTTGCAGACACTCACTGTGGCGATGCATTTGCTAACATGTTTTTTTGTATTGCAACACAACATTGTTGCCTTTGTGATGTTAATGCTGTTATCAGTGTACGAGGCAAAGCTTTCAGCCTGGTCGATTAAAATACAACAGCAGCAACAACAACAAGCGGAAAGAACTTAAAAAACAACAACATCCAAATTGACTGTTATTTTTATGGCCGCCATTGCCAGTTATTGTTGCTTTTGTAACTATAATAATATGAAAAGTAAACAAAGTTGCTGTCGTCGTCGTCGTAGTCGTTGTCAACATCAACTCAGAACGTCGCAATGTCGCCGCTGCCGCCGCTGCCGCTTTCCAGCTCGCAAAACTGTACTGAAACTGAAATTATAATGGCAAGCAACTACAACAAAGTCGGCCGCAATGTTTTATTAAGTTTCACAAAATATATATGATGAAAAAGCTCTATCGCCCGCCGCCGCCGCTTGCTGAGACAGCACCAGCAACAGCAACAGCAACGGAACAGAGTAAAAAAAACCGAAACCGAAACAGAAACAGAAACCAACACTAACAAGTGACACGGGCACGAGAAAACGAAAAGAAAACCGAACGAACGAACAAAAAATAAAATAAATAAGAGCCAGAACAAAAAGCGAAAAAGCTGAAAACAGAGTCGCTGAGAATTCTCTTTGTTTGTCAGCTCCGTAAATAAATAGGAAAAGGGATAGGAGAGTCTATAAATCGAATATGGGGAGTGTGTAGGGTGGCTAGGTTCGAGGTGAGAAAACTGCAAGTTTGCATTGGCAAACGCTAAAAGTTTTTAGTTAAAATAATCCTCAAAACTATATAAAAAGTATCCCTAAAATCATTATATCGCACTAAAGGTACAAAACTTTAAACAGTGATAGTCACTGATTTGAAATCATTTTAAAATATGCCCTAAAAGTATGCAACAGACATCTTAACTTCCCAAGACCCAGCATCAAACCCGATCTAAAGTTTGACTTTTAAAGCCAAATATTTCTTTTATTTTTTTGAGTTACCCATTTAAATGTCAGCAAAATTAATCAAAAATGAATAACAACAATACAACATAATATTCAATAGCCATATTCTTTCTTTTTTCAGGCTGCGAATTAGCTCTAGAAAATCGCCATCGAATATGACAACCTCAACGCATAGCAGTAATAGCAAATCAAATACCAGCAATACCGCCCAGAACGAGAGCGAGGAGCAAGCTACTGTCCCCAACCCAACCCACACCCACCACAGTCCGACGGGATCGGGATCCGGAGTCTCGATCGGATCCACCAATCGAGTGATGCAGGCGGACGAGGACTTCAACATCCGCTTTGTCAATCTGGTGCGCAACCACAAATGTATCTACGACAAAAAGGTGCCCGAGTATCGCAACAGGTAAGTTGAAAAATTCCCCATAGTATTTTCAATATGTAAATAAACTTATCCTTTTATTAAAGGGACAACCAAGAAAAGGCCTGGATGCTTATATCCCACGAGACACGGGAAAGTGGTGAGTGTTAATTAGATTGCTCCAAGTTCAACCTGTACTAAATGAAGAAATTCTTTCCCCATTATAGTCATACACTGCAAGGAGCGATGGCGTAACCTGCGCGCCTGCCTTTCCCGCTACATCAAGCAGCAGTCCGGAGCGGAACCGCAGCACAAGCCCTACTATCTGACGGAGCACATGGCCTTCCTGCTGCCCTTCCTCAAGTCCACTCGCAACTCCCTGGAGAGCAACTCTAGCCTGGCGGCGCTGTACCAATTGTCCCAGCAGCACCAGCAGAGCCGTTCCCAGCATCTGTTCCATCCGGCCATCCATGGCCACGATGAACCTAACTACTGCTCGCCCAACAATGCCAATCATAACAATAATAACCACAGCACTGGAGAAGCGTTGGGCCTGAAGGAGGAGCAGGTGCTGGAGATGAAACACTCGTTATCGGAGAATGGCGACGACGAGGAGACCATTGACGCTTTCGATCCGGCGGTGACCAATGCCCTTGGCCTGGAGAATACGCCAATCACCATTGCCCAGGTGACTGGAAGAGCCGACGGAAAATCGCCGGCCAGGAGTGATACGGCAAGTGCGGACAGCATGCAGAACTTCATTCCGGACGTGCAGCTGGCCGAGACCGGGGCGCAGCTTGTGTACAACGATGAGGGTCGTGGCACGCCGCCGCCCCTGCATTATCACCCGAACTTGCTTCCGAATCCCATGGCCATATCCTTGGGGATGGAACACCGCCCGGCGTCCTTTGAAACGTCGTGTGCCAAGAGGATTAAAACGGAATGCGAGCCCACCAGCACGATGGCGAATTGTGGCAGCTTCTGCGGCGGACTAACTCCCTCGGAGATGGCCGACATGGAGTTCTTTCGCAGCATTCTTCCCGACCTGGCGGCTCTCACGCCCCAGCAGCGTCGCAAGTTCAAAATTGGCATCCTGGAACTAATCGATGATGTGGTAACGCGGTACCCCCGCGCTCCGGAGAGATGTAACGGAGCCACAGGAGTTAACGGCAGTGGCTGCAACGGCAGGCAGACGAGACGCAGCTGGGGTCACGAGTGGCGGAAGCATTGAAGGCCGAGTAGGGAGGAAGGACCAGAAAGTCACTAATCCTTAACTAGAATTATGATAAGTTAGTTAGCTGCTTAAGGTGGCACTGGAGCTGGGATAAGTTGCCATTAACGCTGGTGTCTCTAGGCCAACTTCAGTCCGCTCACTGTCCAAGTGTTGTGTGCGCTCAATAGGAGGCGTAAGTACAGGGACTAGCCAGGGTTTTCACTTCCGGAATATATATATTTGCTTTCGATTTCGAAAGATTTCTGAATTGCTAAAGACTAATCTATGTTTTCCAAGAACTAAAGCTATAGCCTCAAGTTAAAGTTGCAATTATCTATTTGTGTTTGCCAGTATAAAGTATAAAAAGAAACTTGAATTAAAATCAAATAAATTGTAAGGAAGTGCTAGCCCGATCAGCCCACATAAGCCATTAAGCTCAAAAGGGACTTGGACTGGGAGAGAGGAACCTAGAACCTAATTGTACAATAAATTTGTAAATTAAAGTATTTACAGATTTATTGAAGGAAGAAACGTGTTCTCTTTCGCTTCACTTGCCAAGTTCGCTTAGAGCATATTAATCTAGCTGTAAGGAATCTGTATATATGTCTAAACTATAGAATCGATGTACAAAGCTGTTCCAAGTTAAATCAAAGAATAAGATATAAAGGGAAGGATTGAAGGAAGTCAAACTGCTGTGTCAAATAATAAACCAACAAGTGAGAGTTTGGAAAATTACATGGTAAACTTTAATTTAAAATCGCGACAACTTCAACACATGCATCTAGGGTCTTTCGCAGGGGCCATGCCCCGTCTAGGCTAGCTCTCCCCGCTGAGAGAAATGCACAGGAACGAATGATCCGTCCCTGTCTTCGCACTATAAGCTAAATTTCGTTGGCTGGTATAATCGGTTAGGATCGGATCTACAATTTCGAGGAGCCAGCCTTGGGGTAGAACTTCTTCGTCGGGTCCTTGGCCATGTCGAGCAGGGTTTGTGACGGCTTGAAGGGGGCTCCGTACAGCTCGGCGTACGACTGCATCTTGCTGACCAACTTGCCGGCTCCATACTGATCAACCCAGCGGAAGGGGCCGCCGGAGAATGGCGGGAAGCCCAGTCCGAAGACAGCGCCCACATCGCCTTCCAGCGGGCTGTCTAGGATCTTCTCCTCCAGACACAGCACTGCCTCGTTGACGAAACGCGACACCAAGCGCAGGGTCAGATCCTCGGGGGTGTTGGCACCCTTGGAGACCAGGGCGTACTTCTGCTTGATAATCTCCACGGCATCATTGTTCACAGGACGGCTGCCTCGCGTCTGGCCATCGTACAGGAAGATGCCTTTGCCGGACTTGCGTCCAAGGAAACCAGCCAGCACCATGTCTTTCATCACTTCAAGGTTGCCGCCGCTTATGCGCTCACCAAACGCCTTCGCTAGATCGCCGGCAATGTGGGAGCCCACATCAATGCCAACCTCATCGGCAAGGGTGGCGGCACCCACGGGGAATCCAAACTTCTTGGTGTATTGATCCAGATCCTTGGGGTCCACGCCCTCTTGCAGCAGTCTAAAAAGATTCGAAATTTGTATTAAGGTCCTGAGTAACGGGGGACTGTTAAGTAACCAACCTTATGGCCTCCGACAGCATGCTGGCGAGGATGCGGGTGGTGTAGAAGCCGGGACCGTCGCCAACGGTGATGACTACCTTGCCCTGCTTAAGGCCTACGGCAACAGCTTGGGCCACGGTGTCCTTGGAGGTGCCCGGATGCGTGATGATCTCCAGCAGTTGCATCTTGTCTACAGGTGAGAAATAGTGCATGCCAACCACCTTATCGGGACGGGAGCTTCCCGCTGCGATTTTGGTGATGGGAATGGCGCTGGTATTGGTGGCAATGACACAGTGCTCCGGGACAACGGCCTCCAACTCCTTGATCACACGGTGCTTAACGTTGATGTCCTCGAACACAGCCTCAATGATGATGTCCGCGTTCTTGAAGTCGCTGTAATCCAAAGTGGGTCGCAGGTTGGCCAAAGTTTGATCGCGCTCCAAACCGGTGATCCTCTTGCGCTTGACGGCCGTTTCCAGACCCTTCTGCACCTGACCAATGCCGCGAGCCAGGCCCGCCTCGGTGGCATCCTTCATCACCACCTGATAGCCCTTGTCTACAGACACTTGGACGATACCGGCGCCCATAAGGCCAGCTCCCAGTACACCCACAGTCTTAACCTGACGCTGGGGCTTGCCGAAGCGATTCTTCTTGCACTCGGTCTGGCCACGGAACAGTGAGATGAGACCCTTGGACTCGGGCGTGGCCGACAGCTCGCCGAAACCCTTGCGCTCTGCTTCGTAGCCCGCATCCGAACCCTTATCCACGCCAGCACGAACCACATCAAGGATCTGTTCGGAATTGAAGGTTAAAAAACAGCTACAGGAAGCGTTGGTTTAGAAACGAACCTTAAGGGGAGCGGGATAGAGGCCATTGGAGGCCTTAAGCACCTGCTTCTTGGCAGTCTCGAAGATCTTGTTCTTCACAAAGTCCGTATCCATGACGAAAGACTGGATCTTGTTGACCAAACCGGTCTTTTCGCGATTCACCTATAGACGGAAAGTGATAAGAACAAAAATAGATTATCTGCTGGGATCAAAGGTTCATAATACTATGGAGAGTCATGTTTGTTGTATATCAGATATAGTGTGTGAAATGAGTTAATTTCTTACGCGAATTTTTCCACTGGCCAGATCCTTGGCCACCTGAATGGCCGTCTTCTCGAGGTATTCAATGGTATTCTGATCGGCGGGCTGCAGTCCCGGGCCCAGGGGATCCACCAACAGATCAACGATGCCCAGACGCTTGGCACGATCGGCACGCACTTGCTTGCCGGTCAGTCCCAAATCCAAAGCCGTTGGCACAGAGGTGAGCTTGGGCAGGCGAACAGTGCCACCGCCGCCGGGCAGGAGGCCCAGCATGACCTCGGGCAGGCCAAGCTTGGTCTTGCTATCCTTGGTGGCGATACGATAATGGCAGGCCAGCGCCAATTCTAGTCCTCCGCCCAGACACACACCATTAATGGCGGCCACAATGGGTTTCCGGCTGCGCTCCATCCGGTCGAACATAAGTTGAGCTCCATGCGAAATCAGTGTGGCCTCCTCCGCCGTCTGGCAGGCCTCCAACATGCCGATGTCGGCTCCGGCGACAAAGCATCCCGGCTTGCCCGAGATGAGCACCGCCGAATTGACGGCACTGTTCGTCTCCAGATCCTTGATCACGCGCTCAAACTCATCGCTCACCTCGGAGCCCAGCGAGTTGACCTTGGCATTGGGCGAATCAATGCGGATGACCAGGACGCCGTTGACCACTTTGGTGTGCAGATGCTTGTTGGCGGCAGCAGCAGCAGCGGCTGCCGGAGCGGGATTCGTGGACATGAGACGGCGGGCCGAGACGGGCAGAGCTGTGAAGGGGTTTCAAATATAGTTTATTATCGCACAAAAAAAAAGGCAGAAAAGCAGCGAGACAGAGACAGAGACAGCCAGACGAGCGGCGACGTCAAGAGAGAGTACAAAGTGCAAAGTCCAGTTATGCGGCGTCGACGAGGAAGAATCGATGAGAGGGCCGACAGCGATACCACAAGAGAAAGCCACTATCTTGGGGGCAAGCTCCACGATTCTGGCCCGGATTCCGATTGGCTGCTCCCTGTAAATTCTGTAAATTCCCGAATATTACCAACCTCTTGTGCATCTATTCTGCAGCAATTGCTGTCGCGAAAGTTGGCCAACAGCACTCAGGAATCTCGTTGCCGACATTGCTTCGACTTATAATTCGTTGTCTATCTGCAACTCGTTCACTTTTCGCTTAATAATAGTGTTCAAATGAACTCCGGCACCGTTAGTTATGTGTTCGCGTTTGGTGATATAAAAAACGATGCGGCAATTGTTCAACTTGTTGCACTGTATTAGTGTTGCCAGATGCAAATTTGGCTTTCATCCTAAAAAATGCCAGCATGTGAAATTTCCTCCTAAAAAATCCAATTGTCCCGTCCTCCCTAAATATAATGCAACGACAAGTTGCTCTTAAAGTTAAACACCATCTGGGGAACTAATATTTAAAAGAAAATAAAATATGCTAGCAAAAGGCTTTTAAAGAAAACTGAAAATTTATCGATGTATCGATTTCGATTTTATCGGTGAGTGGGTTCCACCTCCACGACAGCTGGTCACATTGAAATCACGCGGCAAAAACCAAAACTTGCGAACTTTAAGCTTTTTAATAGTAAAAGTAATAAGCAAAAATAAATATATAATTATGCACTCATTTACCCAAAACCCCTAAACTAAACCTAAATTCAATGATTAATGTTATTAATATTTCAGGTCGCTCAACCGGCTTGAATGTCCTTGCCGGACGATGTCCTAGTCCATATTCTCTAGCCACTAAGTGTTCTATATTGCATTAATTTTTAAGTTTGTAAATGGGTTACTTAAATAATATGTTATTAGTTTAACCCTTTATAAAGGTGTACGGTTTCGATCTAATCTATCTGCGAATTCTGTCGTATTTACAAAAGGAAAAAAATATATAATTTGAAAAATAGTATGCTGATCTAGATGTATAAACTGTAATAAACATAGGTTTAGATATAGTTACCGTGCTACCTTGTAAGACGTAAAAATATGTATTTGGTTGGCATCAAAAATAACTAATATATACAATAATTTTTAAGTTTGGAGGTTTCAGAATTTATTTTAATTATAACTCATTATAAAATTAATAAAATGAATCAAATCGAATAAATAATAATTTAATTTTAAAATATATGTAAATCCTTAATCATTCAGTAATAAAATACTTTAAAATCTAAGAGCAATGACTTAGAACTCAAACAATACCTAGTTGTTTTATAAAGAATTGCTTCCAAACTATTTTTACTGTCTATTTTTCCATACCTTTTTGTTGGTAAAAAAAATAAATGCGATTTTGGTGAGTTGCCTCGGTGTCTAGATTTTCCCGTGCCATTGTTTGCGGGCATTTTCCACGCTGACCCACCCCGCTAAAGGATGTTGTTGTTCCTAGGTCATAAAGGAGGCCGCAGGACAATTTGCGGGACACGCATGTCACTCGGATTTTTCAGGTCGTTTCCTCGGATCGAAGTGCAGGAGGACTCATTGAATCCGCATTAAGCGCGCCTCATTTGCTGCGAGGCACAGGCTGCCAGGCTCCTTTGATGCCGCTTTGTCCCCTCAAGTGGCCACTCCTAAATAGGTTCGGATGGGTTTCGATTTTGCCACATTGTCGTGCTTGGTATTGGTATTATTGTGGCAACACACGCCCTTGTGGCATGCACCATATATTAAATAGTTAATCGTTTTTGCCCCTAGCTGCAGCTGCGGCCTTGATTTCTCCGCTGATCCGTCAATGATGTGTGAAGAGTCAACGGAGTCACACTCGAGTCTGTCAGCATCGAAGGTCCTGTCACTCAAATCCTGCTGGTAGCCCGACCTGACCTTTTAGTCTATCACTATATATTTTATTACTTTTATAAGTAAACACCCCTCAGAAGTGGACTTGATTCAAGTAAAAGAATCAGTAACCAACATTTAATAAATTAACCATTAAGCCATTGCTTCTGTTGACTATACAGAATTATATGCCTTCCATCTCCGACTCGCTTGAATGCATCATGAGTATTATGTCAAGTTCTTCGTTTAGTAGACCATCTTCGGCGTTTAGCTCGAGTCCTGAAACCCATCCTTGTTGAGTTTGAGTTGGCTGCTCGCCTTGATTCAGATTTGCTGTTGGCTCCTCCGAGAATTCCCCTGTATAGGACTGACGGGCAGCTTGAAAAATGTTCTCCATGAATTGATCCAGCAAAACCCGGCTCGCTTGCTCAACGATGGGAGTAGATGTGACAGCCAAGTTGCGGCTTGAACGTCTGCGTCTCCTTGTTGCGCCACCCCCTGAAGCGACTCCATTCAAAGCCCGGCTCCGTCCTGTGGTTAAGTTATTTTGGATAAAGCGGCTTTGCTGTTATGGTACTCCGTCTTACCATTCCTCTGCCTTGGCAACACGGCCAATACCTCACGATTTTGGCCTTCTGCGGCCTCAGCTTCCTGAGCAGCCTTGGCGGCCTCGGCTGCCAATTTCTTTCGACGAAGCCTCTCTGACCTTCTGACCAGCTGTCCTGGCTGTGATTTCTTGCGTGGTGTCATTATATAATTTGAACAATATAATATTAAATATAACAAATAGAACTTAACAAATTTGGAAATTTTCACCTAATATATACAAAAAACTTTTCGACTAACAAATTTCTATGCGTATGAATATATTATTTGTTAAAAACATACGTGCTATTCGAAGCTGTACAAGGTTAGAAGTGAGCTTGGAGCTATGAGACTCTCGACAGCTGAAAGTAGAAGCCTACTAGGTGGGTTTTTCTTTACAAATTCATTAATTTTTCATTAACTGATCATGTGTGCTTTGGTAAATGGAAGGTTTTAAATTAGGGTTTAGATTTAAACATTAAACTATAATTTAACGATTTAAACTATATACAATCCTGATCAGCAAACGTTTGAATATCCTTTACAAAAACCCACAGCAGCCACTTCATGGATAATCCCATTGCACCCCCAGAGAGGACAACTCCATTAGCTTTATTTGTGTGCAAAAATTAAAAATCTGCATTAACAAATTGACACCGTATAATATCCGCTTGAATTTGTAATTAGTTTGCAGCGAATGCGAATTTGCCAAAACCTCAATCTCTGGGATCTCTCCAAAGGATTTGCACATTTATTCACGCGCATATTGAATTACAAGGACAACAATAGGATCAGATCTGCAGCATCAAAATTTGCATAATACCTTTGTCGCTCGGCACCCAAGGATAACACAAAGTGAGCAGCAAAGTCAGCGACTCCAAAGAGTCCTCTCTCTCTCCTCATTTGCATGCAACGAACCCTTCGTTCGGCTTCGGGTTTCGAGGGCTAATCAAACAGTAAAAGGACCAAGGACAGGAAGCACACGCTCTGTTGTGATTTATGGCTGGAAATTAACATAAATGAAATCAAAACATTTTAAATGTTTTCATTTAGGCAGGGGTTAGCCGTGAGGCGGCTGCTGCACTCGAATTATATATGCAAATATCGCCTGAAACAGAGTCATTCCTGTGCGAATATCCTTGTGAAGGTCGCACGCGTCCGCGGCACACTTCCCGTGCGACATGACAACTAATGGGCGTTTTGTTTATGGTCGATCTCAAACCCCCATTAGGGTCGAGGTCGAGTACCAGCCACCCCTTCCCGCCACCCTTTGCCATTGTTTCCTCTTTTTTTATAATTTTAATTATTTATAATCGGTTTAAAGAAAAAAAATAAAGGATTCAAACTATATCCAAATGCCTGAGTGGCCTCTGACAGCAGCTAAGCCCTTTAATCGACCATTGAATTTGATTGCCGATGGAAATTGAATTTCAAATATAATTTTGATAGGTCTCAAGAGATGGGGGAATATATTTGGTTCTTTAAACTGACAGGGGTTTGTTTAATAAACATACAAATATAAATAGTTATGTTTTGTAATGCTCTGTAAAAAAGTTGCAAATTGTAAAGCTTAGTTTGCTTAATATTTAATATGAATTTAAGTCTCTCTTTTTCCTTTGGATTATCCTCTTTATACTCCATTTCCAGAACTTTCACTGCTAATATACGCTCTAGCGGTTGATGTTCTTGGTTAACTGGTAAACCTAATAGATCTTTTAAAGGATTTTTGTATTTAACATATATAACTAACTAAAAGATCGAAATTGTAAGCAAATCTCTAAATATGTGTTTAAAAGGAAGGCATCCTGCATCCTGGATCTGGATATACAATTAACCATTGTTTTAAGTCGAGTCACAATTTTTTGCCTAAAGTTTTAAAACATAATATAAAAAGACACACTTCAATTCAGTTTTGTTTTTTTTTTCAAAAAATGTTTATTACTACACAAAAGTTCATAAATAGGTGGGCAATGTGGCTTAACACTCTAGAGGCTTATGTTTCTTACGATTATTTGTATAATTATTGGTCTTACATGGACTAAAACTTTGGAATAGCTGGGAAACAAGTACGGGGAGTACAAACTAGAAACGTTTAACTCAATATCTCATATCTCATAGGTTACATCATAATAATAGAGCCAACAAGCAATGGGAACATGTGAGTGGAAATCAACTAAAGACTAGAACAACGCTTGAGTGGTGGCTGTCAAGGAGGTGGAGGAGATCTGCAGGAGATCCCCTTAGCAGTACACGGGATCGGTGCTGCTGGCTGTTGGTTGGTGGTAGGTCGCGTCCATCTGGATGTTCCACACATTGTCCACTCCCGAGTTGCTGTAGTAGTAGTCCGCCGGCGACTGCTGCTGATCCTGCTGCTGGTAACTGCTCGGCGTCAGGAAGTTGCTGCTGTGCTGCTGGTAGGCAGCGACTCCTTCGTCGTACAGCAGATCCACTGCAGCGGGAGTTGCTCCTCCCACTCCCCCGTTGAGCGTGGACTCGAACACACTGAAGATCTCTGAGCTGGTTGTGTAGAAGCCGCTGTCCTGCTGGCTGGCTGCCTGACTGCCACCGCTTACGTCCAGGGAGTGGGGCGGGGCCAGGTATCCGTTGAAGTATCCATAGTCTTCGGAGCTGTAGCCGGAGCTGCTGGTCAGGCTGGAGGTGTCGTCGCAGCTCTCGTAGACGGGCATGCCGCACTGGAAGCTGCCGGAGATCGGCTGCTCGTAGCTCGTAGAGGCCACCAGATTGTGCTGCTGTTGCTGTTGCTCCTGCTGCTGCTGCTGCTGATGGAGTTGCTGCTGGAGCTGCTGCGGCAGATTCTCCTGGTAGTAACTGCCCGAGGAGCTGTGCGAGGAGAGTGGCGAGTGAAGCATATCGTAGCCGTACATCCCATGGTCATAGGTGGCTCCCTCCTGCTCGTAGTAGATCTCTCCATTCCATTGACTGGCGGCAGGAGTGGCGGCCACCGATCCCGCAGAGCCATAGCTTCCAGCTCCTGCTGCTGTCTGACCAAAGTTGGTAGCGTGTGTGGGCGTGGATGTGGGCAGGTAGCCATTGTTCAACAACTCCTGGCTGCTGGGAACAGTCTCCTGCCTCTTGCGTTTGCTCTCCTGCAACAGCTGCGACTTGGCCTGCCGTTTGGTGGGCCTCAAGCTGCTCAGCTTGTCGCTGAGAGCTGATTCCCTGGCCAGCATCACGGCCAAACTGCGCACGCGTCGTCCTCCGGCCAGCAGACGCCTGGCCTCCGTGGAGCCCTTGGCCTCGGGACGGGGATGATCGTGGGTGCCCTTGGCCTGGAAGTAGATGCCGTTGCCGTCACGACGCCAAAAGTGTGTGACCGGATAGCCGCAGTGTCCGCGGCAGGCCTGGATCTCCAAGCGACCATTGCAATTTCTGTAGAGACAAGATTAATACAGAGTTAGTTTTTTTGGTTCTATGAGATTCTTATGCTGAGAGGAAACCCACCTATTGGGACACTGTTTGCCCTGCTGCTTCCTCCGGGCCTTGTCACAGATGGCGGGCCTCAGATGAACACTGGCTCCATTAGGCAGCTGGCACTTGGCGCTGCAGAGGAGCACACCCAGGCAGCTCTTCTTGAGGATGTTCACGTTGTGGTTGTTGGTGTTGCGCATGGCCCAGCCGCTGGCATGTTTGCGAGCCTCATCGCTCTGGGAGGAGTAGACCAGCCGGCAGTGGCCATTGGCCCAGTCACTGAAGTCATCGAACTGAACCACCGACGGCATCTTCGAGTCGTTGATGTCCCAGTCCAGGGACACACGCGACTTGGTGGCCGGAGGACTGGGCACGGGCACTGGAACTGGCACGGGCACTGGCACTGGCATGGACATGGTTAAGCCGTTCAAGACCATAGTTGGGTTTGTGTTTTGTTTGTCTTAAAATTGGAGTCACACGCGAGGGGTTTTCTATTTCCCTTTTTCTCTGTCTTTTTTTTTTTCTCTCTCTATTTTTTCTGTTTATTTTTGTTCTGCTTATTTTTGTAAGAGTTTTTCTAAAGCTCGATTTTTCTTTCGATTTTCCTGTGGAGCGACGCGTCCGTTCGCTTCGACTGCGCAAGGCTGACTAACTGGGCCTGCTCTGCGCAGCTCTGTTAAGTTGCCGGCTTGCGAAGCGGCAGAGCGAGGCTACGAGGAGGGTTGTTTCCAACGGCCTGCCATTGGCTCGCCGTTATCCGCTTTATCCGCACTCAAAACTGGAAACTGGAAGGAGGCCTCGCTGGTTTGATTGGTAGCAACAACCAGCAGCTGGAAGTGGAAGTGGAGCTGGAACTGAAGGGAGCTGAAGCTGCTGCTGCTGCTGCTGTTCCTGCCCTGCTCTAGCACCTGCGGTTGCAGCACGCGCTCCACTGGATAATTGTACGATACAAGAGGAGCCCCAGTTCCAACCCCCAGTCAAAGCTAATTAAGTTTGGAAAAAAGTTTACAGCGCCGGAGAACGGTTGAGGGGGAATGGGAACGGGAATGGTAATGGCACTGGTAATGGTGATGGTAATGGTAATGGTAATGGGGATCTGAGCTGGGCATGAGGCCCGCGATGGCTACACCTGGCCTGGCAGATGCCAGAGGCCTATTTGCTCTCTGTGCCAGGAGTTGGAGTTGGAGCTTGCAATTGGTTTCAGGAAGGGGAAGAGCACACAGAACACATGAGCACATGGCTGGCTGGAGGGCAAACAAGAGCTCGAAAAACAAAATGGAGCTCAGGGAGGGTGACAGTATATTTTAATACAATCAAAGGCAGCATCAGGAAATAATATAAAAACAAAAAAAGAAAGCTAAATTTGGCCAGTCGAATGTTACATACCCTTGCGTTGAAAATCTATCATAACTAAGCCAAAAAGTCTTTAATTTCAATGAGGAAAGGTTTTCTGTGCTAGTTTTTATTAGCTTAAAAAATCTACACTGCAAATGCAAAATTTTTGAAAATAAATTTTTTTTGTGAATTTTTGAGAATTTTAACGATGTAACCCCTTATAATATTTCGAAAAAATTGAAAAAAATTTGTATCGCCCAAAAATGGCTAGATCGATTCGGCTCTTAATGCTGATCAAGAATATATATGCTTTATGGGGTCGGAAACGACTCCTTAACTTACTAAACAAAGATCTGTACTTCTATAGCGATAAACAATTGCCTGGCTAAAAGTTACATTAAATAAATTCAACAATAATTCATTTTCAAATCTTCTAAATATATTTATTAACAATTTTTAATACCTTCAAAAAAATATATATAAATATACAACCAAGGACACACAACTTCTCACGATCTCTTCTAGGCGATAAAAAATTAAACGTTTGCAAAAAAAAAGGAAAGAAACCGAAATGCCGAGAGTCTGGGTTATCTCAACATAGAGATCAAAGATCGTAAAACACAATTTAGCACGCAAAAAAAAAAAACTATATTAAAGAAATCCCGTTAAGGAAAACCAACCCCTCTCTCTCTCTCTCTCTTTCTCTCCAGAAACCCAAACCATAACTCAGGCATATGAATGAGAAGTTGGCAACACACACAGAACTTGGACCGATCTCGAGTCGGAGATAAACCAAACAAACACAATCATTAAGAGGCTGCCGAAAGGGGTGGAGGACTCTGAGGAAACTCCATAATTTTCACACTTCCTCCGAAAGCCGAAAGCCATGCAATTATGACACGAACTGTGTGCGAGAAACCCGCAGCGCCTTTCTGCCAAGGAGTCGGCCGAGGATCGTAGCACGCGATAGCGGCTCAAAAAGGATTACAATGGGAAAGGGTGCGCCGTCTCTAAGGATTCGAGGGGCGTTGACACGGAAGAAAGTCATGACGTTGCATATTATGAGGCATCGTCAGGCATCTCTTTTACCTGGCCTGGGATTCTGACTCTGATTTTAATTCGGATTCCGGCTTCCGACTGGGTGCCCAGGTGGGTGTGTCCCCTTAATGAGGCCCGAAATGAACTGTTCGATTTCAATTACGCGAGATCACTTTCCAATCAAATTTATTTGACACTCTCCCAGCGGGTGCCTCCAGAACTCTTTTGCCTCCCTCTCTCCCGTCTGGGTCTAAATTTCTAGCTATAAAATTTAACCAGAAATTACGCATAAATGTCATCGTAAATTCGACAGTCCTATGCGGCGTCGTGGGAAGTTACGCCCCTGGCACAAAGATATATAGAGAGATATAGCAGGCTCTGATGTGAAGGGATTTCGGCCAGGGATTAGGCAACTGTCATGCATATGGTCAGGGAGATGGGCAATGTGTGAATGTTAAAGGGATTTGTTGGATTAAAGAACTAAAAAAAGTTTAAGAGAATGATTTTTGAGTTTAAATATATTTTAATAATGAAAATAAATTAATAGATATTGAATACAGGCGTAAATTAAGTATAAGTTACTGAGAAACGAGTTTTCAAGACCTATAAATAAATATTAAACTTAATTACAAATGAAAGCAGTTTCACAAATGTCTATCTAATTTTCAAATGGTTAAGTATTCCACTTCTTAAAGTATTTTGTTAATGAAATACTCAAAGCCTAAGCAGTTCATTTTAAATGAACTCATTTATTCGATTTCCTATACAAAAGTTGTTTAGCTTAATAAACCTCATTGAGTACTTACCCTTATTCCTCCAATCATTAAATTTCTCTCTAGGAATGTTGCTTTACATAATATGTATAATATAATGTGGCTTTGGGGTAAAACTTTCCAAAGACTGGTAGTCATTGATCTGTCAGATCATTATGCCTCTGCATTACACAGTTCATCCCCTCATGACCGCCGGAAATAAAGAAAGTTTTCGCTTTCCCTTTGGAAGCTTATCAACCATCGCAGATCTCCATAAAAACAATTCGCAGCTAATTAAGTGGAACTGCCCTTGGGTAAAGTTTTTTTTGGGATATAGAAAAAGTCAACTCTATTGCAATTAAAACCGCATATAAATATATATGTATATAGTGGAAAATCATTCAATTGGCAACTAACGACGATGAAAAGATCCCATCGAAGCGATAAGACTCGATGGGACTCGTCCCCGTAAATGGTAAATGATTTAAAGCAAGTCTCATAATTTCTCATTGTTCAACTGGCATTTCCACAAACTGATAAATGAAACCGAAAACATAAACGACAACACAGGGATATATGCCACAGGAGAGATCTAGTCGGGGCGATAATCGAGAATACCTTTCACACTCGGCATGGGGCCGATGCCCAATCGCCGATCGTTGGAATAAAATGGGAATTTGAAAATTGGAAAACTGAAAATTGAAATGTAAAGGGAGGAGAAAATGCTTGGACAAGTGATCTGCTGCTAAGTAGCTTGGCTCACTAATCTGTCCAAACACAGGCCGAGGCTCTCGGGTCAAATGAGTTAAGCCGAGGTCGAGGTCAGGTGTGTGTGTGGACTCCTCTTGTGTTCCCTTAATGGGCTTACATCTAGGGAATATTTATTTTCACACTGACCTATTGTCTCTCAGAAGGATTACCAGTGAAAACTATATAATTTCATATTTTCCCACGTTTAATAGATATTTCTTGTACAACCCAAATTTCTCTAAAATTCTTTCTCGTGCATATTATTTGCATTTGTTTTGTAAAAACTATTGGCATTGGATTACATCATATTTACGGGAAGATTCTCCCACAATCCTCCGAGAGATGCCCGCATTCCTTGTCCTAAAATTTCTCAAACCCCAGGATTGTTTCAATTGTTTTCGAAGCGCGTGGCATTTAGCGGTGTTTTTAGTTTAAAATGTATTTCCCAGAAACCCAGACAAATATTTTTTGTATTTTGTAATCAAAAAAGAAAAGATATCGAGAGCAAATTGCACACCGTAAAAAAACATAGAAGATTTTTCACACTTGCCGGCGGCGACAAAGCGATTCGCGATACGCAATAAAATCTAATTAGTAAACTCAGGCTGCCTCTCAGAGGAAATAAAAACAAAAAACCCGAAAGCCGAAACTGTAAAAATTTCAGGTACTTGGTTTAAAAAAAAGAAACACGACAATTCGACATGGCGACGACACTTCAGGCCAAACAAAGATGCCCAGACAAAGGACACACGTACAGGGGACAAGGGACAAGGACACCCCTCTTTGTGGACTTTAAAAAATATAAAATAAAAAAACCACCCGATCTCGATGCCGAAGATCTAACGCTGTTTACTCAAGCGAAAAAGCGAAAATCGTGAAGCAGTTGAATTGTTGAAAATTTTGCAATTTTAAAAAATCAAATGGCACATTAAGTGGCGAGCTCCTCTTGCGCAGGACTCGCAGGACGTGCGCCGCGTGTCGAATTCTGTCAATATTTCCGGTGTGTCTAATGACAAACGCATGTTTACACGAGTGCGAACACATCCGGTTGGAGTAAGTCGCTCCTCTGATTGCGGAGGCCGGCCTTCCGCGAATATTTCACGGATATCAAGGACCTGGTCCTGGCAGCGACGGCAATTAAATGGATTTACTCAAGCGTTCGCCTTTATTCGATGCGGCAATTTATAAATGATGGGCGCGATCTGTCGAAGGGGTTTGCTGGAAGGATGATAAATGATCCTGTGGTGCTGTAAATGTTTAAAGTCCTTAAATTTACGGGAGTGATTTTTTTTATTTTAGCAATCGAGAAGTCAAAGTTGTGAGGCATTTGAGCATTGAATTTCTTGCTAAAGGTGGTTACATTGAGGCATTACTAAGACTGGGCATCTCTGCTCTATAACACAAATATTTCTTTAACTTATTTTGTAGAGAAGCCAACGACCTAAGCTATTGTCACTCCATTTATATACAACTGCAGTCATTGCCCAAATAGTTTATTCAACTGCATTTGAATGTCAATTAGCTTAAATTGCTAGTTTTGACTTACAACGAACGATGGCCGTTAACACGCCATGGCAAGTCATGGCAATTGAGGGGCAGCCAGGAGATCCATATCCATAACATTGGAATCATCAACAGCATTAGAGGCGAGTGCATTCACCTCGGGATCACCAAAAGATCTGCCTATTGCTGGAGTGTATCTGAAAGATACACATCCGCTACTGCTGCTGCTGCTGCTGCTGCTACTCCGTCGCACTCAATTTAATTTAATCAAATTTTCGACTGCCGAGGGTTCGCTCAGCTCTATAACTATTTTTCGGGGTGCCTCTTGTAATTATTAATAATATTTTCAGCTCGTTGTTGTGTGTGCACATAAAACGCATCCATAAACAAAATGGCTGCAAAGTTGTTTATTCAGAACGCGGCACATAACTTCAATTAATCTCAATTAAGTGGCAAATACTCCGAGCAGACACGGAGTCCGTGCCGATGAAAACTTTCGTTTTTAGGGTTCACTTAGCCCTTTTTTGGGGGGGTAGAGCCACTGCCCCTGAAAATCAATTGAGGAGGGTTTGCCCCAGGCCCTGCCACATCAATTCTTATTGTAAAACCAGAAAAAAATTGGAGAAAGAAGGAGTAGGAGTTCTGCGTTTTGAAGTGGCCAGTTTATTGGCATGTTAAGGCCATAAAAAGCGTTGTTAATTTTTTGTTGGGGAGAGAAAGAGGGTTTTATTAAAGGAAAATAATTGCAAAGGGGCTCATTAAGGCATAAAGTTATGGAAGTTTTTAGATTATTAGATCTTTTATAAAGGTTTTTGGATATAATCAATTCTTTCCTTAATATAAAATGTTCAATTTCCTAATAATTACTCTTATTTTTAATGACAAAAAAACCCCCTTTTGATTGGACCACTTCAACAATTATTAGAAATTAGAGCCTATTTACCAAACAATCGCTGAGCAATGGTGTGAAACTGAATTCGTATGGGGAAGAAAGGAAGGAAGGTTGGCAGCCGGGGAACCCTCTCTCCTTTAGGTCCTGTGAGGCTCTTAACCCTCGTCTTGAACAAATAAGACGTCACGCTCATTACAATGCCACAAAGGTTTTTTTTTTTGAGAGCCCGAGTAGAGCGAGAGCAACCCTTTGCAAGGACGGACCTACTCCTTGAAGGAGCAGCACTCCTTTTTTTGTTATTTGTTTCACATTCGTGGCATTTGCTCACTTGAGGATCTCTCTCCGAACTTCAGCTTCAGTCTGTCCTTCGTATTGATTACGGAGAATATGTTCCTGCGATTAGAGCCAGCCAGCAAGATGTTGTGAGTGCATATGGTAGGGAAACCTCGGCACTTTTGTGCTCAAATTATCGCATTATACCCCCGGGTATGCAAAGCATATATATCGTCGATATTGGTCTATTGTTCCGGCTATCAGTTATGCAAAATGCCGAGGACGGGGACGGACGCACTCTCTCTACCCCCTTTTTTGTAGTCCTTTGTCGGATTGCGATAATTTCCATTTTTAAATATTCATTACAAGACGGCGACTGGGTCTGGGTCTGGGTCGGGGTTTCCCTATCGCTTTGATTGATTACTCAAGTGGTTTATCGTGTGTGAGTGTGCGGCAATTGTTGCTTTCCTTTGGGTCTTTCTTAAGGCTTTTGTTCTCAAATGGTAAAATGGGATTTGGATTTGAATTCAGATTGGCATTGGGACTCAGCAAGGGGCGTGGTGTTCCTTTCAGGAGGCCTGCATGTTGGTCACTTGAGAGTTGCCACAGTTTCCATTTAGTTGTCATCTAATAGCTCAGAGCCAGAGTCTGAGTCAGTTATTATTATTTAAATAAATACATTGCGAATTTGCATGGCTGAGCAGGGCTGGTTTTTCTAGTGGTCTTCGAGGCAGCTGCAAGGAAAATTTCGCAACAATTCGACCTTTATGTAATTGATCTTCTAATTTCCTTTTTGGGGGCAGAGCCTGGAGTATACTCAAGGACCTCCAAGGGCGTGACCTCAGCCAAGGAGCTGGAAACCGAGAGGTTCTTTGGGTTAATTTGGTAATTCTGTCAAAGATTTGAGAAATTGATATGGTATGGAAATTGGATGACTTCTCTTAGAGTTTTTCATTTCAGAGTATTAACTTTTGAATTTTACTCTTGAAAATAATACTGATTTATCTGGTAAAGAAATGGACTTCAAAGCAACGACTTTTCCAATCAACGTTCCTTAATTTTAATAACAAATCTGGTCAAATTCCTAATAGAAGCTTTTAAGAACTTGAATAATCTATCAATTATAGACTTAGCATTAGTTTAAAGACTAAAAAGGTTCCTAAAACCTGCTACATATAAGTTCTAGGTCTCGTACTCCCACTTTTTGTTATAATTTAAACCCTAAAATCTATAATTTTCTCACTTAATCCCCCTGAAACAAGTACAACAACATCTGCTGACGATGCGTGAGAAATTTCAACATGTCTGGGACTTCCCCGGCGACGTCATCAAGCCACAGGAAGCTGCAGCAGCCTGCCGCAGACCAAAGCACACAAAGAACCCTCGAGCTTCCACGATGTCTGTCAAGAGGCCACTCATATATTTGCAACAACTCGAGTGGCTCCGTCTCCACTCCTCTGTGCTCCGTCTCCTCTCCGATCCCCGTGGTGCTGCGGTGTGCACATAAGCACTCAAGTGTCCGGAATGGTGAGCTCCGCTCCGGCAGCAGATTGTCGCAATTTGGTTGCCAGTCTGAGAGAGAAGCGGCGATGTGTGAAAATTGTTTTAATCCGAAATATATTAATATTCATTGCTGCTTAGATTTGAAGATCATATATAGATGTGTGTACTTCCTGTGACAATTAAAAGCGGTTGCAATTAAGGGAATTTATTTCACAAAGGTCATTTCCTTCGCCGCCATCATTTTCACCCGAAAAGGAGATCATCATGGGTTTCTCCCAGAGCTCGAGCTGGAGTAATTACCACTCCATACTGTGTGTGTGTCAATCAGCGCACTGTTATGGCAGATCGTCGTGGGTAGTTTTAATTGAATATTACAAGAGGGATGTGTGCATTAATAAGGAAATCAATTTAAATCTCAGTGGCGGCCATGAGAAAAACTAGAGTCGAAACTCTAAAAAATCTGCGGGCGTAGGATCCATGCCGAACGATCGGTGGTGCAAATCAGGGTGATGTGTGTGTGCTTCTCTAACGAACCCAACGAATCCCAAAACGGAACCCAAACCCTCTCAATGAAGCAATAAGTCTCAATTGAATTTGGAGTTTTCTGTAATTAAAGTACAAGGTCATGGCTTTGAGATTGAGCGTTTGAATAGTTTTTGGCCTAATCTTGAATTTATTTTTAGTGACCAACACTGATCAACGCGAAGGCTAATCTCGGTCTTGTCCTAATCGATCAAGTTTAGTTATCTCCGCCAAGTTGTTGTTGGGAGATATGGTTCCAATCGAAACCGTGCGAAACCTGCAGTCACGGTTCCGCGGAGAGACCCGTAACATGCGGGTGCGCACCACCGAAACGGGGAAATCTAATAAAATTGTTGCGAAAACAAAGGCGAAGGCTGAGAACTTATTTTTGGAGGGGAATTTCTTATGGGTAAGTGAAAAGCAAAGAGCTCTCAAGCTGCCTATAAATAAATAATTCTATATTTATAGTTTTAATACGAAAATGCTGAACATATGTTCCTTACTCACCACCTTGCTGCTTATCTCCGCGATTACCGCTGAAGATCCCATCGTAGAGCTCTCTTTGGGCAAAATCCAAGGCAGTACCTTGGAGAGCTTCCAAGGAAACACTATATATGCCTTCAGGGGCATACGATATGCCCAGGCTCCTGTGGGACCACTAAGGTTCTCCAATCCCGTACCTGAAACCAGTTGGGGTGACGAGGTCTTAAAGGCCACAAGCGATTCCCTGGTGTGTCCACAACCAGGCATTACACTCTTCATGAGCGAGGATTGCCTGAAGCTAAACGTCTTCACCAAAAACTTGGAGGATAAACTTCCTGTGATTGTTTACATCCATGGAGGAGCCAATGTCCTGGGCAGTGGTCACAGTGTCTACGAGGCAGGTCCTCAGTACTTACTCGATCACGATGTGGTTTTCGTGGCCTTCAACTATCGCCTGGGAGCTCTGGGCTTTCTCACTCCCAATAGCAGTGAAACGAGAGGAAACTTTGGCTACCTCGACCAAGTTATGGCCCTCCAATGGGTCAGGGATCACATAAGTAACTTTGGCGGTGACCCCAATATGGTGACCTTGCTGGGCATGAGTGCGGGTTCAATGGCTGTAAGTCTCCACCTGGCTTCGCCTCTTTCTGCAGGACTCTTTCATCGGGCCATCCTGATGAGTGGCTCAGCCACCAATCACTATGCCATTGATAACCTTTTCTGGACAAGAAAACTGGCCAGGGAATTGGGCTGTCCCATGTACGATCCCACGGATTTGGTGGAATGTCTGCGGAATGAGAGCTGGATACGCATTGTGGAGATCTGCAAGGCGTGGGAAACGTATCAGTTTGTGAATATGAAGTGGAACTACGAGATCGATGGTTACTTTCTGCCCCGACATCCCACGGAACTAATTGAGACAGGAAGCTTCAACAGGGTTCCTTTGCTGATCAGTTACACGGCCAATGAATTGGATTATACAGCTAATGGTGGGTTAAGAGTGCTATTAAAATCCTTAATTAATATCTCTCCTCTTTTAGTTCACCTGGAGAATGAACCTCTGCTTCATGATCTTGGCTCCAACTTTGTGGAGTATGCTCCTGAGCTCTTCTTGTTCAAGCAAAATGCCAGCATCAGTCAGCGACTCAAGGACTTTTATCTGGGAGAAAATGTGACCAAGATTAGTGAAGAGAATATACTGAACTTTGGCGAGCTCTTCTCCGATGCCATTATAGGCCATGGTGTCCATCGTCTTGTTGACTTGGCTAGAAGCTACACTCCCGTGTTCCATATGCGCACGGATTACGTAGGAGAGCGCAGTGTCTCTGCTGCTTTGGATGAGGACAAGAAGCCCTTAGGAGTGGGTCATGCCGATGATCTCCAATATGTAATGCCGGGTCTGTGGTACGGCACTCTCCTGCCAGAAGGACATCCAGATATTTTTATGATGCAGCGATACACAAGCTGGTTTGCTCACTTTGCCAAAGAGGGGTAAGTCTTTACAACTTGATAACTTTATATATCCTTAGTTAGACTCTAAATGAAATTCTTCCTTTTAAAGGACACCCCTAAACTCAACCGATGAGTGGCCTGCCTGCAACTCCACAGACCTGAAGATGCTCTTCAATGGGGTGGTGACCCAGGTGGGCTTGGCCGGCTATGCCGATCGATATAACCTTTGGGACGAGCTGTTTCCCACGCCGGCCCGGGGCGGAGGCGCTGCCTGGCAAGTCAGCCTTGCGGCTGTTTTGGCCGCTGGTGTTATGGGGATATTAATGTAGCAATTAGGTGTGGAAAAAGCTTATCAATAGGCCGTTTAGATTAGGCTAATGACGCTCAACGATGCTCGCTTAGCGAGTTAGCTCTTGGCTCGCTGCAACTATTTACTTTGATTAATTAATCAACAAAGGCGTGAGATTTTCTCTGCTTTTTCCTTTGGAGGCAATTAGTCTCTGCCTTGGGAGGCGGGCCAAGGCAGCTTAAATAAACATTAATTTGTCTTTAAATGTTTCTGGTTTCGCTTTGCTTTTGTGGAACTCTGACCTTTTTTTTGAGGGGGGAAGCCTTTGAATTATTGTAATTGTCAGGTTTTGCTTGGCACATGTAAAAACCGCTCCTGTTGCCACCCTCTCCTCCTGCCTGGATATCCTGGCACTTATCCCCTTACACAGATGCGCTGCTATTGACATTTACGATTTGCTCTTGCGTGAAAATGCCAAACAATACGATGGGATACAAAAGGATTATCGCCTGCTGCCCCCTTTGGGGGGATGGTGAAAGAGACTCCCCATAAAAGGGGACTTAATAATCAGTTGTCAGCTGTCTTTAATTTGTGATTTTGCTTAAAGTTTTCACGAATTTAAAGCACTTTCCTTAACACTCTTATGCGAATCCCTGGGTTAACCCTTCGCTGACCACAAAAGGACACAAAGTTGGTCCAAAGAAAATATGGAAAATTAACTTGTTAGCTCTCTCTCACTGTGTGTGTGTCCCTTAAAATTTTATGAGGGGCAAAGGCAAATACTACGCATTGTCCTATTCCCTTTTGGGACACAGGACACAGTTGCCACAAAAAGGTGGGCAAGTCAACACGACAGAGTCGCATGACAGGACATCACATGACCTGACATGACATGACGGAGCAAAAAGATTTGCAAATTTTAATTAAATTTCACTTTCAACATTAACACATCGAAAATGATGCGGAGATTAATCCTGAGAGTCCTTAGCACCTTTCCTTTTTTCCTGCAGCAGCTGGAAAAGAGTTGAAAACGGATATCGAGTGGCTTTTGTGACTCAATTACAATAAGTCTATTAAAGTTGTGTCTGCGGCTGGTCTAGACAGCGACCCCGATCAGTCACAATGTCTCCTGTCTAGTCGAGTCCCGAGTCCCGAGTCCTGGCTGTGCGAGCCTCGAGCGCGTGCCCCTTTTGACTTTGTCTGGGTTCATTGTGAGAGCGTCTAACAAAACAGAAACAGCCTCGATCCGTGAGGGCCTGTTCTCGAGATCAGGATCCCGGGATCATCATCATGATGATGCGAAGGTGTTCCAGCTGCCGATTCGTTTGTGGCCGCGTCTCGATTTCACTTTCGCTACGCCTGCGCCATGGTTTTCGATGGAAAACCTGGCTCGATCCCGAACCCCTCCGTTCTTGCTTTTGCTCTTTTTGTGACGCATCATCATCATCATCCCCCTCAGGCACCTCGCATTGCGGGTTTGATTACGTTTTTATTGAGTTCACAAAAGGAGTAAACAGTTTTGAAGTAGCGCCAAGGATTGAATGCTTTATGGGCTTGTCAGGCTGCCTGTCTGTTTGCTGCCCCGTGTATGCGTTCTGTCAACATATCGGATTACGCCCATAATCGCTAATGACAATACAAATTGAGGGAAGTGGGCAAGGATTCGATGCCAGAGCCTAGCGCTTTGTTATGCGTATTTTCTGGGAAGATCCTGAGGAGAACGTTGTCCTGCAATCGAAGCCGAAGTCCGATTGATTGGTATTCGTGGAAGAGGGATACGCTCGGACAGAGCTTTGATCACAAAGGATGGTATGGAGATACCTTTTCTCATTTCCCTCAAAAAACAACTCCATTAATTTCCCCAACTCCAAGGATGGCGCCTAGGACTGACTACCTTTCCGTCTGACAGGATTCCTCTTATCCCTACTCTGCGGTTAATTACATATTTATACAAATCCTTAGCTGGATTGCTGTGATTAATGGCTGCTCCGCCTTTCCCGCACTTGCAGCCGACATCAAAGGACACTCGTATCTGGTTTGTTTGGGTGAAAGTGTTCACATCAAACGGCCTTTAAATTAATTGTTTTCCCTTTTTCCACGTTTTAGTTTCACGATGCACAACTTGATTATTCGATAAAGCGACTCACATGTGAGCTGAGCTGTCCCAATCCCTGTCCCTGTCCCCATTGTCTCGCTGTCTGTGACAGGCTACTCCAAGTTCCCAACTGGTTCCAAGTTGTGTGTTGTGTGTGTGTGGTCGAGTGAGTGTCTTTTGTTGTTCGCTGCGATATGGCAGTCGCTTTTGTTTGATGAAGGCCCAAGGAACACTCATAATTATGCATGTTTTCGGGTCTTCGATGCTAATAGAAATGTTCGTAGGACCACCCTCGCAGCAGAGCACGATTTATGATAACAGAAATCAGAGTTAAACCCTTCCCTATAAAGGTATTATTTCCACCACAAATCAATTGAGTGCAACACCCACTTTCCGTTGCAGATTGCCATCTTTTTTGCACCCAATTCAAAGGACATAAAAAGCGCAAATAGTCGCAGTCATTACAAGCGCGTTAAGTGCCGCCGCCACGTCCTGTGCCAATATTTGTTTGCAGTTTTCCGATATGGCACTCACTCCCCAGTTGGTCCTGCCCACTAATCCTATATCCTAGTCCTCGCTCTGTCCGGGCTCTGTTGTCAAATGTGATTATTAATGTGCTTTAAATAATGAAAACGAAACAACATCCGTGAGTGGCACCCTCAACAACCGACCGAAAATCAGTGCGCCCTCGAAGCGTATGCTAGTTGTCACAAGGGTGCGAGGACTCTGCTTTTTCCAGTTCCCATCTCCCAGAGATCCCAGTGCCAGAAGGACCAACTAATGAGTGTAAACAACGGATGGATGCCGGAAAAAATACAGCAAACAAACTGCCACAAACTGTTTGATTTGTCGCTCAGGACTAATGAAACCAAACATTAGCGTGCCCAGGACGAGAACCAGGACCTGAGCTAGCTCGGGGGTTGCCTCTGCGGATTGTTGCAATTTTTTTTTTCAAAGGGATGTTGCTAGAGAGGGATAGAGGGTGCACTGAGAGAAAAAAGAGAGAGCTAAATGTTTCAGAAAATTGTTTTTACTTTAATTAAACTTTTCTAAACGAAGGTTGCCTTCTGACTTCATTGTTTTACATCAAATAAATCATAGTTTTACCTTTATTTTGTTCTCAAATTTTTTTCTTGTAATTATCAGAAAACCCTTTTGAAGATACCCTCCATTTCTTCCCAGTGTAGAGTGCCGACTGTTTACCCTGACAATGGGTTCCTGTAAGTTGATTACGTGGTTGACGTTGACACTGAACTACAATATGAGGGCACGGAATGCGACTGCTTCTGTGGCAGCTGTCTTCACGTGAACTGCAGTCGCTTGCCCTGGGATGCGACTCAACTCTTCATCACCTTGCGGCACCTTCCGGTGGTAAAAGCTACGTGCTCGCACTGGCTAATGCCCCTCCACCTGAGGAAGGGGGCTAAATATAGCGCCAGTCAAGGGTCAGAGCAACTGGTCGAGGAGCTGGAGTCGGAGTCATAGTCGAAGCTCGACTTGGAGGAGGAGGTGGAGTGACTAGTAAGCAGCTCGTGGGAAACTCTCTCGAACGGCATGCGGGTGTGGTTTTCCTTCTGCGAGTGTGTTTTGGCCACAATTAATGAAATCGTATCGTACAATATATTTTTTGAGTGAGTGATTAATAGTGCGCGGAGTCTGGGAAATGGAAATAATGCTTTTTTTGGGGCGCCTCCGGCGCATCTTGATGCACTTGTTCTAATGGATCCACAAACCAAGGTATTGAGCAATTAGTTAAACGATCCACCAAACCGTTGACAGTGTGTGGGGATCGTGGATCTCTAACATCAATCAGGGGTCAACTTTCACATAGACAGAGTCCAATTTGTCATCGATTAGGAAGAAGCACCAGTAGAATTTCTGACAAGCTCATTAAACTTTTCAGCATTTTTTCCAGGAAAGGAAAATAAAACAAATAACTGGAGGGCTTGGAAGGCTCCCCGGAAAAGGTACTTCAGCCAGAGGTTCTCCCTCTCCTGACCATTAGGCAATTCCAAATCCAACCCTCGCTGCAACTCGATCCATCATCGCAAGCGTCGAAAGCTGCATAAAAATAAAAACTATTATTGAAACCCGATGCCGCGATGACAACAGACAACGAAACGCTGTTTCCTCTTGTCTTCTACGAGGGAGGCTGACTCCCTGGCTGACTGACAGATCAGCGTGAGATGTTCAAATGAGGATGACTCCCTGCGACTGGGTCAGGGCACAGCTTGCGATCGGCACGCGACTCCTCCAGGTTGCCACTCCAAAAAAAAATATTTTCCAATAAGCGGCGCCGCAGGATCATGACAGTTATTAAAAATACTGCCAGGATACTGACCCTGCTAATGGTTTTCTCGCCAACTTATCAGCATATTTTCATCGTCCGCTGACGGATCGCCCACGAACCGCACGCAATTGTCTGTTAAATGCTTTTCACTCTTCGGAGTTTTCCATTTTCCGAGGCTAATAGTTTCGGGGGAGGAGGCGGCCATGCACCATAAACTCGGATAATGCCAGCACTCGACGACTCGGCGCATGCCCAGAGTTTACCTATCAGAATCGGAGCTTCTGTGTGGTTACCTATGTGGGTGATTTTCTGGTGAAGGTTTTTCCCGTGGCACATGCCAATGCAGGTTGGAACGGGGAAGTAGTTAAGGTATTTATTTTTAAATAAAAGATTAAATTTTGTAAATTTCTATATGCTTTAAAAGCCTAACTAAATATAAATATATATTAATGAGTTTCTATAACTTAAAACTAGTTTGAAATATTTTTAAAGTCTATTTTAGATCAATCCCCTTGCTCTTCTCCTTCCCCAACTTTACACCTTCGTTTTCCCACACCCATCTTAACCCATTGCTGGAAATATGTCAATGCCTCTACCATTCGCCCAACTTAACCCAATAAATGCCTGGCATAGCTTATAGCTTTCTGCTGAACAAACACAGACCTCTGTGCCGGCCGAGTGACTCATAAATTGTGGACTGCAATGCACATTCACATTATCCATCGCTAAGGCTAAGGTAAGGAAAAAAAAAGAGTCAAGAGTCGCAGATCGGTGGACACTTTCTGGATGCAATGCCTGTTGTTCCTGTTGCAACTTTAGCTGCTGCTGCTGCTGCGGCCTCAACTGCCTCTTTCTGCTGCTGTCGTTGTTGTTGTTATTTATGAGTTTTGTGATGTTTGTGCAAATTTTTCTATGTAAGAGACACCAACAACAATGGCACTGAGAAAGAAAATGGTTAATAACTTCAAAGAACAATAAAATTATAAATTTAAAAATGTATTTTAGAAATAATTTTTAATTTTAAGAGAACAAACTATTATTAAGAGAGGATATCTTGTATTTTATATTATTACGACTTTTTTTCGAAGTCCTTAAGTAAAAATAAAGCTAAATGTATGTTTTCCCAATACTTTCCTTAGTTTTAAATGCATTTTTACGTTTAAGAATATTAATATTTAATTATTTCGAAAGGTTAAAAAATACTTTAAATTCTTATAGTACTTATAAAGCTTATAAAAAGTGCATTCCGAAGATTTATAGTAAAAAAAACAATCAATAAATCATTTTTATGGTTACGTGTCAATATTATTTTTAATTTAAACATAATAACTATTTCAATATTTTTATTTTAAACCAAATAAAGCCGTTTCAAAGTATTTGCATGTTATTTTTTCAAACAACATTAATTTTTCCCCTCTTTCTCTCTGTGTAAAACTAGAGATTCGCGACCGGATCGCCTTTGTTTCGGCCTCTCAGCGCAGCTTCAAACTGTGTCTCCTGGGCTTATCGCGCGTCAATTGCCAGACAACTTCATTGCCTTGGAGCAAGCCGAGCTCCAAGAGATTCCTGCGCACTGATGTTGACAGCAGGAGTTCCAAGCACGCGTCTTTCTGGCCAGGGAAAACCGCAGAGGTGGAAATGCCATTTCTTGCGGTTCAGTGGGAGTCTGCATCCTCATCCTCGTCCTCCTTGCAATCTAATTACATTTTGTGGGCAAGCAAGCAAGCGCAGCTCAACTGCTCTTTGAGCGATTTCCATCAGTCAATAAAAACCTGGCCTGGCCGCCTCGAGTCGCAGCAGGAAAGGCCGAAACGGACACCTCGGGCTCCATAGACTCCTCCATCTGATATGATTTGGACCCTGGGGGCTCCGGGATTGGGACTAGGATTGGGATTGGGAGTCGAAGCTGGGAGCAGAGAGCAGCTCTCACAACTTTATTTGCGCTTTGGCAGTTCGCGGAAATCGAAATCTGCTGCGACGCTTTGGCCTCTTGTCCAAATATTTCGCTGGAAATTGGAATGCAACGATTGGAATCCTACTCTCTTACGGGAAAAAACTTTCCTTCCTTCTATTTTGTATTTTTTACTTCCCAATTTTTGCATTCAACAAATTATGGCAGCATATGCTGCTCTCGTTGCTGATCGCTGACAAGCGAAACAATTAAAACTAAAGTGGAAACGATCAAACTGAGCAACCCCGGACATGCATTGATCTATTGCCGGCGATAGTGACCACATTCGGTTGCCTTGCAATTTGCATAAATTAATATATTAAAAATTTTCCAACTGGTGGTGGTTGGATCACCCCCGCAGGATCAGAACCCTAGCGTGACTCATGACAGAGCACTCGATTGCCAATTGGAAGGATGTCATGGAATGGATGGTTGATGGGATGGATGGGTGGTTGGTTGGACGACTGCTAGCGTCATGTGTTGGCCTTTATGCTAATGACCAGGACCAGGACACGAGCCACTCACTCGAATTGGACGACTCCGACTCCGCTTTTGACATTGTCATGCTCTGGAGCGTAACCAAACTCCGATAAGAGCAATAAAAACGAGAAATACATTTGTGCGCGACCCACTAACAACGGTGGCAAAGTGGATGAGGCTTCAAAGAGCCACACAACAGAGCACAGCACAGCACAGATGTGATGGCAACAGTCGAGGCTTTAGAGGAGGTGGTCTACACTGAAAAAAAAGGGAGGAAATTTGTACCTGAATCTAGAAAAGATTTTTTACATTAAATGTTTGTAAGTTAAAGTAAAGAAATAATAACGTCTACTAGTAAAGAATAGGTGGATACTTGGAGTTCGATTTTGTATGTTAAATAAAAGTATAAAATAAGAAATATAAGAATTTTTTCAATTTTTTGTCATTTTTAATTATTAATATTTCGAAAAAATTATACGTATATTACAAATATCCTGGTTAAAAGTATCTCTACAACATTTAAATAAAACAAAGACACACAATTCTAATATTTACATATTTGTAGTCTCCCAAAGAAGCTCCCTTAAAATTTCTCTCCGTGCCTAAACAAGGCACGCGATCGACGACAATCCATAATGCCCGACACGTACCGCTGCGGAGTTATCGGGTGCCGACTGTCGTATAATATATGCACCCACACAGCAATGACACGAAGACCCAAAACAACAAACTAACCCGGGGGAGGCGAACCTCATCATCAAATTGGAGAGTTGAAAATATGCCAATTGGCCTGACTGCCTGGCTGTCACTTGGCAACTGAAAAGCAGCAGCAAAAAATATAAAAAAACAAATAGCAGTGGAAATAAATATGCCAAGTGGCGGTTTTTTATTGAAAAAGTACAGTAGGGCCTTCAAGCCTCCTTGGTTTGGCGCCGCCAGTTAAGAGGGAAGAGCCGCTTCCAGATCTCGTAGCGCTCTGCATTGAGGTTCTCCTGGAGCGTGAGGTGCCTGCCAATGTCCAGATAGTAGCGTTTCTTGAAACTAAAAGGACGCCAGCGGATGTCCCTCAAGGCCAGGTCAGTGGGTTTATTGGGATCCCTGAGAAAGTAAAACAAATTAAGGATTAAACTTAACAGAGAACTGTGTTTAAGCCTACCCCTTATAAGCAAAGGCGGAGAACATCCTGACCATGATGTCCACCATGCGGAACTCGTCATCCTCCTCAGTGAACATGCGACTGATTGAGGGTTCCACAAACAAATACATCAGATCGTCGTGATGCACCACGCCATAGGGAGCATCTTCCGGATAGTAAATGTGACTCCTGGCTCCCTGATACGAGAATCGATAGTAGTAGACCTTCGTGGACCTGGCAGCCAAGTGAACAAATCGATGGATTCCAAAACCTGTCAAGGCATCCGAGTACATATTGGACAAGGCATCCAACGAGCGATTTGCATCAATGGGCTGCTCCTGGAAGTAGTGCTGTCTTAGCTCCTGGCTGATATTAGCCGCTCGAGGATCGCTGCCATTGTACATGAAGAACACAGGAGCCAGTGACTCAAAGTTTTCATTCAGAGCGCTCAGCAGGGAAGGACTTTGCAGGATTGCTAATAACAAGATTCCATCTTAAAAAGGTTTTAGTTATTGTCTGAGATACTCACTTAGTGCTGGTCCCACAAACTCATCCTTGGTCATGCCCGTAATGATGGGCACCTTCATAAAGTCATCGTTTTGATAGCTCTTAATGGGATCATCTATCAGAAAACGTTCCTGGCCAAAGTCCGGCTCAATGACAGGCTTCCACAGGATCAAGGGATTGTTCCTGTCGAACTCGAACATTTTGGGCAAGGTATTGGCATATTCCAGGTAATGTTTCTAGAGATTAGAATTTATATTAATTAATTTTCATGAGCTCTGAGCTGCTCTTACCCCTCTTAGACAATCCACCATGTCGGTAATGTTCTCTGTGTGACAGTGGAGCAGCGTGGCCTGCTTGGTGGCCACGTCCATCTGGTGCTCCGGCAGCGACCACTGACCCGTCACAGCTCCACTCATCACAATGGCCCGGTGAAAGAGACCCCTTGACATGGGCGAGACCATGTGCAGGGTCACAGCCATGGCTCCGGCTCCATAGCCCAGCAGCGTAATGGAAGTGGGATCTCCACCAAAGCGGGAAATATGAAGCTTAACCCAGCGTAGGAGCTGTACCTGATCTTTGAGACCCATATTACCTGGCGCCTCCTTGGTGCCCGTGGCCAGGAAACCCAATGAGCCCAATCGATAGTTGAAGGTGACCAGAACCAGGCGGCGATCCATGAAGTACTGTGGACCAGCAAAGTTCTTGCTCTGTCCAGACAGGGAGTAGAATCCACCCGGATGGATGAACACGATCACTGGACGCCTCACATTCGGCTGTGACTCGCTGGGCAGCTCCTTGGTGTAGATATTGACCCTCAGGCAGTCCTCGCTCACATCCCCGCTAAAGAGACCCAGCTGAGGACACTTGGGTCCATCGAAGGTGGCATCCAGGACATCAAACCACTGCTCCACGGGTTCGGGGGGCTGAAACCGAAGTCTATCCACCGGTGGCTTGGCGTAGGGTATCCCTCGAAAGGCATAGAAGTTGCGTCCCGACTGGGAAGGCAGAATGGTGCCTCGGATCTTGCCCAAAGCTGTGGTGATGACCAGGTCCGAGAGCTCCTTGTTGTTGCCAATGGGATCATCTTCGTCTGGCACTGCTTTACCGAGATCCTCGTCCTCGCTGGCCTGGCCAGAAACAAAGACAATGAAGAGCAGAACGATTCCACAGAGACGCCACATGGTGAGCGGCCACGCGAGACTGTGGAGGCTGGAGCCACAGAACTCGGCTTTTATAGTCGCTGGTTCTGGCTGGGATTATGTCACATAAAGTGCAGAAATTGATGCGATTCCCCCGGGACACTGACACTGACACCGAGACTGGGCGTTGGATTGCGATTTGCGCTTGCGTTTGCCTTTGCGATCTCTTCCCATATCCAATGGTACCTCTGGCTGGCAGTTGTAGTCCATAAATAACAGGAGACCACTTCCCACACACACCCATCTCTTGATCTGGGAGTTATCCCTGCCCACACGCTTATCGTCGCTTCTGGAGGTACTTCGGCTTCGGTTTGCTCCAATTTTCCCACGTGAACTTGTTTGCGTGCTCGCTGCTAATTAGATTAGGTGTGCGGCGGAACACCCTCCTCGCAGCTCGCTTCTTTGCTCCTTTATCCTTGCTCCTCACTCCTGACCCCGGTTTAACCTCATCCGAAAAGCGATCCTTAAATGCCCGCTAATAGCGTTTAATGGTGAGCACAAAAGGTGCGCAAGTCATAAACTTTGGCGAGGACAACACACCCCTCAGTGAACCCCGAGAACCCCTGAGACATCATCGCCGCTGAAGTGTGTGTTGAGAGTTCTTTCCTTTGTGCTCGTCTTCCTTTTGAACCAAATGTTTGCTTCCTTTCTTCCGTTTCTTGCTCGTCCTTCCTGCTAGTCCTTCTTGTGTGTGTGTGTGTGCCAGATCAGACAAAGGCGTGCTAATTGGATTTATATTGGTTTCGGGATAGAAGAAAAGGAAACATTGGTAGCTGCTTCTGGCCCCGAGGCAAAGTGAAAATTCTTTGTTTTCCACTCTTTGAAGGAAATAAACCCATAAATATGCTCCTATATTCAATGGGAACCAAGAAGTTTTTGAGCTGGAAAAGTATCGTATAATGATTGGGAGAGGGTCTCCCATCAACCCCTTGGTTTTTAGATATAAGGGCTCTCTAACTCATCTGGGTTCTTGAGGTTTTTATTAGAGGAAGTAATCATTAGGAGTATTATTAAGAATGTGAAAAAATATATATTTTCATCATATTATGTTCCTTAAGTTATTAAGTTTTCATGTTTGACTTGGCTTAGACATCTTTACATTAATTTAAAACCTTCTACAGGGGCTAAGACAACTCATAGACCACAAGAAACTCCTAGAAGGCAACTGCAAATTGATGACTGCAGCTGTAGAAGATCTCTTCCCTTCTCTGGACTCCTCTCACGTAGAGGAGAGGTGACATTACTCCCCGACTCTGTGTGTTTAGTGATTCTGTGGTCGTACTCATCGTACCTCGTATTACCAGGTAATTGTAACGTCAGTCGAGGCACGTTCCCGGCAGGTGGCAGCCAAGGAAGACGCCTCCGAGCTGGCTGACACTAATGACGACGAGGAGCACCAGACGATGTCTTGCCATGCGCCACAGGATGTGTCTCGGTCCAGGCCAGCTTCTCGCCAGGCTCTCTCTCTCTATCTGCGAGGTGTGAGCGAGGTTGTTGGGGTTCGACGAGGTGTGAAGTGCCATTGCCTCGGGTCAACATCTCCTGCAGAGTTGTTTTCCAGACAACCCATGGTGATTTTGTGGGATTTTCCTTATAAAAACGTTAGACTCGTTGATTTCGAGTATGATTTAATTACTGAACATTTAGCAAGGTGACTATCGTGTGGGGTCCAAAAAGTATAGAAAATCTAGGAAAACCGATAGCAATCAATATAGAAAAAAAACGCTGATTGCAATCAGTGAAAGAATATTAGTTTCCAAACATTCTACATGACTGTCAAAGGGCGTAATTTATTGGCCCGAAATTAGCATCGAATTCTGTTTGCGAAAGGTTGCTATTCAACCCTCACCTTCCCTCTCTCCCCTCCACACCACTCCCCATAAATGTGCATTGACTAATGAAATGTTGCAGTTGCAGTTGCAGTTTGCATTTTCCTAGTCGTCGAGTCTCGCGTCCGGCTGACGAGGTCGTTCTGGGCCAAATGATTCGAGTAATTTATGGCCCACAAAATCGTGGTGGCTGCTCTGCTCTTTGTTTTGCCTGCGTGTGTGTTTACCTTCTCTCCTGCTTTTTGGGTTTTATTGTATATACGATTTTTTCCACACGAAAATTGACACAAAATTTCGGCATGCTTTTTGGGTTTCTCCTAAAATTCAATGATGTTTCTGTGTGTGTCCTTTGCTAATTTGAATGCGATAATACGCCCGCGATTCTGTTGTTAATTAGCTGGGTTTGTTTTGGGCGTTGGTTTTATGGTTTTATTGCAATGGAGCCACTGATGGCACCAGAGGCACGCGACAAAGGTGCCTCCGCTTATGCGGAAATGCTAAAAGAATAAAGTGCATCAAATTGATGTTGGTCATATTTATGGATATTAGTTGTTATAGGGAGAAATAAGGAGGAGATAATAGGTTATTATGCATTAGTAAGTATTGTAAAACTCACTGTATTTATATTCCTAAAACGAGTCGAACGGCATCAATGAGAAAACAAATTGTAGGGGCTTGAAAGTACATTAAAGGTAACTCCTAAAACGAATGATTTCATATTAAAAACTGCCTTTAGAAATACTTTTTAACTATTTAAATATATATAGAATTAGTAAATAAAGTTAAGCCATTCATCATCTTAATGAAACATTAAATTCAAATTTATAATTAAATATTCAGACACAAATTAAACAGGATGCCCGAATATGCTTAAGTTTCTCATGGTGTCACCTTGCATTTACCATAGTTTTATATTTAATTTATTGAAATATTCATTTAATATATTTTTTTATTTAAATATATTTAATCCTTCTTGAACTAAGGTCTCGTTTACACTTTCCCCAAACCAATTTCTAGACAATCAAAGCCATTTAAATATCCATTAACCACCAGAGCTGCCTGACAAAACAGCTGCTCTCAGATTGAAGAACTGACTGACTGCCTGACTGACTGCCTGCCTGACTGACGACTGTCCATTATCAATCACTCCCCTTACCGTTCCGGAATCGGAATCGCTATCCCAAATCAGCATATGCAAAAAGAGGCGCTGCAGAAATAATAATAATCGGCGAGACATAAACAACAATCGGGGGAGAGAACGGTAAAAACTGTCAAAGGCAATTGTCAGAGGTTTTGTTTGGACTTTCGTCTGGTAAAACCAATGCCACGAGAGTGATTGATCATACAGGGGAGGAGTAGGAGAACTAGGAGGAGGAGGAGGATTCAAATCCGAGATCAATACATCATCTCGAGTGGGCTGGAGTACCAAATGATCGTGGGAGTTTTCACTATTCACATATTTGTATCTACGAGTTTGCACCTTTCGCAGAGCCACGTGCTGGAGCTCCAGCCACCAACCAACCCCGAAGGCAGACACAGGGAAATCTCCTCCAGGAGAGAGAGGGGCACAAAGGAGGTCATCAGCCAGCATAACTCGGCGAAGAAGTGCAGCTGTTGGACTGGCGGCTTGCCGCAGTCTTAGCCACTTCCTCTTCGTGGTCTGCTTGAGATGTGTACTCCTTTGGAGTGGGGACACTCGGCCGACTCCAGTTAACCCGTGCCACTGCCACTGCCACTGCCTCTGCATACGTGCCCTGCATCCACACGCCCATAATTCCCAGGAGAGTAAATTAATTGTTGCTTATTATTTACTTTGGTTCTGCGTTCTCCAGTTACCTGTAGCACCTGTTTTTGGCCTTGCTACACTAATCGAATATCAATATTTCTGATTCCGCCAACTGCACCTAGCACTTTTCATTTCTATAATCCCCTCATTGATGCTCCGATAAGTTAAGCTCAAGTTCTGGCTCATGCCATAATCATAAACGTAATCGCAATCATAATCGTAAACGTAATCATAATCATAATCGTAATTAACTTAAACGGCGTCTTCCCCCGCCCTGGGATCTTGTCCAGCTGGCTTTTTGAGGCAGGTCAAGTCGTGCGTGCCGCTGTCGTCTGGTCTTGGTTTTGGGATCTGGTCTGCCCCGAGATGGAATGGGAATGGGAATCAGCATGGAATGACTTGATTACTGCCTTATGCGGGATGTTGGTCACAGATTTCTCGGACTCTTTGTAGGCCATCTGCTGGGGCAATGTTTTTTGATTCTGGTTCTGGTTTTGCGAAAGATTCTGTTGATCGAAAAATCCAGTTGAGCTGGCTTGTGCTCTCATCACCTCCCAGCAAGATGGGTTTATCTTATCGCAGTATCTGGAGGACAGAAGCATTGGCTTTTAATTAATGGGTTTTAGATAAGGAGTGGAGCAAGGACGAAAAGGAAATGGAACTTATAGTATATTCTAGTTAAAGATATTAATTTAAACTTAGGAACAAGGGTTCCTTTAACAACATTGCAGCTAAAAGGCAAGCTGAGTTTAAGAGAATAAATATTTATAACTTAATATTAAATTTTTTAAATTGTATGGATTTTTTAGAGTATTCTTTTCATTAAACTTTAACTAAATAAAGAAATCTTAAATATAATAGCCCTGAAGTCACAGTAATAATTACCTTCAAGGGTTTTTTTAAGGCCCAAACATTCAGGCTTAACATACTCTCGCATTAAACTTTATGTTTCACTAATTTATACCTAATTTAAGCAGCCTTCCCCCAGTGATTAAATATGTTTTTACTCGTAGAATAAACCGCTAATAGCCAGAGGATTCTAACTGCAAAGATCCAGGCACTTCTCTCCTCAAAAAATGATCAATTCCGTTCGCTTCGCTTGCCACTTCCACTTCCTTCCATCTTCAATTATGAGGGTTCAGGTTCGGGTTCCTTGACACATTCTGATCGAGGCCCCTCAATCAAGCTGATCATGAGCAGAGCACATTAGGCCCGGAATTGGATACCGCCCCAAGCCCATTATGCAAACATTGCTCGGAAGCCTGATGAATGCCGAATGCGCCGAATTTTCAACAGTCCATTTAGCTGATTAAAGTGTAGGAACAGCGATGACTCCGACCTCTGGCTCCATCTCTGGCTCCATCTCCATGCGATTTCGTGTAATTTTCGGTAATGAGCAAATGGCAGGGTCTTTAAGCACCTTCGGTGCGAAAATTACAGTCCGCGTTGCGCATAATTTTGGCACCTTGCCCGAACCTTACATTGCTATACATTTCCACAAGAGCCTTCGCTACTTTTGATATCTTCTTTCTGGGCCTGTTTTTTCATTTTTTGATTATTCTGTTAGGCGAAAGAAGTCATAAAATTAAATTTATGAGTCATAATTTCAACGATCAAAAGTAAGTCGCCTGTCCTGCGGGGCTATCGGAGCGTACCACCCTTGTAATTGGGTTCTAATCGAGACCATTTATAAGGCCATGCCTGGGCCATAAGAGGGCCATTAGCATGGAGGGCCTAACACCTCGAGGGCTCCACACGCACATTTGTCAAAATCAAAAACTCAGAGACCCAAAAATATATATATTTCTGGTGTTATTTTTGTGGGTGATGTGAGCTCGACTAGCAATCAGTCAATAGGCGAAACGTTAATCCGCCGATGAGCTTTGCTCTAGGGTCTGAGACTGCGGCTGAGACTCGGTCTATTAGTGGACCTCCCAGTGTGACGACCAATTAATTGCGTAAATGGAAAAATTGCCCTCGGTCTTTGTCTTTGCTGGGTGCCACAAAAGTCACACTTGGCTGTGGCCCGAGATTGGGATCCCTACAGTCGAAGAAAGACGTGTCGGGAATGTGTCAACAAAACACTCCACATACTATAGGGGTCATCAATATTTAAAGCTGTCTGCAAGAGGTTCCTTCTTATTTTGAGGGAGCTTTTCTACCAAACAGCATTTAGTGTAGGAATTTTTAAAGTTTAAGCCTTAAAAAGTAAAGGAATTTTAAGTTAATTCTTAAGAGTTTTATAGATACCTTCAACTTTCAAGGTATAATTTTATTTATATAACTTTTTTAAGTAGGTTCCCTTATTTCATATTTATTTATAAATTGATTGAAAACTTTGGATCTGTTGTTTTATTTTTATAACTTTTTTAAGTAGGTTTTTTACTACATATTATTTATTTATAAACTTATTGAATACTTTGGGATCTGTAAGGATTTTCCTTCTAGAAAATTCTGGAGTTGATAACAATCTAATATTAGTAATTATTTCACTAACATTTTTATATTAGTAATATTTTACCTATTATTTCACTAACATTTTTCCCTCAGTGCCTTTTTGGCCAAATTAATTATCAATATTTTTTGAGGTCGAAAGCTTACTCGAAAAACCATTACAATGTACACCAGTTTTTATTTATTTTAACAGATCGATGATTAATTTGATGCGCCAAAAAAAACTACAAAAAATCTCCGAAATTATGGAATATTTTTCAAACACAATGAACCCCCAAACAATGCTCTTTATGGGGAGACCCCAATGACAGGCCCTTCTTGGAACAGCTGGAGCTTGGCGCTCTCGGAGCACGCGCTCATTAGAGAGTGGCCCGAGCGCAGCGTGACACTGGATCTATGGCTCAGATCTGGATGGGATTGGAGATCGAAGGTGGGACCACACCGGGTGTATAGTATATAGAGTGTGTGTGTTGTACCTACATTAAACAGCGCATGCTTATAAAATAATGTTGGGCAATTAATTGCGAAAACCCCCGAGAGCGGCAGCTGCCTGAACCTAGATCGGGGGAGAAACTGTTAGTTTGGTTGTAAAACTCCGAACATATCTTCCATTTTCTGGTATTTCGTCGCTGCATTTGTCACCCGTATCATTTGCGTTGTGGAGCGTTAAAGCGACAACATGGCCAGCAGCCATGGCCCAGGTACTCCCAGCTCCGCGTAGTTACGCGTCTCCAGGCCCTATCCCCTATATCTCTATATATATAAGTAGTACGATATATATGGCGATCTCCTCCTGCTTCCCCTGTCACAGTCGGTGAGCAACAGTTGCTGCCACTGCCACTGGGCGCTGCAAGCATTTACATTTCCTGTCAACGGCATTTTCCGTTTTCAATTTTCACCTTAACGCCTGTGTTAGGCTCCTCCATTTCTTTTTGTCCGCCAGTTAAATTGCTCCTCTTCTCGGGTTAATTGTGTGTGCTACCAAGTGGACGCATAAATTGTATTTTATTTTATTTCACTTCTTTGTTGGCCTGTAAGTTTGGCCCAAATGGCGATGCGGGCTGATCAGGTGAAAACACAAGACGCAGCGAGCATTAGGCACAGAAGTGCCCCCTCGGCCCCTCCGGCTGATCCGACCCTGATATTGTTGCCACTTGTGTAGCTCTTAGTAAGTCCAACTTACCGACAAGTCAACGACCAAGATGGAGTTTGAGTTGGAGGAGGTGGAGTTGGGAATAAATACCTCCATGGTCTACTGCAGCATTAAGAAATGGAATCTTACTGGATAATATAACTATTCTTTACATGGAATAGGTTACTAATGAATTTCAGGTTAAGAAATAAAATGTAATTTTTAAAGTTCCAAATTTGTTAGGCTGTTTTATTTCTTATAAAAACTAGCACAGGAAAGTTTAAAATTATTGCATTTGTGGCTAAGTTATGATAGATTTTCATGCAAGTATATATAAACATCTTTCTTGTCGGTAATAATTTTCTTGTCCCAAATAATTTAAGACTCTTTAAGCAGATAATTGTAATATTTTTCTTGAAGCTTAACATATACTTGAACAATTGTTTGAAGGGTTTATGAGATGTGTTAGTTTTGGATGAAATAAAATATATTATTTCTTTAGTTTTCTAGTTTTCAAAAAGCCTTAAAATCTTTATAGGAATTTAGAAAAATGTTGTTCAGTAGTGGCTACGTTTTTCATGTTTTTATAGGTCTTTTAAAAAGGGTACACTTAAATAATTATTTTTATGCTTAATAATTTAGTAATACGTTTGTTTTCAGCTTGTAAAAAACATTTTCATTACTCAATTTTATCAACTCTTCCATTTTCAAAAAGAAAAATCGCCTTAAAACTTGTTCAACTAATCTTCCCAATCTTTGCATATTCCTTACTTTTAAACTGTATTTAGATAAAAAAAAAAAAAAAATTTTCCACTTTCTTGAAGAGTTTATTAAATTGAATGTTTCGGCATTTTTTCTAGGCTTCCCCGACCATTAATCATTCATTGCTAAGCTGGCAAACACTCCCAGCGATAAACCCTTGAATTTCTATGCTCTCTCCTCTGAAATTTCCATTGCCTCTCCCTGCATGGCATATCCTTAGGCAGAACAATGGGTCCTGATAAGCGGCATAATAAGTAATTAAATTTCTGTGATGCTTATCGAGCATACATACATACATACAAGTACATGCATACAAGTACATGCAGATACATCCATCCACAGCTTCAACCATTTGTGGCCCCCTTCTTGCAACCAGAACTTCAAAAACTCCCAGAGAGATAGACAGAGAGACAGAGAGGGAGAGAGAGCACAATCCGATGGATGTGTGTGCTCTCGTGGGATTATCCGACCAATCAGAAGCGAGCTGCGAACTGGAAGTGACTGCCGCCTGGAAGCGAAGAGTATCTGACGGATACGTCTTACCACGGCGGCAGCTGTTGGCCGCCGCCGACGCCGCTGATTATGCGCCGACGTCGTCGCCTGCGTGGAGTTTTTCGCCAAATTATGCGGGTGGCTCTGCCCCCGCTCCCCGGGGTTTTGTAGGTGGAGCCATAATATATCCATCGTTCCTTTGTTGACAAAACTTGGCATCGCTTGAAGTTTGTTTTTTTTTTGTCGTTGTTGTTGTTGTAATTTTTTTCTTTCTTGTTTTTGTCTGCTGCTCTTTTGTTTCTCGTAAGTATCTGGCAGATACGCGCGCACATCCCGCCCTGCTGCATCGCACACCGCTCACAGCGCTCGCTCACAGGTTGCCAAAGCGGTAGCCAAGCTCGTCATTCTCACGGCTGTCTCCTCGCGATTGGCGTCGCGTGCGCGCAATTCGTGAAATCCATCCGCCATCCGGCATCCGCGAAAACTCCAGCTAGCCGACGGCTATCCGCGAGATACAAGTGTCACCTAATTGGCTTACAATGCCCGTCGAGTGATGGCAGTGTGAAGTGTGTGTTCTCGAATCTGAGAAAACTCAATTAAGTGCGCGTTTAGCTGTCCTTTGGAGACACATTTTAAAGTCTGCACAGTTGCTTTCCTGGATTAAAGAAGCTGTTTCACTTGGAATATGGTTGTTATGTAAGTTGGGGTAAAGAGTTGTTAACGAAGGAGGAAGAATTGTGGATTTTATAACACATTTTGAGATATTTTCGATATTTTATTGACAGGAGATAGATCTTATAAGTAAGTGCACGAAGATTAAGGATTTTTTATGATAAGCAAAGAAATACATTATAAGCCTACTTTAAATCGTGTAAAATGTATTTATTTCTATGAAATTTTTATGTTTCAATTAAGAAATCTATGATCTAGAAGGCGAAACAACTGGTTTCCAGGTTGAGAAAAGATGTTTATGATTTATACAAATATTTCAGATACAATTTAGTTCTCTTCTTGAGTTTTTATTTCAAGATTTTGCGAAATTAAATAGAGTTCAGAGTAAACCCAAGAATTTATATTCAACAATAAAACTATTTTTCATTAAATAAAATATTCATAAATTTAGCCACTATTTTCATGAATTTTTAGATCTTTGTGATTATGTCTTCTATAGTTAGTTCACTAGTTTTTGACTCTATAGAAGTTTAGAATAAAACCAAACAAAATTCAAATAGTTGAGAAGAGTTTCAATGAGAAAAACTTAAAATCTTTCCCAGTATCAAACTGGGAAATTAGGGGATTTTTAGATCTTGTTTTAGAATGACACAAAAACAAAGGTTTCAAGGTAGAAATATAAACTGTCATTAGTAACCTCATCCAGGATAAATTATATTAACAAATACCAAAACCATTAGAACTATTAAAGAACCAGTAATGCCACAAACACACCCCCAAAGTCTACTCCCCTAATTAGACCCAAAATAAATCAAAAAATCCCCGGGATAAGACCACCTTCCAATAACTCCTAATCAGCGCTCATTGAGTCTCCGTTGACACGCGTTCATCTCGAGCAAACGCGTAAGTGTTGAGCCCTCCAGACACCTCAGATAGATCCGATCTCCGATGAGGAATGGGCCACAAATCAAACGCTAACGGGGGAGGCGAAAAAAAAAAACATGTAAATGATTCAAACGCTTTATTATCACGCTGGGCATGGGCCACAGCTTAGTTAATGGCACTCCGACCCCAACTCCAGTCCGCTCCAAAGAGCCGCGGGGTGTGCCGCGGATCGTGAACCCGACGGACCACACGCAGGCGTAGGCGAACCACCAAAAAAATTCAGATATTCCGAGATTCATAGATGAGGAGGGGAGCCGCCGGGGACGGGGGCGAAGCGGCGCTCGAGTGAAAGGGTCAAAGAGGCGATCCGAAAAGCCACCTATCTATAGAGACATATTTTCTAGGTGACAAACTTATTATGAGGCCCCGAACAGACGCGAACACACACAGAAACCTACAGATCGGGAACGAAGTGAGACGCTATCAGCATCAGATAAGCGCGACTAACGAGCGCCCCGAAGTGTCGAGCAGTCAATTTACGGACCCAAAACAAAGGCGATCGATCCCCTCCCTGACCACGAACAGGTTCACTCTCGGCGACTCGGGGACCACCAAGCGATCAGGTATGGGAGAGCGTGCAACCTGCTGACTTCCAAGTACACATAAAAACGCTGCGGCTCAGATCGATTCGAACAAATTTATGGCTAATTGCAGAGCGAGTCTCTAATAACTCCCACACACAAGCACACACACTCTGAGACTCTCACCTGAGTCTCTCACCTGAGACTTGGTTCCTCCAGCGAGTCTAGCAGCTCCGTGCTGAGTCACGCGACATAATTTGCTTCAAACCTGGCGCTCGAATTACGATTCTGGTTTGGATTACCAGGGGCTAACGGTACCGGCCCTCTAAACTGAGCCCAGAGAGTTATGTGCTTCACATGGCGCTCATAAAACCCACCAAACGATACATTTGATTGGCGGAACACCAAGGGACACGCCGTTTAGGGCGCAATTAAGATAGGATTTTAGTTTCCCTAAACGATGCTTAAGCTTAAACGATTAACTCGCAATTAAATGGTTCACTTAAGGGGTCTCTTTTTTAAGTCTAATGTAAAGTGTAAGTAAAGTAATGGAAGGTTTTTTAATTGTGGAAGGGATTGTGACTCAGAGGAGAGACATTTCAAGGGAATGTGTAGAATGAACTTAACATGTACATTAGGTAGTACGAAAAAGTGATGGTAGAAGGCCTTGTTCAAGTTCTTTAAATAAAATATTATATGGCGAACTTTGTGAATACCCGAATGTTCTGATAAGCCAGAAGTCTGAAGGCTGTAATATAGTAACAAGACGGAATTTGCTTTCAAATATAGTTCATCAATCGGGGTTCCCTATTTTTGTATATTCAAACCTTGTATCGCCAATATTATAGCATTTATTACACTTCATAAAATAAATAACATATTTTAATGGATTTTAGAGTTTTTTTTTTGGCAAAGTTATAGAATTTCAAATGTATGATATTAATTAATTAATTATATTATATCGATAAAAATATATTTAAGGTCTTATTTGTGGCATCTGATATCCAAAGTGTAAAAGATTGCATTTAGTCGTATAAATTTAAGTTTGCCATCAAACTTGTAATCATTTCAAACGAAAATATTAGAAAATAATAATTGAAAAAATTTTTAAATTTCAACAAATCTAATTTTTCATATTTTATACTTTAGTTCACCGTAAATAATAATTATAAAATAATGAATCACTTAAAATTGTTACCTAAAACTAAACAAATAAATAAATTCCAATCCCTTATAGAAATGGCTACACCTTCAAGTCACAGCAACTCCTCACACAGCAGCCCGATCACTCTCAGCTCGCCCAATACGCCCAGCTCCAGAGCCTGGCTCCCAATCCTGCTCACAATCCCAATCCTGGCCAGCAAGTGGCAGGCGGCGGCTCCATGACCATGCCGGCGCCATCGTCATCGTCGTCGTCCGGGGGCAAGGGCAAGCGGGAGTGGGACATAAACGATGCCATCGTGCCCCATGTCCCGGACCAGGAGTTCGACGAGTTCAACGAGTGGAGCGATGGCCATGTCCGACACATCTACTCGCTGCACAACGAGGAGGCCAAGAAGCACATCTCCGGCTGGGCGATGCGCAACACGAACAACCACAATGTGAACATCCTGAAGAAGAGCTGCCTGGGCGTCCTGGTCTGCTCCCAGCACTGCACACTGCCCAATGGGTCCAAGATCAACCTGCGACCGGCGATCTGCGACAAGGCGCGCCGGAAGCAGGAGGGCAAGGCCTGTCCCAACAAGAGCTGTCGCGGCGGCCGGCTGGAGATCAAGCCCTGTCGCGGACACTGTGGCTATCCGGTGACCCACTTCTGGCGGCACTCCGGCAATGCCATCTTCTTTCAGGCCAAAGGAGCGCACGATCACTTGCGTCCGGATCCCAAGAACTCCACGGTTTCCAAGAGAGCCTTTGGTCGAACGCCTTTGGCTGGAAAAACAGGCAGTGGAGGTTTGGGCAAGAAGTCCGTGATTGCGGGTCTGGTCAAGCAGGTGAAGGTGAGTTTTTTACATGAAATTTAATGAATTTTATATATTAATATATTTTATTTTTCCATCAGCAGCAACAAAGCCTGATGGGCAAGGTCCTTAAACGTCCAGTGGCCAGCAATCCTTTGAGCCACTCTGGCTTGGACATATATCAGTATAATGGTGAGTCAATACAAGGATTAAATAAGGAACAAGTTCATCATAAAATTCCCCTCTTCCACAGCCTGTGGCAAGTGCACCAGTTACAGCCACTGCACCTGCAGCTACCTGGAGGAAGGCACGTCGGCGAGGAGCCACCAGTTGGCTCAATCCTCGAGCTACATCGGCAATTCCTGGCCCCTGAGTGGATCCGACTCCTCGGCGCCCTGCGAGACTGCCGCCAATGTGTTTACGGTGAACCATCAGCACATCACCTACAACTATCCCATCTACCATGCCACTCCGGCTGCGGCCACGGCTGCGCCAAACAAGTCACCCAGTCTGCCCTACACCTGCAGCATCTCGGAACTGGCCGCCTATCAGCAAGGCTCAGCCTCTGGCGGCAGCGGCTATGCGATGAGTGCTCCCCTGCACGGGCACAGCCAGTGCCAGGCGCTCTCCTACGAGTCCAGTCCACAGCTGGCCACTCCTGAGCCGGAGTTCATCAACTACTCACAGATCAAGCATTTGGGTGCCGGTCAGGAGGAGATTGGCTGCAAGGGAGAACCAGGAGCTGGTGTACCACCGCCCACTATCAAGTACAACGCCACCGTGGAGACACAACCCTACGTGGAGGAAAACTACGATTATTACTACAGTCCCAAGGCAGAGTACGAGATGCAGCAGCACCAGCCGCACACGCACCAGCAGCAGCATCAGCAGTTCAGCGGGAATCCCTCGGCAGGACACCATTACTACGAGAGTGGCAGTGGCTACAACGGCGTCAGCTACTTCGACACAGGGACCACCACGGCACCAGTGGTAAACAGCGGAAGCGGAAACAGCCTGGACACCGGATATGGCAGCTACTACGATCACTATTCCAGCTACGAGCAGCAGATGGCTGTGGCCGGCACCTTTGCGACTTCATCCTCGGTGGGCGTAGCCAGTGTCCCGCCCCCAGGACACCCACCGCCTCCGCCGCCACCACCGCCCACGCTGACATATCACCATCATCACCACCATCACTTGCACCACGCATCGGCGGCCACCACGGCGCTAGCACCATCGATAACGCATTGAATAGTACTTAACGCTTTCGGAGCACGATCTCCGGAGGATTACTCATAGACGTAGTTGAGAAATTTAATTTCTAAGTTTTCATCTGTACGCGTAGTGTTACACGGTTCTCTCATTGTTTCTCTGGCAAAATAAATTATGAAAATATGTTGATTTGTAATTGTGATGTGTGTGATGTTTTTATGTGACTGGGAGGTAAATATGAGTACAATAATATATTTTTTATGGCTGCAATAATTGTCACTATATTAAATTTTCATAACACATTTATTTTTTCGCTAATAATATCCGAATACTAATTTAAAAATTCAAATTTCCCGCCATATTGGTAAAAGCTTTTCGTCAGCTCCACCTGGCGGTTGCGCTTAGAACCTTTTCAGAGTTGCCATACCGATTAACCCACCAAATTGGTAAAAGCTTTTCGTCAGCTCCACCTGGCGGTTACGCATTGAACCTTCTTAGAGTTGCCATACCGATTATCCCACCAATAGCTAAACTTTTTAGCAAAGAAATACCTAATAAACGGCTAAACAAAAATTAAGAACATCTTTTAATAAATTGTATGCATTATTAATTCTTAAATAATCAAATAATCAAGCACAATTGGAAAATAAAAAACGCTAGAGGCCTTTGTAGACTGTCTGGCAACGCTGATAGCTCGTCTCCAGCCAGCAGAGCTGCCAGAGTTTTCGGTTACTTAGACCAGATCTAGCCCGAAAGAAGCCAGTCTGGCAACACTGGGGCACAAAAAATCTATAAAAGCACCCCGCAAAGCACGCTCTCAATTAAAAAACTTTCAAGCTCCGCGGTGCAAAGAGCGTCCGAGTGCTAATTAAGTAACTTTTGTACATTTCTAACGCTTTCGAAGCCCACATCAGCCGCCGACAAGATGGTGTACCAGGTGAAAGACAAGGTGAGTCACATCTGCCGGATCCGGATCTGTGCGCGCTTGGGCCTTCCCCCGCCGCGTCATCTGCCGTTGGGTAATCTGGTGACCCCCCGCAACCCCGCTAGGTAGTTTTCCCATCAAGATTTCGGCTTGGGACACGCAAAATATGGCATTGGAATAGAAATGGTCGTTCCAATTTCCACGCTTTTCGCTCCCCTACCCCCCACGTCCATATAAACGCGAAGAAAGGAGAAAGCAAAACGTGAAAGCGAAAAAGAGAAGAGTTCAAACGGCGCCATGATATCATCTCCCATTGGATGGACCGACCGGCAACGGAATTTTCGAATTTTCAGTTCGATCCATTCAGTAATCCCGCCAAGTTATACTATATGGAGGGAGTATATATTATCGCACGAATGTGTGGCATGAGTTAGCAGTTCATTATCGCGTCGTGGTCGCGGCTTGGGTTTATTGGTTAGGAATACGAAGTATAAAATAGTTGCTATAACACAGGGTGTGCTCGGCGTTCTACACGAACAGCGGTTCAAAGGGGAGGCCAGATAAGCAGCGGCGTAGGGAAGGTGCAGAGGTGGTGGGAAAACGAGGTTTCAAGGGGGCGAGAGGAACCGGTTGGACGCTCGGTCAGTAGTCGGTCGTCGCATAAATACAAATATTACGTCAGGGCGAATGCGAGTAAATATACTTATGGAAAGCGTTTCTGTCAACTCAATTTCATAATATACATATAGGCGACGCTCTCAAACATTGCCCCCCTTCTTGTGGTCTAAATTTATACCACAAAATACACATAAAAATAAATAAATAAAAAAGAGGGGTCTTATCGGAAACCACTTGAAACTACCAGAACAATCGGAACAAACAAATTCGAGTCCAATTATTTGCTCAGTAAAGTCAATAAAACATTTCACAAGGTTTAATTTTTTATTGTAAAAGTATTATATTTATTTGAATATTTATTCTTTAAAGCTAAAACCGGTTTAAAGTGCACATTAAGTAATATTTATATCTATACTGTTTTCTTTCATCTAAAATAAGTGAATGAAACATCTCAAATTTTGATAAAGTGAAATCATTGACTTTGACTCAAAATTCTTCTAATATAATTCCGTGAATCATTCATATTTCATATTTGTTTGTCACATCCTAACTTTGAGTCATAACAAACCATTATGCTCCATGAAAATCATTCGATAATCAGTAGTAATAGACCATGAATCAGCCAACAGAATAAGGTAATCTTCTTAATCATCAGAAGTCGGAAATCTTTCCACGAGAAGTGAAATGATCTAAGCCAACCAAAAATAATTTAATTGGAAAGAAACAACAGGCTGTATTAAGTTGGCAAGTGAATTATTTATGCAAATTCCAGCAAACCGGTCGGTTGCCCCCTCCCCCGACGACAACAATTTCATTAGAGCCATTTCTTTGCCTGTTTTTCTGTTCTGCGATTGCCATCGCCCGCAATTAATTAAAGGTCATTGGGAAAACGTGACATGAGCGAGGCGGGGCCAGGAATCGCCCCCGGCAACACCACCCTACACCACACCACACCCTTTGGCATACACACATATAATTATAATTTTCGAAATACTTGAAATATTGATTTGTGGCTGGTCACTCGGCCAAATACTGAAATTGAAATGGAATATACAAATACACACACGAGAGAGTTGGCCAGCACAAATATTGAGCCCGTCAATAGATGATTACTGGCTCTGATTACAACTTGGCAACTTTGGGGAGGATGCCTGACAACTTTGTGGCTGCCTTATCGCGCACCTGACAGCGATAATGATGGGTTCGGTCTCCCCCTGGTCCACAGTTGGATCTATGTTTTGATAGCCGCGAATCGCCCGATTCCTAACTTAACTTACAGCTAATTTGGGTCATTGGGAAATGGGGAAAATCAATATCATATTTCTAATTTACAATTTACATTACGAATTTCCGTTTGCAGGATGATCTTACGAGTCAGCTGACCAAGGCTGCCGGCAAGCTGGTTGTGCTGGACTTCTTCGCCACCTGGTGCGGACCCTGCAAGATGATCTCGCCAAAGCTGGCCGAGCTGGCCACGAAGTACGCCGAGACCGTTGTCGTCCTGAAGGTAAGTTTCCAAACTTAAAAGTCTCTGAAAGCAACTGTAGATTAACAAGCTCTCATCTCCGAACAGGTCGATGTGGACATGTGCGAAGACATCGCCATGGAATACAACATCTCCAGCATGCCCACCTTCGTGTTCCTTAAGAACGGCGCCAAGGTTGAGGAGTTCGCCGGCGCCAATGCCGAGCGTGTGGAGGATGTCATCAAGGCCAACATCGTTAGCGCCTAGACGTCGTCGGACAGCCCACTACTGATCCACCTATGAGTTTTCTTCATAAACATTAAGTTAATTATTCCATTTAGTTAATTATTTCCACAAAAAAAGACCGCTTCCTCTGCTCCTTGGCTCGGTGCCACTCGAGGCGATGCTGCAGTGCAGCTCGCGGAAGCAGCTGGAAGTAGCGCAAAAAGTGAGATACCAAGTGGCTTTTAATTGTAATACTTGCTTAATCAACTAAAGAAACGAGAAACAACACACTGAGATTGTTTATTTTTGTATTGGAACCAATTAAACAAACGCAATTGTCCGAAAGTAAACTCGAAAAAATAAATGTAACACGTTCTCCGTTTTGTAATGGATCTGCTTGGCCTAAAATTTCTAGAGGGGATCGGGATAGCGTGGAATTGTGAAATGGAAGCTAACTCAAATATTAGTAATCATAATCATCCAGACAAAGCCCGTTATGGTTAAGTAATAACGATTAAAATCGGGTACCTTTTAGATTAGATAAGATACGGCGGCAGCATGTTCGACACTCATTAGGTAAATGGAGAGGGTGCTCCAGAAGCGTTAGTTCCGGACTAAAATCTATTTATTAAAATTCAAATTTCGGTGACTTGAGATTTGTTGGGTTTTCCATCATTATTTTATATTTAAAATTCCATTCAAAGAAAACCTGAATATATATTTTTTGAGATATATGAAAAAGGATGATTTGCTTAAAATTTTTAAACGATTAGCTATTTTTTCTTAATTTATTATAATTTTTTTAGTTTTCTAAAATTACAATTACGCTAAATACGGCGTTATTAATTATTAAATTTTAAAATGAACTTAATAAAAAAAAAAAAAAAAAAAAAAAAAAAAAAAAAAAAAAAAAAAAAAAAAAAATGTTTTGAAAATGCCAGATTTTTTGCAAAATTGAATGGTTGATTTAAAATGTAAATGAACAACAAGTGCAATTACTTATATATTTTTAAAACATTAAACCTATCCGAAAAACACACAAACTGTTCTTTTACCTTTTTAAAAAGTTAAAAAAACCGTTTTAAGTTAGAATTTATTTATGTATTTATTTAATTGTGGCAGTGTAAAGTAAAAAATACGTAAACACATTATAAAAAAGGCTAGATAACGTCAATTTTGCTTGGAAAAACACTATATTTGAAAAAGTCGTTACAAAAATATATTCAAATATTATCTCTCTTCTTCGGTCACACTTTCTGTATTCTTTTCTGAAAAATCTGGGCACACTAAATCGCTCAGCGACCAGTGCTGCCCATCTGCGCAATTCAGCACCCAGTGCTGCCCATCTCTCCGAAGATCAGCACCCAGTGCTGCCCATTTAACAGAGTTCAGCATACAGTGCTGCCAGACTCCGCGAGCAACCAATGTTGCCAGACTCCGCGAGTTTTAGCAACCAATGTTGCCAGACTGTGCGAGTTTCAGCAAACAATGTTGCCAGAGTGTAGAATAACGAAAAACCGCCAGATGTAGCGGGTAAACAGCTATATTGGCAACACTGTGTAAAACTCGCCGAGAAAACAACACAGACAGCTCCCGTTCGAATCGAAAACAAAAACAATAAAAAAATCGGGCAAAGTGGAAGCGCGCGCGCGGGGCGAAGGGAGAGACGTCGGACAGAAATAAGTAATATTGTGCTGTGATTTTACGAGTGCGGCGTCTTCGCGTGTTTTGTGTGTTTGTGTGCTTCCGATTCCGAACTCGCGATTGTGCGGTGACATTTTCGGGTGGCCTTTTTTTATAGCAACAAGCAGAGCGGCGGCAGAGGAGGGGCGAGTGCAGAAATGCCGAGGGAATTTGCATAATTTCGGGTCGGAGCAACTATAGAAATTGTATAATAAGCGAAACGTGTTTGTTCGCCGCGAGTAGCAGCAGGAGGAGAGCAGGAGGCTGGCCTTGAGCCCAGATCGACACCGATGGCCGCCGGGGGATGCAGCAGCAGCAGCAGCAGCAGCCAGGATTCCACCTCAACCCCAGCTGATGCCCGAGGCCCCAACTGCAACAAGAACAACGAAAGCCGCAACCACATCCCTATCCGTAACTGCAGTGGCAGCCGAAGCCGCATCCCAGCATAATGTCAAGTGCCCACTACCAGGCACTCGAGCCGCAGACTTCCGACGAGGATAACGAGGACATCGAGCAGCGGCGGCCGAGGCACCAACACCATCATCATCATTACCACCTGCGCAACCACAGCGGCTCCACTACGACAGCCTGCTCCTTGGCCAAACCGGTCATGGCCCGGAAGGGGCGTCGTCGCTGCCTGCTGCCCCTGGTGGTCGGAGTGCTGTTCTTCATAGCCTTTTGCTACCTCACCCTCAGCGTTGACACGCGCCTCGCCCTGGGACTGGGCGGTGGCTCCGATGACTCGGATGACGAGGGATCCCACAACGACTTAGGTAAGCGACCGGCAGAGAAGTTGTATTTGGAGGAGAAGTCGCCAGAAGTCGAGTTGCCATGGTCCTCCAAGGTGGAGTCTCCCTCAGATGAGGAGTTCACCTTAGAGAACGAGAACGAGAACGCGTTGCCTTCAGAGGATAGTTTTGTCTTAGAAAACGAGTTGCCCGCGGAGGAGAAGATGAACCCAGAGAAGGAGTTTGACTCCTCCTTCGAGGATTTGTCAGACAACGAGATGCTCTTAAATGTGTTCTTAGAGCACGAGTGGGGTACAGTGAACCCGTTGTCACCAGAGAACGAGATGTCCTACGACGAGTTAAACGATACAAGATTTTCAAGATTCAAGATAAGAGAAAGAATGTTCCCAGAGATATGTAAGTCAAGCTCCTGTCGTTGATTTCCCCCCTGATTCTACACCTTCGGGTCTCCACCTGACCCGAGAGAGCGGCGCCCAGTGGCGGAAGCGCAGCTAAGTGCATTCTCACGACCATTGCTGGCCGAAAGTGAGTTCGCCGCGGTGCCACCACTTTCACTTTCCCTGTTGGCTCGCTGCCAATCAAAGCTCCCCGCACTCTACACTGAGGCAAGGCATATCAGTGCACTCTATCTGTTTGCCTAAATTTCTGAATTTACTTGAGTATATTTACTTTTTATTTTTCGTGTACGTGTGGCGCTGTGCCTTCTGGTTTCAACCATAAAAATTAAACAAAATCTTATTAAAATTCTTCATAAGCAAAGAGTCACGATAAGACCAGCTTATCTTTATAAAAAAAGTACATTTTGTTGTTTTTACAAACAGCTTTCTGAAAACATTTTTCTGTAAAACCCTCAATGGCCCCATTAATTAGTTTTTAAAGCTGTTTCTTTATACCCAAATGGGTTTCGTCAAGGTTCTCCAAAGTCGCTGTGACGGCACCTCCTCTTCTGAATCACCGATGAGAGTGGTTGACGTACGTAATTAGCGCATGTAACTCGTCGGCTTTAGGCGCTGCGACTTCTGCCACCGGTTAGCCAGTTGGCTTTTTTCATTATTTAACCGTAATTGGATCTATTTGGTAACTATTGTCTTCGCCAAACACGATACATAGTTGGTTGTACTGCAACTGTATACATCGACAGCGAGCCACCCACCCTTGCCCAATGGCAATTACATCGCTCCGCTTGTCGGCCGGTCGTTATTTTTTTATATAGCCATCAGCGAAAGCCGGGACAAGGTCACATTTTCCAGTTAACTTGACTGCTAAGGGAATACACTATTTAATTAATAGAGTTAGCTAATGAAAAGCTGTAATAATTACATTCTGTGTGGAATTCTAAAATGGAATTTGTTTTTTAATTTAGTGGTGTAACGCCAGACCATTTGTTGATTATATAATTTAAGGTAATTAATGGTTGAATCTAAAGTTACTTCCCTTATTTATTTTTTATCATCTCACTACCATCGATAGTGTATTTTTATAGACGACTTCCAATCTCTTGTTTATGCCTTATTTATGGGCTAATTCCGCAATTTGCTTTCTAGAGGAATAAAAGCTTGATTTGCAGAATGGAGAACAATGTGTTTATATCGATTAATTTACGCGACGGATTCAATGCCAATCATCCTCTTGGATGTCTGTTCAAGTTCAAAGCAAATGCAAATGAGTTCAATAAGATTATCTGGCTGGCTCGTTGGTTAGGAAAACAAAAACAGCTCTCTGTTTGCCTTTCAGTCATGCGATTTCAAGTCGAGGTGGCAGCTTCCCTCAATCAAAATTGAGTGACACCAATTGCCTAATTGCAACAACCACTGCTAGTTGAGAGTCTCTAAAGTCTAGACTCTAGATTTAGCATTTTCTCAGAAAAACGTTAATTGGCTTTTAGCAGTTTTCCGACAGATTGTTCCTCGTTTCGAGGGTATAATTTACACTTACGTGTGCCCAGAATCTTATCAACATCTTGTGTGCGAGAACAACGTCTGGCATTCGGCATTGTGGCCTCACAGAATATATATATGAATATATTTATAATTTGCCTAGTACTCGAGGCACCTTTATTCCACGCTCTCTCATCTGTTTCGAGCCTATTTTAGTATCATTTCAAGTGCGCGTGTCGGGTACTTGTCATGCCTCGCTCTCTAGAACCTCTCCTCGGGGTATTGTTAATGGAATTCGGTGGGTTCCACCTCCTGCACATTTCACTATGCACTTTGGACACGCAGCCGTAAAACCAAATTGCCCTCAAATTGTCTGTGCAAATATTTACAAATTGTTAACTGCACTTCTCTACCATTTAAAAAGCGCCAATTCAGCGGAATTTGCAACACATGACGAATAAAATCAAGTTTCCGCTGCTTAATATTTACCTTTATCGTTTTCATAAGAAAACCGGGAATTTTGCGATAAGAGTTCAAACACTTTTGTTGGCTAAAAAGGCCGCTGACTTCTTTATAAGAGATAAGAGAGAAAGAGTGGAGTAGATCAGTTATACAAATTTATAAGAAATTTATTCTCCTTTTTTAAAAGAAACAGAGTTTCCATTATCAAATTAGAGATACCAGTTTGCATTATTACTCATCAAAGCTTCTGGGTTCGAATATTTTCTGACCGATTCAGATTTCCGCTTGCACAACTGTGTTAGTTTTATTTCGACGCACTTATCAGTGCACATGTGGGTTATAAAAGATAGTACCTTCTTTTTAAAACGATAACGTTAATACACTTTTTTTATTGATTAAAAATATTAGAGAGTTATTACGACTTGGCTTATAGGCTTACATGTGCTCTAGCCTTTCTTTTATAACATTGCTTATACGTTTCCGTTCATCTATCCCTTTTTTAGAACGAATTTCCTTCTTTTTGAGCACTTTTTAAAGATAAGCCCTGCCCCAAATTAAATCTTATTACTTGAAAGCTTGAAATAAATTATTTTAGTTCTCAAGAAATACTACTATTTACCTAAAAACCCCCGGTATATAGATTTACCGGCACCAATGAAAAATATGGTGAATGAATTCCTCGATAAGGGGCAATGCGAATAACAATTTGTGACTAACGTTCGGTCGTAGATCAGGTGTCTGGGGAATTCTCAATAGCCCGCAATCGGGGAGCGGGCACTGGCTGCCTCCTCATCATCATCATCATCATCATCCAGATATGGGTCACAATTAACCGTCGTGTACGTGAGCGTATGATTATGCCCAGATTGCTGTCGCACACCCCATCGATAAGTGTGTGGTTTATCGTTAGGCAAAGTGGGTCTGATGGTGGTGGTGTCCCCATCAGCAGACATAGGTACACCACCAGTACAATGGGACAGCCCCACTATCAGTGTCTGTGGCGATTGTTAATGCCCATTGATGGAGGGGCGGGAGGGAATTGAATACGTAAGTATTCGTCATTTGGAAAAGCCCCCAACTGCTGCAATATTCTTTTACTTCGATTGATCGAGTCCGCCTCTGTGACATTTTGGTTTCTATTCGCTCGGTCAATATTTAATCACACATATTGGGGGGATACTTTGGCCGCCCCTTTTGTCAGCTTTGGGTTATCTACGGTCTTCATCGGAGCACGGTCGTCCATCGTGCCTCCACCTCTACCAGGTTTTCCTCAGTCGCGTGCGTTACGCTTTTCATTCCGGATTAATGGACAGGTGGTCTAATGGCATCGGCACACGCAGCCGATCAAAACACATTAACGCTTTGATGGCAGGCGTAAGATTCCCAACACGGATTAGCCCATTAGGTAATTAGCCGGTCTATCGCGGTATCTAGTATCATCTTTGCCTGATCTCTGAAATGTGTGCATAAAGCTTCCACACAAACGAGTTCTTAAGAGCCTCTTACTATATGTTTGTTTTGGGTGTTTTGAAGTGACGGGGCATTTTATCTCCGGCTTAAGTAAATCATTCGTACGCAAAGTATCTAAGAGACAACGATTAGCACCTCTTGAGATATGGAGAGGTAGTGCACACAGATTGTTTGTCATCGCTTCAGATACTCATCTGGGCACTATGGCACGTTTGCAGCCCCTCAAACTACTGGGGTTCAATGAGATGAGCTACGAAGCCTCAGCGAATTTTTTTGTAGTAATTGTAAATTCTGATTAAATCATGGCATCATGGAGAATTCTAATTGAACCCGTTTGTGACCCCACTAATCACTATTGTTTGTCTCACGCCTACTCCCCACAGATAGAAACAATTTCCGGCCACTCAACGAAACCGTGCACATATGCAGCGAAAGCCACGAGGATCGCCGACAGTTTATGCAGGACAAACCCAATTCCGAGTATGGACAGTTGCCGGTGATTTACTTTGTTACCCCCACGTATCCAAGGCGGGAACAGATTCCGGAACTGACGCGCCTGGCGCACACGCTGCTCCATGTCCCACGATTGCACTGGCTGGTGGCCGATGATCAGCAGAAATGCAATGACTTCATGGACACCCTGCTCAATCGATTTGGTAAGTAACTTTAACCTTGAATAGTACATTGGACTAATAAGAGAACCTCTTACCTGCAGGCATTCCCTTCACCCACATGGTCAGTCCCATGCCAGCCAAGTTCCGGTATGCAGACCCTGCACCGCGTGGCGTGGCCAATCGAAGAGCTGCCTTGCAGTGGTTGCGGCAGCACAACCTCACCAACGGAGTCCTCTACTTTGGGGACGACGACAATACCTACGATCTGCGACTCTTCTCGGAGATCAGGAAGACCCAGAGGGTCTCCATGTTTCCCGTTGGTCTGATTGCCGACTATGCCATCAGCGGGCCAGTAGTGAGAAAGGTGGGTCTTAGCTTCTAGACATTAAATCTTTATCTTGTTCTATAAGTTATATTAATTTATTTTTCAGGGCAAAGTGGTGGCCTTTCTGGACTCTTGGGTAGCGGGTCGACGCTGGCCCGTGGACATGGCCGGCTTTGCTGTGAACTTGGAGTACATGGCTCAGTATCCCAATGTAAATATGCCGTATAAGCCCGGCTATGAGGAGGATCTCTTTCTGCGAAGCATCAACGTGCGCATGGATGAAATCGAGCCGCGGGGCAATAATTGCACAGAGATTCTGGTTTGGCATACGCAGACCAAGTCCAAGAAGCTGGGCGTTGTACGCTTGGAGAGCAAATACCTGGACGAACGCTCCAATCTGGGCGCCCTTTTGCGTAATCTAAAGCTTATGGGGGTGGCCACCATAACAGAGAGCGAAGGTGCGTATAAAGAGTTTTTTATTTTCATATTTCAAAGAAGTTGTAATAATATTTATTATGTTTTCTTTAGGTCGCACTGCACAGATAAGCAAAAATGGCAAGGCGAAGCCGCACTCCGTCATACTCAGCTGAGAGCAAGGGTCCCAGCAATCAGAAACAATCCCAAAAAATACTCATAGATGTTTAGAACTAAATGTATAAAATATTTCAGCCAGGAACCCAATCTCGATTTGACCGCTCTCCCCTGCATGCGTTCTAGTTATCAGTGGTTATTTCGCACAACGTAATATCTTGATTATTTATTCTCTGTTCTCTTCATAGTACTCTAATAATAACGAGTTTCCAGCTATTGTTAATTAGTTGTAGATTAGATTGTTCGTGATAGCCAGATAGGAAACACAGGATAGGATCAGGACTTATTTAAATATATGTATATCATCGTCACTACCAGTAGGTTGTAAAGTAATGTACGAAAGTTGTTAATTGCTTTCCATATTCTAAATTATGTATTTTAATTTGCCAAGCAAACGAATGCTAATAGACCGAGCCCATAGGACGGAGCTTCATTGACTTACACAACACACAGACACATATCATTAAGCTTGACATATTTGATCTTAGGTTAACATATTTTTTAATATCGCTGAAAACCGAACGCTTTAGTAATGGGCAATACAATAACTTATAACGTTTTAGTAAGGGGCTTTTACCAGCTCCACAAATAATCATAATAACTCAATCAAAGCGATCGTAAGCCATGATGTGAACAAATAAATACTAGTTTTATAAAGCTGTCTCCAAAAGAATTAACTACTTTTACTTCTTCAACTGAAAGTTGGGCCAAGATAAACTTCTCTAGTGATGTGTACTTTTCAGGAGGTGAGTTAAGTGTTTGGAATATGAATTGACAATGAACTACTACCCAGCCCGGCATCCGTGTCTCCACTTTGTTCGAGAAGTGTCAACATTGTGACGAGAACGGAATGGCACGAAATAGCAAACAATACTTTTCAATTAACTTGGCGCCCCTTTTTTTCTCATCCGCATCCGCATCTTTATCCCGGTCCCAGTTCCAACCCAGCTCATCCTTCACTTGCCCGTAGTTCACTTTGAATGCCCGAAAGCATTTCGTGCTGGCTGCAAAAGTCGAAGGGCTAAGAAAAAGTTGCAACTTCCAGCTATACATCAGTGGGAACTGGGCTAAGGGAGTCCTTTGAAAAGGTAATGAACCTAAATACCCTGGAATTTCCGAAGAATAAATGATATTGTACATTATTCAAGAGTTCTCTGGAATTAATAATCAACTAAATATATATTTTACATATTTTTATTTATTATAAAATCATTTTAAAAACCTTTTTCTATTTCGAAACCTCAGGTATTAAACCACAGTTGCTTGCTAATCCGATAGAGAAACTCCACTCCAGGCACTCTCCAGATTCCTGTCAAGTTCTGGCCAACGTTTGACTACCTTAAGCCGGGAATGAGCAAACATATCCCACCCTCTGCCCTCGATTGCAAGATACCAGTACAGCAGGTGGAGCTGCTGGAGCCTGGTGCATGGTGCCTGGTGCCTAGTGCCTGAGTCATTGCAGCTGGGAATGGCCCGGACGTGTTGCATATGCATCTTCTTCAATGCGGAGTTATGAGGCAAAGTTTCTTAACAGGACGAGAAAAAGGAGTTGTGTGCTACGTGTGAATGGAGTCGAGCTGCTCGCAATTGGGGCCAAATAAATAGTCTGTGTGCCGGGACGAAACTTTTTGTGCGCTTCACCGGAAATTTGTTTGGCAGGAAAATTGCTTTAAAGTGTCAGGGGACGACGATGGTTGGCCTCCATTAATACTCGAGTGGCCCGCCCTGGGAGGCACTTTGGGACAAGGTGGCAAATCGGAAACAACTTAGCAAAAGGGACGGATGCGGTTGTGTCAGCGCCATCACCTCTGTCCGTTATGACCCCGGCCAGGTCCAAAGCAGCAATGGCCCCGCATTAAGCCATTAAAGCTAATTAAACACAGCCGCCCCTAGGGGCCATCATGAAACCCACTACTTTCCGCATCCTGGCCAGATTCGACTCAGCCGACTGGCGTACGCTTTATTAAGCGCAGTCACCCAGCTCCGGCAGCCATCACCCGTAATGAGTGCGGCTGCCAGCAGACAACTTGATGAGGTTGCGATTGATGTTGCAAATGAAGTCGTTGCCAGTGCCGGAGCGGGAAGCAGGAGCAGGATGTCGAGGCTGTTTGCACTTTGCACTCCGCCACGCACTGGAGGAAAAGTTGATCAAAAATGCAGCAAGTTAAGCGGAGAGTTAAAAGATTTTCTTTTGAATATTAGCTTTAATTTAAATCCTCAAATCTTTGGCTATATCTTAAAGGATACCAAAGCCCTAAAATGTCTTAATAAAATTTTGAAATGGTGTTAGTAAAAAAATAACATAGTCCCATGAGACGACAACAACGTAATACGTGGAGACGTGGAGAGCTCTTACCTGCTAGGTCAGCTCAATTTCCATGTACCGCGACTAACATCTAGAACCTATATCCCCTTAGTTATTGGTCACTGTAGGAGGGAGTTTGAAGTGCATGAACCCTTTAGGGTTTTATGCGCAGATTACAACCGCCTCTTTGATTTTATTGATGGAAGTGATGGTCTTCCTAAACTCAAAACCCTATTGCTTGTAGAATTAGCTCGTATGTAGTATGTAGTATCTTAGTAACATAAAATTTTCCTCGTACTTTCCTTTACTTTCTTTCTCACGCGTCTATCTAGAACGCGTTTCGTGCCGTACGTCACACGGCTGCGCCCCTCGGTCGGTTGGGCGGGAGGTGGGAATCGTTGGGACTCGCGCGTTAAAAAAAAAAAAAAAAAAAAATAAAAATAAACCGTCAACAAAAATATATATTTTTTAACAAAATCAACTACATTAGAAGTGCGTCTTGTATTTTTCTCTCACTGCAGGAGCCTTGATTTAGCTTCACTTGAAATTTAAACGCAAGCCATCAACCAGAAAGCGGACAGCAGCAGGAGCAGGATACACAGGACGACTCCGGGTGGGTGCGGATTTGCTGCAGCTTGGATGCCACTTAACGTCGCCATGACGAGAGCTGCAGTAAAAAAAGATGGGGCAAATCGATGCGGAAATTGGCAAGCGGAAGGCAGGACACATCGGAAGGCATAGACCCACCTTTTCCTGCTGCCGCTAAAATTGTATTTCCTCGATATCTATCCCCGGGTTCGGTACCGATATCCGGCCAAGGCTGCCTGGCTAGAAGCGGGATGATTCCGGCCAATGACTACAACTGATCTTGACTCTTGTGGCTCCTCGAGACCGTCACGGTCCGACAACAAAAATTCCGGCGACTCTGACGATTCTTGGTAGTTATAATTATCAAAATCCTCGAGAAGTTGGTGCTGCGAACATACCCCTCGTCCAATCCCCTCACTTCGGCGACGCGGAAGTACCGGTATCCTCCTCGTTGGAGGAGAAGTGGAGGTTTTGGAACCTAGCAAATGGCCCTGGGTTGACCCAGGCCACTTATTGGAGTCTTCGGGGTCGCTTAAGTCACTGCAGTCATAGAAGTTTATTAACTGTTCCAAGGCGTTGGAGCTCGTTTCCGCGTGATTAGAACTGTTGTCCTCTTCGTTTAAATTATTAATTTGGTCATGATCCGTTGTACTAATATTACTTTGAGACATAATAAGGATTTTATATAAAGACAACTTTTATACTCGAAAATATTGTATAAATTTATCGATTGATTGTGAAAATTTAGAAGGTGTTTCTGCTGTGACTGACTTTTAGGAAATGCGTCGAAATATAAAATGTTCACACAAGAATACCAAGGCTTACTTGAAATTGGAGCTACTTTTTGTAGAGTCATGTTTCTGAAGAGTTTTAAAACTTAAATTAATTTACTTTCCAAACAATTATTTATTTTCATCAAATTCCAGTTACCAGCTTTAAACAATAACATTTTGTATTTGTTTTAATTTAATGATTAAATAAACTTATTTTTGAACACTTTAACCACATTACTAATACTTTATTGTGGTCATTTATCAATACTCCAATGTTTTATTTACTTTCAGCGCCTGTCACTTGCGGGTGAATTTATTGCTAGCTCTTCCCGATTTTCCCCGGACAAACCAATTACCACAATTTCAAGTCCGCCCAACGCAAATCGAATGTCAATTACCAGGGCAAACCACGACCGCCGTCCATTGGCCCTCCCTCCCTCCCTCTGCCAGCAGCACTTCCGTTTTGGCCCTCACTGCTGCATGGCTAACAAGTTAATTTCACAATGTTTGCGGCTTGAGTGCGAACAAACAAATTGCGTGGCATTTCCGGCTCCCAAGGGGTTTCGAGTGGCGACAGCAAAGAGACCAACAAATCAATTGGCCCAACAGCAACTACACAGGGCTAAAGGGAACGGGAGGGGTTAGTGGCCTAAACAACCGCCAATCAAAACACACGGATACATGCACAACTCGCATTGAAATTGACTATTGATTGGCCAAGAACAACAACAGCAGCAACAAGAGCAGCAGTAGTACAGAAACAGGATCAGCAGGAGTCCTGCACACTAATGTGTAAATTATTATTACTAATACGACATGTGGTCAGGGCGGTCGGCCGATGGAGTTAATGGGGGGGCTGGGCAAGGTGTGGAGTGTTAGGTGTGGAAAGGTCTCGGCGAGAGGAGTGGATAAGGTGTATTAATTTTTATTATTATTTATATATTAAATTTAATATCATATAGCAATAAATAATACAAAATATATTATGTTTGAGATGAAGCTATTTAAATTATTTAAAGTATTTTTTTAGGGCATATATCTTTAAGCAAACATATATGTTTCTCAGAAACAAAATATATTGAAAGATTGAAGTTTTTTAAGCTTAGATTAACGATAATAAGAAATTATATTAAAAATATTCACTTAATACTTCAAAAGGTGTTAATTCATTCCCCTTAAACCTGCAAAATCTTAATAAACCATCAAATATTTAATGATTCCTTTATTTTCTTCTTATAAATTTCCTAATAAACTTAAAGAGAGACAAGGACAACCCTATTATCCACCCTCGCTCCCCGCCCAATAGCCAATTAAAGGCACACTTCACTCCCCGCAAACGGGCACGCACACTTGACCAAATGCGCTTACATTTGCATAGGGCTTCTGTATGCGTGTGTGTGTGTGAGTGTATGCCCTTTACTATACGTTAATGCAATAATAAATTTTATTTATACACGCACACAGACACACACAGAGAGAGGCCACACACTGGAGAATGCACTTATATATATGTATATGTATATGGTACACACAAAAACTAATTACACGCCACAATGATTACATTTTACAGCGCCATCGAGCTCTCTCTCGTTGAGCTACAACTACAGCAACATCAGCCGGAAGTGTTAAACAACACTACGCACACACACACACACAGCGAGAGGAAGCCCCAAAAAGTAACGGGAAAAGCTCCTGCAGAAAAAGGGATGCAGCGTAGGTGTCTCTCCCTTCGGCCATTCCGGAGTTGTTGTAGTAATAACAACTTTCCACTCAATGAATGACACCTTGGGGGCATGGCGAACACTTCGAGGTACACAGTTTTCCCGGAAAATTATGCTAAAATCATACGGCCAACTAATGAGAGATGAGCAATGTGGGAAATATTCATATTTTAGGAAATTTTTAAACAAAAGAAAACAGCATAACCAAGTTACTTTATGCTTTTGTTTAGAGTTAGTGTTAAATGTTTGTATTATAGGGAAGGTTTTAGAAAAGGATTTGCAAGCTTAAACAAATGAATATAAAGGAGAAACATGTAACAGGGAATCAAAGTTCGGATGATCCTAGATATATTTTAGCTGAGAAGCTTTATCAGAATGTTAAAAATAAGTATTTTACAAAGTTACTACTACTGTTGAGATGAAAAATCTGATTAATATATTTATATATGTAGCAATGAGGAGACTCCAATTTGAATTCCCGGACATGCATGCCAAACCGCAGGGCGAGGCAAGGGCTACAGTGTAGCTTGCTTTTCAGCGCCTCAGGCATTTCCCCCCGCATATATTTTAATCACCACAACAATATCATCGACGAGGCAGGAAACACTGCCACTTGGGGTATACTCGACCATTGATCTGCTTGGTCAGAGCCCCACGATTCCAGTCAATTGACCAGGTAACTGCCAGTCGGCAGGCAAATTGTTATTATATTTATATTATATTATTTGTAATTCGAATTCTTTTATTTCTTCATTGCGCGCTGAAATGCGATTGCTCTTGTGCAGCACAAACATCTGGCAGTCGCTCACGAGGTTTTATTTTAATTATAACTGCAGGGCAGGACCCAAACAGGACCACAGTCTTGTATAATTTAAGAGGGGTTCAAAAGGGGTCAGAGGATGTGCAGACAGACCGCTGGCTTCACTTGCGTTTTATTGAAATTCATTGAGGCATCATTGAGACGGGCGCGAGGAAGGGTTACACACTGGAAATAATAAAGAGTAATATATAAGGAGATATTAAAGAAAATATATATTAAACTTAAAGGTCAATAAACAAAGATTTGATGGGAAAAGTAGATTTTATTTAAGAGCGAACGTTGCCCTTAACAGCTAGAAATAAAATTAAAAGAGCTTAAAATTAGCTCCCTTTAATTTTAAACCCTGAAAAACGACTAAATTTCTTCCTTTTTAGAATCTTTATTAACATCTCAAATTGTTTGTTTTCTTTGCCAGCTTGGAGCATCCTTTTTCGGTCCTGGCAATCCTGGCACACATCAATGGTCTGGCCTCGAACTGAACTGAACTGAGCTGGACTGGCAAGAAACTGCCGCTTTTGAGTAATGTGCGAAAATTTTATTTTTAAATTAAAATAAAATGGTTTCCGCCATGCCCTCCCACTGCCTCCACCTCCTGGGCCTGCTTCCAGGCAGCAATTAAAAGCGACCCCGGATCCACTCAGGAGCTCCAAATGCATTTGCATTGGTAATGTTAACGTCGTTTCGAGAGCCGGAGAACCGGAGCGGAGTGCCGCAGAGCCGTGCCGGAGAGCCGTGGCGGGACCTGAGCCGGAACCGGCTACGTGGCGGTGGCCAGGGCATTGCGTTGCCAATTTAATTTCAATGGCTAAGAGGAGCGATTGGTTTCGGTGTCAGGGTGGTGCGGAGGACGACTGCGAGTTGACCATTGAAATATGGGCAAGACAAATTATTGGTTTTTCTTTGAGTGCTCTCCAAAAATGGGTCGAACTGTTTAATTAAAATGTGGAGTTGAGTGGAGCGATGCGGATGAATGGTCAGCTGCTGCTGCTAATTGCGGCTAACTTAAATGGTGAAACAAAAACCAAAATGCAAAATTCAGCAGCCCGGCAGGATGCATTCAAGTGAAATGTCTAAACGGGATCAATTATTCAGTATCCAGGCGAGATAAATGTATAAAATTAATTACATTTCTGCTGCCTCGAAATATGTTTAATAACCTCGTCAGCAGCCATGCCGCCGGAGTGTCAGCGCCCCCCTTCGATTATGGAGCTTGTTTGCTCGTTTATTATGCAACACTTTCATCGCATTACACAAACAATCCCCAGTTAATGCAGTTTAACATATTCGCATACACCCGATTATGCATTAATGAAAATGCCAGCCGCAAATTGTTGAATGCTTTGGCGGCGCCACCATTGAATATATATAAAAAATTATAAAAATATATCATTACCCAGGGGAATATCATATATGTTTATATATATAGCTGTGGTTGATTTAGTCGTATTTTTTTCGAGGCTCCAATGGGACCGGGAACTTTTTAATTTCCGTTTCGATTGCCGCCTGACCTGCCATGTTTGGTGGGTCTTGTAACAAAACATCAATTTCCAAAAGGCAAACAGGAAATAAAATGTGCCCTTGGGGTGTGCTTTTCCTCTCCCTGGCAATATGTAGATATTTTTATGAAAAAAATGCGTGACAATTGAATCAGTTTGTTAGCCAAATAAAAAAGATTTATAAACATGAAAAACCAGGGTCTAAGTGAGGTGAAAGCATTGCAGATCCTTTTACTGGTAAATATTAAATAAGATGTATAAAATCTCGCCTCAAGAGTTTGTAAGCATTAAAAATGTGGTTTCTAACTCTAATAAATATCTAAAAAGAATGTAAATTGTATCCAAAAGGAAGCATTGAATGCCAAGGATATAGTATATTGCAAGCCTTGAATACCTTTTCGTTAAGCATTTAAAATGTTGCTCTTATTGATAGATATCCTTAGGCTCCTTTCCTCTTGTATAGTATATACGTTAAAATATTCGAATTATTATTTAAGCTAAGCTTTTGACAATTTAGCCTTGGGGGAGCTTAGTTTGAACACACAAACGGCTTTCAATTCTCGACTTTCATGGCTATTAAATCGGGAATCCTGCCGTGTCCAGCCGAGAGCCAAAAGCTGACTGGCATCAAATAAATCTTCTTCCCATAACAATGACTGCAATTCAGCGGGGAGCGGGGAGAGCGAGGTGTGCGGTGTGTATGGTGTGTGCGGCATTCCCACATGCAAGTGCCGCGCTTTGCACCATTTGCCATTGTTCTCCAAAACCCAAAAACCCCCCTCGCTTGGCATCCGGTTTCATAGCACCACTCGACATTCACTTTTATGATTATTTTTCATTATCAAAGCAAGCTCGGTTAATGCACCAACAATGCCTCCGTCCAGTGTCCAGTGCTCCATGCTCCTCCGTGGTCCGTGTTCGGTGTCCATGTTCCGTGGCACATGTGGACGAGCGGACGCGGTCGTCACTTCCCCTCCCACGTAAAATAGACAACAAATTGTTGAGCTTGTTTGGTGTTCGGTGTTCGGTTGTGGTGTACTGCTGGGAATTCCCTCGTCCAGGCACTGGTTGCGAAAATTAATAAAAGGAAAATATTTAAGCATAGTCTATGAACGAACGTTGGCGAGAGAGTAACGCATATAATTCCCTCACATTGTCTGCGCCATAACGATATAACGTATACGCACCGCAGACATGCACATGTTCCTCGGTATATTTTCGGGACAGGGCAGGGCAGGGCAGGGCACTGTGGGGATTTGTTTTAATTAGTCGGAGGATTAAGTGGCGCAAATTGAAAAGAGTTGTCCTTATGGCGCCGGTAATTGGCTGATCAAATATGCGTGGCCATGCAATTGATGGATATGCAAATGCCAAATAATTCATAACTTGATTAGGGAGCACAACTTGGAATGAGGCGGACTAAGGCGGACATCTCATTGTTATGTAGACGTTGTGCCTGGCATTGCCTTAAGTACGACAGCCTTGGCCATAAGTGACACAATCCTACTTGTACACTGAAGAAAATTAAGGGGAAGTGTAGAAGTGTTGGGAACGTATCAAAATTATGGCTAGATGCGACTTGTTTCAAGGATGTTTAGAAATTAGCTGATAACTTTCTAAATTCAATCTCTTTTTGACCCATTTCTTGGGGCTCTATCAACCTCTATTTTCAATTGATTTATACCCTAACCCACATTTTCCTTCAGTGTAATATCCAACCAGTGACAATACTGGTATAGTTTGTATTTATGGCCCACGTATTGGACATAAATGGACGGCCCCTGTCCCTGGGCTAGTGTATTTGCAATTGTTTCCGATGGTTCCGGCTGCGAGGAGAATCAATAACCATTCCTTGCGAGTAGTTGGGCCCAATAATTGAATATTTGTCCTGCTGGCCTCAAGCCCATGCTTCTTCTCCTAACAATTCGTGTGAGATTATTGAACCTGGGAGCACATGTCACGACGCTCATCAGGACAAATATTTAAATAAGCTCGCATCTGTTGCCCAGGGCAAGACAGATACTGTATTGTGTGTGTGAGTGGAAAGCGTTTTTCCCAGGATATTTTTTGCAAGCAATGTTTTTCCCCCCAAACCCTCAGAAAAACCACACCCCCTGAGTGTAAGCTTTTTCCGGAAAAAACAACGTTTTATTCCATTTCCTGCAAATAGCTTTCTGCTGATAACAGCCTTTCATCAAATTTGAATTGCATTTCCGGCTGCAATTTATATGATTTGATTTTTTGTGAGCATAAAAAATGCAAAACTTTATAAAATTTACATTTCCTGGTTAAATTTATATTATTTAAAAGGAAGTTATGAAGAATAAGAACAGGTAATTGCCTCTACTGATTAGAGTTAATTACAACTCAACTCTTTATATTACTTAAGACTTTGCAATGGTAAATTAACCAGAATTAAGTTTAATTTAATAAAAAAAGGATACTAAAGCCCGAGAACTGAGACATCTTGTAAAATTAAAACTTAAAAATACCCCTTTGTTCATCCATAATTAGCAACCTTTTCAACTTTATGGGCTTTTAATTGAAATGCCAAACAGGAAGAAATATACCTATACATTTTCCCTACACATTCATTAAAAAACTTTACGAGGGCCAAGAGCAACACGTTCCGAGTTTCAAAAGTTTTGGCGATTGTCAAAAACTATAAGAAAAGACAAGCCAACCGCAAGAAAGAAAGCCGCCGCAGTAAAAGTTCCGGAGTCACTGCCAGGATGACTCCGGTCCGGAAGCTGACCCTAGGAATCTTACAGAGAAATAAACAAGCTTGGGTCTTAAATAAAGTAATATAAAATATAAATAAAGTAAGATAAAATAAAATAAAAGAGAATATAATCAAAATAAGCAAAGGAGCAGCGCTGAATCAAACTGCAACTGGTTTCTATGAAACTTTGACATTTGCTGCCAAAAAGGACGAGGCTGAAGCGGCGGCAGCGCGGGCGGAGATTGCAAATTAAAACAATGTCTGCAGTGGAGTTCCGGAGATCCGGCCACAACTTACCCTGTCCGCGTTGATTAAACTCCGTCCGGGGAGAGTGGCCAAGCGACTTTCAGTACCACTTCCTGGCAGTAAATCTTTCATCAGTCGTGCCTCCTCGACGGGGATTTGCTGGCGAGGCAATTTGTCCCCGTCCTTTGCCCCCAGCTTTTGTCCTTATATCCACACACACACATACACTTGTCATACTATTTATGAGTTTATTATTTTCTCGGTACTCTATTATTTAGCCATCTCACCCCGAAGATCCCCATGTCCTGGTCGTCCTCGTCAGGCTCCCGTTTGCCGCTGCTCTGGTGAGCCAAATCCTTTCGCTGGGCGCTTAAAACTTTCCTTCTTTCATTGCAAGTGCTGCAATTTTTCACAACTTTTTGAGCAACATTTTTTCCCACATTCCTCACCCGGCACGGCACCCGGGTCCCCAGGCTTCCTCTGCCCCTCTTTCTCATGCGTTTATGCTCACGTTATTTATTTAGTGGGTTTATTTTCATACCCTTTCCAGGGGATGTTTTTGAGTTCCACGAAAAAAATTAAATAAAATAAAAGTTAAGCGGTTCTCATGTTATCTTTTTTATATAAATATTTTTATATTTTTCAGCTCTGGGAAATAGTTTTAAAGGTTTTTTTTGGAGACCATCAAGATAATAATATTTCATTTTAAAGAGATGAAAATCTGTAATAACGATGTCAATTTAATCTTTACCTTAACGTAATCGAGGGTCTCTTGACTAGAATTATTTAATTTATCTTAAATTAGACCTGGTTTTCAACTGACTTAACTAATTAGGAAAAAAAAAATTGGAAAGTTTTACGATAAATAGCAACTATTATTATTTTACTCAAGACCTAAAGAGCATTCCCCGTTTGGTATAACAAAAACTCACTTTTAATTTGCTTCGTTTCCTGCTGGTTATTTTTTGTTTTAACTCCTCTTTTTACAGTTGCTTAAATTGTTTGTAATTTTTGTCCGTGGCGTTGTTTCTGTGTGTTTCGGTTTCATTATGACAGCAGACGACGCCGACGACGACGACGAACTGCCTTGCAGTTTGCTCCCAAAGCTATTTTTACTCCTTTTTTGTTGGCTAGATAAATAGTTTTTCCTCTTTCCCCCCCGGTACCCCTCCCGGTTTTAATTATTGCCAAGCTGAAACCACAAATGGGAAATGTCAAAAATTTGTGAGAAAATTGTGAGAAAATGCTGGCAGAATTAGTTGGCGAAATAAGACTTTTGATTACGATTGCAATTTGCCGAAAAATTCAAAGATTAAAGATTATTATCCATTGTTGCCATTTTACATTTGACAAATGACAAATCCCTGAAGGGGATGAATTTTTAATGGTAAACCTCAAGACCTTCGAAGGGCCAAAAGACAAACCGAAAGTTTTTTGCCAAAATGTTGTTATTTATCATTCATGCCGCATGCTGCACGGAATCGAGGAAACATCGAGAAGTGCAGCCAGGAAAATCTCTAACTAAATTCAAGTTGCCAAGCAAAGCACTCCGGGCTGCCAGGGGGAAAGGGAAGGGATATGGAGCAAGTTTTCGCAACTTTACAAGACACTGGCGAGATTTCCGCTCAAGTATTTACCACTCATATGCATAAAATGTGCAACAGACAGCAACGGCATCGGGCAAGTGCCGGAGCACTTATTTTATTGACTCGCCCCCGGGAGAGACAGACAGATACAATTCCGACACCTGGAAACGAGAGTTTTCCCAGGTTGATAATTTCAAAAGTTTGCTTTTGTTCCCCTCACCCTCACCCCGACCCCCTTTGATTTGCATAGCCCTCAAAAGAATGAAAATAAACGATAAATGGTTCAAGAGCCCACTGCAAGCATTTCGATTTCAAATTTGTTTCTGGCAATTGGACAACTTCGGCCTGCTGCTTTCCTGCTTCGGGTTTTGGTTAGCAATTTTTGCATTAATTTGTTTTGATTCCTTACCTCTGGCTCCTATTCGTTTCCTCCTCATAATATTCTTCTTCTTTTTTTTTCATATTTCATTGGAAAATTAAATTCCTGGCATATTGGTATTTTCTTGTCTTTTTTTGTTGTTGTTATTGCCAGCATGGCGCAGCCTGGAGACCGAGACCCAAAATCGCACCCAAACTAGACACAACAACAGATGCCAGGTCGGGGTCTCTGGCGAGTGTTTCCCTCTTGGAAAACATCATCATTTCCATCTCTAGGTTTTCACTTTCATTTTTAGCATGACAAGCATTTGTTGGCCATTGAACATTCAACAGAAAAAATCTCGAAATAAAAGAAGAAGGCAGTCAACCAAAAAGTAAGGTAAGGAAACCTTATCGGTTCTAAATATTGAAGAAAAGCAACCTTAAGTACACAATATTTACGGATATTTGCACAAAGTTATATCAGTATATTCAGGTAGATATTTTTTATCTAGCAACTACTCCTTTCTGTATGTTATATAGTAGCATTACCTTTGGGATGATCTTCCGTCCGGCAATCCATGACCTCTTCTTATCAACTTCGTCTCCTTGTTATCTCTTCTCGGCGTGCAATCAATCACTTGAAGGGCAACTGGGCAGGGAACCAGGAGTGGGACTGGGTCCTCTGCCGGATTGGCCTCTCTTTCTCCCTCTATGGTTTCGCTTGGCTGTTGATTTTACTACAAAATAAATACGCGTTGCCCAGCGGGGTGGGGAGGGGGAGAGCCATGCAAGAGACACAGTGGAATAAATAATATAAAGTCCAAACTGATAAGCAAAACATCAGCGGGAGCAACTTCAGCAGCGACAGGCGGCATGAAATCGAAATCAAATCAAAACAAAAACGGAAATTTCACTCACAGCACTCTAACGAAGTCCGGATACCCTGTAAATAATTTGAACAACCCCAGAAATCCCCATAAATATTATTACTTTACCCAGAAGGGGCCAGAGTCTGGCTGCCCATTCCTGTGAAATCCTTTGAAATATGGCATGGTCCTGGACATATCTATCTGTGTGGGTGACAACGTGTCAGCGGGGGTCCTTTTCGGCCAGTCCCCCGGCTCTGATAACACGAGCTGACAGCCATTAGGGAACGGACTGCAGCGGTGACTTTGATTGTGCTGGCATGCGTGTGATATACGCGCCACGATTTCATTCATGCCTCTTGGCTCTCGGTCCCAGCTCCCAGCTCCCAGTTACAGCTCACAGCTCCCCAGCTCCTGGTTCTAGATTCAGATTCATATACAGAGATCCCAGCATTCATTCACTACGCATTTCGAAAATCGAGAAGATGTTCAGCGCAAAAAGACACAGCGAGCCTCTAACGTTATCTGCTAAAAAGGCCTGACAACGGACACTAAAGCAGGTTTAACCAGCAATGTTTTGCGAGAAAAAATCCGATATGCCGTAAATTATAAATGATTGAATATCTTATCACACATCGAACATATCGTAAATGTTGTTTTATCAAAATTTGGAATATCGAAAAATATGTCTATAACGTCAAATAATACGATATTATCGGAAAATGTATCTCTTTATATTTATTTTTTTTAATAATGATAGTTTAAATTAATATTAATCTCCTTGTTTTGAGTATGAACTTATCGCAAATATATTGTTAATTTAAACAATCAATCAGTATATCGATTTTCGCATTCAATATCGGTGCATTATCGATATACATAGATTATTTCTTGCATTCCTAAAGTTTCATAATGATGACTCAGATGCATCAAAGCATTTTAATACAGTTTTTTGATAGAATTAACTACAGTTTTTTCCTAGTGCATCTACGGACTCCCTATCTTTGTATGTGTGCTCTGTCGATAGTCGGCGCAGCACGAGAGCCTGCGAACGACCGAGCGGAAAACGAGCGGCGGCATGGCAGCATCAGGCATCAAGAACAGAAGCAGCAGCACCAGTAGCAGCAGTAGCAGCAGCGCCAGAATCCAACGGCACATTCGTGTTTGCCGCTTCGTGGGCAACGGACGCATCCTCAGAGCTCAGGCGGAGTTGAGAGCACGGCAGAAGCGGAAGCGGAAACGAAACCGAGAGAGAGAAAGTTCAAGCCTGTTGAGGTTTTTGGCGGCGCGTTCGAACCGGAAGTAAGGATAAATTCACTGTTTTTCTGGCTTGGCCGAAACTTTTTGGCTGCCGCTGTCCCGACGTTGCGCCGTCGCATTTAATTCCATGGTTACTGCAAGTGTGTGTGTCTGCGAGTGTGTTTTGGGTGCCTAACGTACCGGAAGTGAGCCTGCCGCTCATTAATGGCCGCCGTTTTTTATGTGTGAAGCCGGAAAGAGTGCTAATTACGCTGCAAGCCACCTAATGGCTGGCAAAAAGTTTCCGAAAATAACCTCAAACTGTGTGAAAACCCGTGCGCCACATGTCGGCTTCAAAGCCGTTGAAATCGTTCGTTGTTCATTAACATCGCCTACGTGTTAAATATGTGGATTCGTATTAGGAATCAGTCTGGTAGCCCCGATAAGATCGGGTCAAGAGTTCACTAGTCGTAGCCATTCAACCGATGTCGGAGGCTATATAAATAAAGTGAAATAAATGTGAAGTGATAAGCTACGGGAGAGAGCTGAGCAGAATCTCTCGAATCTTCCTTAATCGGGATTGTGAAGTGCTCTCTTTTAAAAAATGTAAAAATAATGCTGACAGATCAACAAAATTATTAGGAAAAACGTGTCAATTTAAAACTGATGAGCTAATCTTTAAAAACAAATTATTGTTGATTATAATGAAGTGTATTTTTGTGTGTATAAATACTAAAATAATATTAATTATTCGAAAATGATTGTGACAGTGTATGAAATTACATTTATGGCAAAAAGCAACTTTGCTAAGAGATAATGGCATCAAATAATAAGAAAATAATCTGCGAAAAAATAGATCAACAAAACCATATGAAACGTACAAGTGTTCAAAGCTGATAATTTGTAATTGATAAGAGATTTCAGAATGGAATCAGACTACAAATATTCAGCAATGTGGATCCGCTTCCGCAGCTAAGTGCAATATATATATGATATTATTTTTTATTGCAATATTTGTAACCTTTTAGGGTGTTAAAATTTTAGTCGAAAGCATGAAACTCAGTCAAGAAGTCATTTCCGACCCTATAAATCATATATATTCTTGATCAGCATCAAAAGCCGAGTTGATTTAGACATATTTGACAGAAAATTTTTTTTTTTGTAATTTTCGAAAATTTTAAAGTTTGGAAAAATGCAGAAAAAATTTTGAGTTTTTATATTTTAAATTTAATATGCAAATTTGTAAACCTATCAAAAACTGCTACAAAAAAGCTTTCCGATTGGAAATTAAAGTATTTTTGGCTTAGTTACGATAAATTTTGACAGCAAGGATACAGATCCTTCGGTTTCCCGAAATTAACCTCCTTCTTTGTTTTTTATTAATACATAAATATGTTACTGAAATTCCACGTATAAATACATTCAAGAGTGTTAAAAAATGAGTTCAGACATCAAAAGTTAAAAAAAAAGTGTTCTAGAGTCGCGGGTTTTATTACCACTTCTAACTACTTACTGATTTAAATATAATATTATAATATTGTAATCAAATCTCATTTAAAGTCTGAACTATCTTTAAAGATAATATTCCAGCAAGAACAGCTCCAAAATTATTGTCTCCCAAAATATTTGTCTCTCTATGAACCCAAGCTATTTAAATGCATAATGCTCTTAAACCTTCACTCAACCGCCAAGAATTCGCATTTGTTTAAGTCTGCGTCAAGTGAAGAAAGGGTACTCAAAAGGTATCCGCTTCTCACCTGAGAACTTCAAAGCCCTTGGCGCATTTATTGTTTTCCGCGCCACATGGCGTATGCTTGCTGTTTTCCTGCTGAATTCCACACCCTTACACACACACACACTCACACGAGGTACTCGCAGGTGACAGATTCACGCACAATGCAGGTGAAAGGATTAGGGCTCCTCCTGTGACACACTGCTCCCATTGTCAGCGTGCCTGTCATGCAGCTGCTCGGAGAGTGCATTACCGGAGACAACCCACTGTCCACTGAAGGAGCGGCTTTTCTTTAATTTCCTCAAGCGATCTGTCCACTTGTTGTTGTTGTTGCTGCTGTTTGGCCACCACTTAGCCCCCGAGTCAGTCCAAAAATGTCGCCTTCCCGAACAGCACAGTTGACATCAATCTGCTCCAAAGGTGAACTCTTGCATATGTCTTGTGTCTTGGGCTCCAGACATGATAAGCCAATGGGATTAGGGAGAAAAAGCTGAGGAAATAAACCACTTTGAGGGAGAGACTCTGGAAAGGAAACTAGCTCGGTACGAGTATATATATAGATATATATATGCTAGCAAATACTTATTTAAGGCTTCATTATGACCCCGCATAAATCCCATCTGCGCTTATGACTAGACACCCCAAAAATGCTTGGGAGCAACACGTGCATTCCGCTTTCAATTACGAGTCCCCTGTAAGGAGGCCAGCCAGGAGAAACCCTTAAAAGGAAGCTTAGGCAGATGGCTCTTGGGGAACTATGGTCATATTTTTTTTTAATTACAAAGCCATAAAAATTAAACGAACCAAAAGTGCGGCGACGACGAGGACGACTGCGACTGGGAACTAAGTAGCCTAACGACAGCAGCCACAATAGCAAGCGCCACACAGGAGCAGCAAGGCAGGACAAAAATGGGGCAGGAAGCGAGTAGAGTGGAGTAAGGTGGAGAAACGGCAACGATTTAAGCCACATTAAACCGACAGGCAGACAAACTGGCGGCGAATGGAGGAGGTGACTGCTCGCCAGGATGAAGCACGAGGCACTATTTACAGCCAACTGCTCGGCAACACCTTCCAGCCGTGGGGACTCGTGGGGAGGTATGAGGAATGCCTGCACTTGACTGCAAGTCACCCAAAATGGCTGGGGAATATATATATATAAATTTTTTTGTTCAACGTTTAAACCAAATTTGCATAATAGTTCTTTCTTCTCTCTCTTTTCCGTCGCAACTGGCATCAAAATCTAAGTGAGCATTGCCAAATTATGCAAATGTTTGCCAACTGAAAGTGAGCGAGCGCGTGAGCGGGACTCGAGCTTTAACAGCTGCAGCCGCCGTACCACGGTGCGTATGCGTATTGATTTGAGCAGTTTTTGAAGGCAGTAAATGGTTCAAATGGGTAGGAAATGGTTAAGGGAATTCAGTGAGGTTAAGAGCTATAAACACGGACTGCTTCCTAAACTTTATTTCAAATTTTGGATAATACTTCTGTAAGCAGATCGTTAAAAGGAGCTCATTTTAAATATAAAGTCTGTTTAGAATAAAGTATTTTTTAGAGTTTTATTTCTTTTAAGACAATCTACATTTTAAACCTTACTTTTTGATTTTTCTTAAATTTTTAATCATTTTTAAACCTTCTTAAAAAAGCTACTGAATTCCCAAGAAGAATTAATGAATTACCAACTCCTTTAAAAGCAAAAGAAAATTGCACAAAACCCTGAGTTGATCCTTTGTTCACCTTTCTCTAGTAAATCATGTTCTAACGTAAAAAAATTGGCAGGAACACACAGTAAAAATCGCCTTTCTTCCCTCTCTCTCTCACCTCTACACTCTTTTTTTCTCTCACCTGCCTTTGCTGGCTCGCACAGTTTGCAGGTGGAAATCACGCCTCTGGCAATTTTAATCTCGTTTATTAGCCATTTTTCAAGTGATACACATAATTTTCAATTTTCCAATTTCTCAGCCAGCACACGAACAATTTCCACCCAGTTTCCCTTTGCTCCTTTTCGCACCTTTTACCCCTCTATCCCCCCCTTTTAGATCCTTTTGCCCCCATTGTCTTTATCGAACATGAAAAAATGCATTGCATATTGCATGCACGTCGAATAGTGTGGAGGAGCGACGACGACGACGAGTGGAGCAATGGACAAACATGGCGCCCATTTGGAGGCCATTAGGGCCAGTTCAGCCGGCGTAACTGGGGAGCAGCAGAAAAAACAAAATGGATCCACATGGTCACCACCAACAATAACAAGGAGCCTACGCTGTAGAGCCAAGCTTGATGGCGCTCATACGGGAGCCAGGTGCCGGCACAAAAAAAAAAACAGGGAGTGAGGAGATAGTTAAGGGTTATGACTATTAGATACCCGGTATTTATTGAGGAATATAAAAGGATTTTATTTAGTTCTGATCCTGATAAAATACCCTACACAATTCTGGTAAAAAATGTGTATTAATCTCCCTCTCTAAATTAATAGAATTTCCCTTCCTAGCTTTTCTAGTTTAATTAAATCCCAGATAGACAAGCTCAAACCCTTTCACTCCTTCTCTAGCATGAATTCCAGAGAACACAATGTTTTGTCCAGCTTTTACAAGGGTTTTACCTGCTGTGAACATTCCAGGGCACACAATAAACTTCTTATTCCAAATTCAACGGGTATAAATATGCCTGTTGAAAAACTAATAGAAGTCAGAGCAGAAGCAGAGCGGGCTTATTGCCCTTTGATCCCCATTCTCCTGTATTTTTTGTTGGCTCTTTTTTTGGGAGGCGGGAACAAACTGTTCTGCCTTTATGCAATGACTGCGCTCTTCCGTTGTCATAGTTTCCGGTTCCTTTTGTTGCTTTTGTTGCCGCTGCTGCTTCCGGTGCTGCTGTTGCATGCGCTACGCACTTGAAATTCTCGAATAAACGCATGGAGCTTGTAATGGAGGAGAGCTGCGCCTCCTCCTTGGATTTCTTTTTTTGTCTTTCTTTTAGCTGCCCCCAATTTAGTGAGGAACTCCTCAAAGTTGATGTTTCCTTCGCTCCACGCGCAACTTTCTTTCTTTGGCTCCGTACTTTGTTATTAGATTTGCATGCCAGCAGCTAGGACGACGACGACGACGACGACGAGGACGAGGACGATGACGACGAGGATGAGAATTTCCGCCTGGCAATTCATGCGGAACATATGGATGGCAGTGCGTGTATGTCCTGGCCCTTGTTTCCCCCGTCCTCTAACCGGGAAGGTGCTCCTTCCTTCTCCGGAAAGTTGTTGCAACAAACGTAATTGCATTTGCTTCGGAATTTATGTTAGTGCAAATTTCTTTGCTTTTTATTACCTACCGTTGAACCAGGGGCAGGCAGCAGGTTTAGAAGGCAAGGGTCAAAGGTTACTTCAAGTATCAGTTGCCAAACCAACGAACCATTCGTTTATTCATATTCCAGGGAGATCCCAGAGAATCTTTCAATAAATTTTAACTCACAAAATGAGCAGAGAGCAATTCAAGAAATAAAGAAAAATTATTTACAAAGAAATAAGCTCACTTGATTTATGACTTTTGATATGTGATAGATATTTATGAGAACTTTATTAAATTTACGGATAAATTGTAAAAGAAATTGATACAATTTATTGTTGGATTGGCATTTTTCGTATACTTTTTAAGGCAGAGTTGCCTCGAAACGGAAAATATTCACTTTTGAAGTTAAAAACATTAAATATTTAAATGAATGACACTTCAAATAATTCTATAAACTATTCTTCAAACTGCGTACATTTTTTAAAACCCTAATTTATTTTTCAAATATATTTCTTCCCCCATCCAAGTTTCTGGAAAATATTCCCTCATCAAACTAATTTTTTCCCTCACATGTTAAAATATTAAAATATATTTTTAAAATCCATGTTTGCTCACCAAAGAGCATTCACATTCACATTCACTTTGCTCTCTCAAGAAATCGACTTTTCAGGTGTTCTTACACTCGCTAACAATCCCTGCGCCCTGCTCTGTGCTCTTTTCTCTGTTCAACTGCAACTTCACCTTCACTTGAAAATTGCATTTTTACCGAAAATGTTTGCCTGGGAAATGTTCTATGAGAGGTGCCCAGGGATTCCCCCTGTGTGCTTGTGTGAGGTGCGAGGCTGTGAGACTTTGAGTTCGTGAGGGGGAAATATGAAAACAAATGGCTCCTGAGTTCCTTCGGCTTTGGCCAAGTAATCGTAAGTTTTGTTTGCTCGGGGAGTGCAAGTGAGGGGGGACTGTGGGGGGAAACTTGAATTTATGTGCACTCCGGGCTGTTATGCTGCCTTTTTTTCGGTTTTTGATTCTCGGGATCGGGGGGGTCTCGGGGTCATTGGGCATAACTGGATATGGATAGCACCGCTCAAAGGCTTAGCCTGAAAGTGCAGCAAAAATCGTATAAGAGCGTGCCGCCTTAATCCCATTTCCATTATTATTATTCAGGCAAATCACTGCCAAATTATATATATATATCTGCATACCCGATATTGCTATTCCTATTCCGAATCCAGAACCACGTCCTCCGGTGGCCTTTTCAAGCACTCGCGGAAGTTAAGCGGCTTATCGCTTATCAGCTTTGTCTGCTCTTCAGGAAAGTTGGGGAGAAGGAATGAGGGGGAATCCCGGGAAAAACACGCATAAAAAATATTATTAAATTTATCTTTTTGGAACAAAGAAATATGAATTATTTCCCATATCATATGGAAAACATAGTTAATTCTTTTGAATTTATTCTTAAAAAGTAAACAATTTCAGTTTAAGCGTGACACATTTATTTTTATGAAACTGTTTTAATAAAAATAAATATATTGATCAAATATCTGATTTTCTTTATTTTTTTTTATAAATATATAAATGTTATTTTTTTATTACCCATTAAGATAACTCCCCTTTTTCTCTGTGCATCCGTGAAACAGTGAGCTGACCTGAAGGGCATGGGACAGAGATCGAGGGTCTTGGGGTCGTCGCTGACAAGGAGATAATATTTGTGGAGTGGCAGGGATGGGCAGGAGCAGCCACTCCCGGCTTACTGTGAGCTGCATACAAGTTGGCATTGTTCCTGGTTATTTTTTTTTATATGTTTTCGAGGGGCGCTAATCGCAATGCATCGAGCGTGGAAAACTGAAAATTGATAAGCTGCAGCGATGGCAAAACCAATTTTACCCTTACAGAAGGTCTTTAATAATTTAAATGAAAATGGAAACATAAAAACTGTTGAGAGGAAATCACAAATTAAATCTCCGCTCTCAGCAAGAAGTTCCATTAAGTCATGACAACAATGTAATTTCTTCTCCATTTACTATCTGAGCTCCATTAATTGCAACGAAATCCACATTAGCAGCTGGAGCAGCAGGAGAAATCTGCTCATCTTTTTTACCAAATGAAACGCTGACAGTTGAGAAGTAATAAAAACTTAAAAAAAAAGAGTGAGGGGGAGAGGACTAAAAGCAGCGATAAAACATATAGGAAACTGCAATTTGGCCCGATTGGCGTCAGCAGCGTGATTTGCAATCATTATTTACCCGAGAAGCCGGCAGCCAGGAGCCAGGAGCCAAGAGCACCACCAGCAAACGCAATTCAATCTGTGACAGCCGCACACAAGGATTCCGACAGCTGATCGAGAGGGGGGGCCAGTGTGAGTCCTCGATGGAACGAATTGATGTACAACGCCAATGCTGGCCAAATCCGGAGCAGGAGCAAGAGCAGGGAAAGGAGCATAAGTTGAAGCAGGAGTCGAAGTGCAAAAAAGTGTTAAGTGCTCTCACTGTTTCTTGCAGCAATCATTGTCAGCAAGCACCCCCAACCGCAATCAGACCACAGGAACAGGAACAGGAGTAGGAGTGGGAGATGGGACAGGAGGTGGGACAGGAACTGGAGCAGGATGCACTTCAGAGAAGACAGTTTGGAGGGGTTTATGCTAAAACTAGTCTGTTTATAAGGGAAAATTTACCAACAAGGAACTGTATTAGCTTGGTGATCTTTTTAAGGTTTTAAAAATATTTAAAAAATAAAAAATTCTGCCTAAAAATATCTGATATTATTGCACTAAGTGCATTGATTTAAGATTTATGAAATATTCAAGACAAAACATAAATAAATAGAGAAAACACTCTCTTAATTTAAAGAATTTCCCCACAAATTTTACCCAAAGATAAAAGGAAAACCTGGAGCTTCAGAATTCTTAAGAAAATCCCCAAGTTTTTCTCTTGAAAATCTGCCAGCTCTGGCTGCAGGATTTATATGCAGTTCCAAAGTTCAATACAGCAAAGTGCAAGAAGCAAAACAAAAAGAGTTTACACTTTTTGTGTTTTCGTTCTTGTTTTTTTTATGCTTCGGTTCGGTTTTTGTGTTCTTTTTTTTTCTTTGTGTGTGCTGCAGGAGCAGCTCTAAAATCAAATGCAAATGCAAACAACAGTTGGCATCAATCGGAGCTGTCGGGCCACGCCCCCTGCACCCACAAAGACCCGCCTCCACTTTATTGCTGGAATTAATGACGGCGGACCGGGAGCGAGAGCGAGACTGAGACTCCTCCTTTGGGTCTCGGTTTTGTGTGTTTTATGTGGAATCAAGTGGAAATTCAATTGATTTGCTTTGGCTTTGCATTTGGCTTCGCCGATAGGAGGGGGTGGGAATATATGTGTTATAATAATGGACGGATGACGCTCTGAACGGTGGCTTCAAAGGAAATCTCACCAGCGCTGTTCTTGCTGCTCTTGGCCAGAAAACGCACTTGAGCGAGAAATCATTTTGCAAATATTACGGCTCCTTTTGCCATCCTTGCTTTCACGGAGTTTCTGCTGGTGTCAGCCTGTCAAATCCGACAGAGCCTTCTTAAGTTAACTCGGTTACCCGCTTTCGCTTTGTCCAATCAATTGCGAAATGTATTTAATTAAAGGCCGGAACGCCGTCCGAAGCATCCGGCTGGAAGTGATGTTCCGTAATGAAGCCGTAGTTGAACTGGATTATCATAGCCTTGCTTTATTTTGCTGTACATTATGCTCTTCCTTCCAGGTTTGCCTCATTTACACATGTAATCCTGTCCTCTTCCGGGTGAAGAAACGTTGATCGTCCCTCCCCCCAGATGAAGGAGCCCAGGATGGGCGCTTTGAAGCCGTTGACAGCCCTTTGGCTGCTCTTGCTTGTGGCACACATTGCTCAGGCAGCGAGAGAGAGTACGTTTAAGCTGTAAACTATTCTTAGAGTTTATTAAATATAGTTTTATCAGATCCTTTAAAGGACCCTCGCATCTGTGGAAGGCCCCAATGCCAAATCGAGAATGCCAAGTTCAGTTATGGCGAACTGCAGTACAAATACGATTACACGGTGGCCGTGAGGACCGAGTTTGCCGGCTCTGGCGATAATAGCTCAGATCTCCTTTTAAAGGCCAGCCTGGAGATATTCTTCCCCAAACCCTGCGAGGGTTACTTAAGGATCACCGATGCCAAGCTCTACGACAAAATGGAGGATGCCGCCTTGTATAGCACTGAAGGTGAATCTGTCACCGAGGAGCCTCGGGATGTGTACGATTATTACGATAACGCTGGCAGCGAAGAGGCTTCTGGTGAGACCTTCAAGGACCTGCATCCCAAGAGCATCGGCCTGCAGCAGGACCTCGGCAAGAACCTGTTGCGTTTCGCCTACCACGACGGTCTCATCAGCGAGGTGTGTCCTCAAGAACAGGAGACGCCGTGGGTGCTCAACATCAAGAAGGGCATCCTGTCGGCCTTCCAAAATACCATGATGCGCTTTGATGTGGACTCAAACACCACTGAAACAGATGTTTCTGGCCAGTGTAATGTGCAGTACTTCCTGGAGGACACGGACAGTGTGTATGTTAAAATCAGGAAGACCAAGGATATTGCCTCCTGCAGACAGCGCTATGCCACGCACTCGGTGCTGCAGACCACGCCGTATACTTTCCGTGATGACAAAACCATCTGGCCAATACTCAAGTCAGAGAGTTACTGTAATGTGGGTATTTTTTTAGGGATAATCTATAAAAACTTAATACAAATTATTCAAAAATTAATAACTCTTCCAGTTAACCATTGACAACAGTGTCTATCGCGACATTAGCTGCGTGGAGACCCACCTTTTGGTTCCCTTCTCCAATGCCAGCTCTGGCGCCTTGACCACCAGCCGCAGTCATTTGATACTCAAAGGCGAGGATCCTTACAGTCTTAGCGAGTTCCTGGAACAGAGTAGGTAACCTGCTGAAAACCTTGAACTTAATTAACTCAGAAACTCTTATACAGATCCCGAGCTAGTGGAGCGTCGAGCCACCTTGGTCTTTGATCACACGCCTGCGGTGAAGCCCACGCATGACGAGATCAAGGCTGCCCGGGAGCTGCTAGTGCAGATGTGCGCTGTAGGCTTTCCCAACATTCAGCGAGAGTTCATTGATGTCTTCACCAGCTTCCTGCAGACGTCCAAGAGTCTGGACTACAAGACTCTGTCTGTGCTGCTCCAGCGTTCAGCCAGTACCTGTGAACAGGGAAAGTGAGTCTTAAACCACAACGAAACCATAAAGATTACTTTATTTATTCCGATATCCTTAGAAACCATGTCCTGGAATCCCTGCCCTACATCGGCAGCACTGCCTCCTATCAGGTGATGCGGGATCAAATCATCAGCGGCAAGCTTCCTAGAGAAAAGGCCCATAGCTGGATGACCTCGCTCTCCTTCATCACACGGCCCGACGAGGAGACCCTGGAGACCTTCTACACTATCCTCGAGTACGCTAAGAATAAATTGGATCCGGAGTACACACTCGGAGCCACTGCTGTGGTCCATAGCTTCTGCAAGCATCACGAAAACTGTGAGGAGAACATGCGAGTCCAGCAGGTCATCAATCTGCTGGAGACCGAGTTCCTTAGCCTGTACAACCTGTTCAAGGGCGATCGTCGTAACCGCGAGAGAATGGTGGTCCTGCTAAAGGGTCTTGGCAACGTGGGTGTGATCTCGCCCGCCTTTGCCGAGCAGCTGCAGTGGATAATCCGAGATGCGGAGGCCTCAGTGGATCTCCGACTGCAGGCCATCCTTGCCTTCCGAAGGGTAGACTGCCTCCGGCACCGCACCTTCTTCCTGGACAGCTATGCGAACTATACTTTGAACTCGGAGTTGCGTATTTACAGCTACCTGCAGGCCATGAGGTGTCCCGATTACATCTCCGTGGGCACCATTAAGACTGTGCTGGACCATGAGCAGATCAACCAGGTGGGCTCCTTCGTGTGGTCGCACCTCACCAATCTGGCCAAGTCGAACTCACCCGTTCGCATCGAGGCCCAGGGCCTGCTCCTCAATGACGAGCTCTCGGATCGCTTCAAGTTGGACATCCGCAAGTTCTCGAGGAACTACGAACACAGTTTGTTCTTCGACGAGTACAACTTTGGAACCACCACGGATGCGAATGTCATCTTCGGCACGGACTCCTACCTGCCACGAATAGCTAGTCTCAACTTTACCGCTGATCTCTTTGGACAATCGGTGAACTTTTTCGAGTTCACAGCCCGTGCCGAGGGATTGGAGGAAATGGCGGCCGCAGCCTTTGGGCCAAAGGGTCCTCTGAGCGGCGAGCTGCTGCGCAAGAAGCTCTCCTTCCTAAACCGCTGGCTGGGCAATGAGAGCGCCGAGGAGGATGACACCATTGAGAATCTTTTGGGACTGGACAACCTCCGGTTGAAGAGGAAGGCCCAGCCTGCGGGTGGTGCCGATGATACCGAAGAGGAAGACGAGTACGACTACGAGGAGTCACTGAGTGGTTCCAGGCGGCACAAGAGAGATGCCAGCTCTGCACGGAAACAGGAGATCGATCGCAGCGTGGACAGTCTTGGGTACAAGCTGAAGTACGACTATCAGAACCCGCGGGCACAGTTCGGTATTCGCATCTTTGGCAACGATCTGCAGTACTACAACGTGGAGAACATGGTGGAGGTGATGGCTCTGGCCGCCCAGTTCAATCCCTTCCAGCAGGCCCAGAAGGTGCTCTCCGGCAAGGAGTTTAGCTACACAAAGTCGCGAGTCTTTCTGGACGCTTCTTATACAGTTCCCCTGGCGGTGGGTCTGCCGCTGGCTATTCACGCATTTGGAGCTTCGTCTGTGGATTTGCGGATCAGTGGTAACTTGGAGGAGATGGATCCACCCACTGACTGGCACTTTAATGTCCAGGGTCAGTTCAAGCCCTCCGTTTCTGTTGATGTGATTACGACCATGCAAACGGACATGTTCTGGGAGCAGTCGGGCATCAAAGTGAAGAGCAATTTGTACTCCAACTCGGAGCTGGAGGCCAACCTGAAGGTGCGTGGCCGCAACCTGGTCTCCTTCTCCTTCAATCTTCCCCAGGACCAGAACGAGATCTTCAGTGTGCGATCCGAGCTGCTGGTGCACAAGCGGGAGGAGGAAGTGCCTCAGGCAGGCATTGTCAACCGAAGCGCCAACTCCACCTGCACGTGGCCAGTGCTGGATCAGGCCATCGGACTGCAGATGTGCTCCCATTACAGTGTCCCGGATCTCAGCAATGCCACGGAGATTTATCCCAGCCTCTTGCTCGCCGGTCCCCTCAACTTTAGCCTGATCCTCAAGAAGTCCGATCTGAGTGCCAAGAAGTACAAGTTCGAATATAAGTGGGATCAGCAGGATCTGGACAACAACTTCTCGCTGGTGTTCACCACGCCGGGATCCAAGGTGCCGCGCGTGCTGGTCGCCAATGTGACCAAGGTGCCAGAGGCCTTCAACGCCTCCGTGGCCTTTGTCAGAGGCCCGAATCGCGTTTCCGCGGGATGTAGCTATGATGGCAATCCTGATTTCCGTCGACTGGATGTCTATCTGGACACGAATGGCAATCGATCGCTGGATTTGGGCATGGAGCTACGAAGGACGCAGGACTTTACCGCCTGGATATACAATCCGCGCATGTTGCTGGCCATTAATGGTGTGAACATCACCGGACTGGCCGGAACTGTCAAGGTGAACGAGAAGAATGGCATCAAGCAGCATGATGTGGACCTCTCCTTCGAGACCAAGAAGCTGCAGGCTGTGATCAAGGGCAACATTGTCCAGAGCGAGGTGACAACCTCTACCAACATGACCATTAAGTATAGGGTGAGTTCTTTCCGTGAGCTATCTTGGATAATATTTTTAAATTATATTCTTGCTTACAGTTCCAAGCCAACAAAATCGAGGAGATTAACTTTGCCGGCAAGCTGGTGGACAGCGGGGACAAGGCCAAGACGGAGTATCGGGGCAATATGAAACTACAGACTACAGCCTATCCCAAGCTGAACTTCGCCTCGGAAGCCACCTGGCTGAGTTTGCAGGGGCACACGGAGGGCGTGATCACTTATAATAATGCCCCCGATTACGTGGATCCCAACTTTACGAGCCTTTTGCGTCTGATCTTTGCTCGCTCCCACTCGGAGGACTCCATCTGGGAGGGTTCGCGCACCAGAGCGAGTCTGGAACTGAAGCTGCCTAGGTCTAAGATTGACTACCGCATCATGGTCAAGTGAGTTAGGAGGTTTTTTCTGTAAAAATAAGTTCTTAACTTTTATTTTTTAAGGCATGAGGAGCGCATCAAGAATGGAACCGAGCACAATGTGATAGTGGGTCTGAAGTATGCTCCGGAAAAGGAGGTCACGGGTCTCTTCTCAGTGCATCTGCCACGAAGAAACCTCTTTGCCATTGATGCCTATATGAATGTGACAGTGCCGGAGTTTAATTCATGCACAGCCCGCCTGAAAGTGAACGAGAAAGCCACCAAGGATTATATCGTAAGCCTCAACTTACTATTTAAATTAACAAACTCACTTACAAGCTTGTTATCTCTTCAGATCTTCATCAACGGCTCCTGGTTTACTGGCCACTCCATTGCCATTAAGGCCAACTACAAGGACCGCAGCTCCCGTGTCCAGGCCCTGCATCACCTCAAAATGATTGTGGAGAGTCCCTCGTTTGAGGTCACCTCCCTGAATATCGTTTACCGCCGCAACCAACTTTTGATCTTCTACGATCTGCAGGCCAAGTACGGCAAAGATCCCTACGGTCTAACAGTACATCACACTGTTAATGCCCACAATCGCAACTCCAATGCTGAAGTGCGACTGAAGATCAAGGAACGCGACTACTGGATCAATGCCAAGCTTATGTCTGAGCAGCAAAAGCTGCTCCATCTGGAACTGCACATAGACAAGTAAGTTAATATCATTCTTTACACAGATCACAGGACTTAACTCTCCTTAAAAACCCTTAGGATACGTGATGTTCACATCAAGGTTGGCCTTCTGAATATAGAGCAGCGCAAGGAGCTCTCCCTCGAGCTAAAGTGGGATGCTAATCGGGATCCCAGCCAGAGATTGGGTCTGCTGGCCGAGTACAATAATCCGGGAACCAAGAACTACGATGCCAACGTGATGGTCACCTATCCGGAACGCACCATTAACTTTGGCTTCAATGCTTTTACGGGAGGACCCAAGTACTTTGGCAAGGCTCATGCCTCCTGGAGCATCACTGAGGTGATTGAATTCGAGTACGATGCCGGTATTATGCCGGATCAGACGCTTCACAATTGGGTGCATGCCGAGCTGAGGACACCCTTCGAGGGCTGGCGCACCAACAGCTTGGAGGCTGGTGTATATAACCTGGACAATTTGATCCTGGTCAACTCCACGCTCTTCTGGGCGGATGACCAGAAGCTGCAGGTGGGCTACAAGAGCGATTACGAAATCAACAATCAGTTGATGAGATTCGATGTGCGCTTCGGCATCAACAGCACCATCAAGGACATACCCACGATCAATGTGAAGGTTGTGCACTCTCAGGATGCCAAGAATGTGGACACGGAGCTGTACCTGGGCTACAGTGGCAACGATACCTTCAATACATACAGCATTGACTCCAGCTGGGAGATTGAACGGAATCTGCACTACCACAATGTCTCCGGCTTGGTTCATCTGGTCAGTCCGTTCAAGGGCTATGAGAAGGGTGGCCTTGTGGCCCAGTTCTCGCTAAGCGACCAGCGAGCGGTCAGCGGAGCCGCTTCGCTCAACTTTGATGTCCGGGAGTTTACCCTGACCATGGATGGTTACGTCAAGAAATTCACAGACAATATGCTGACCATAAACATCACCACACCGCTGGAGAAATTCCCCACCATCAATGGTCGCTTTGGCCTGAACGAGAAGAAACGTCATGCTGTGGCTGAAGTGAGAGCTCCCACTGCTGCCTTGGGAGTGGAGGCCCTGGCAGACATCAAGAATCTCCTGAACTTTGATGTAAAACTGAGTCTGGCAACGCCCATCGAGAGCTTCCAGCAGGCGGCAATCTTTGCCCAGTTTAATCCTGAGCGCGCCGACATGCGTGGTTTGTGGAACAATGCCACTTTGGGTTTCACAGGCGTGTGGCACATGCAGACCCTCACGGACTTTGAGTACTCCTACATGGTGTTCACCCCATTGGCTGGCTTCGAGAAGAACGGCTTTATTGCCCAACTTCTGAAGCAGGATGAATTTGTATTTAAACTTCATGGAAAGTTCTCGCACTACAAGCTGGGAGTGAAAATAAATGGAAAACCCAAGTCAGAGTTGATTAACCAACTTGGCAACAGCAAGATAGAACTGGAGATGCTCTACGATGCGGACTTCAAGCCCCTGAATGCCGAAATGGACTACAAACCGGATCCGGATGAGGAGTACTTCTCATACTTCACCAACTTCCAACTGGACACTCTGGTTTGGCCCACCATTGTGGGCACAGTGGACATCCAAGAGATCATCGATTTCTACCTGGTTGTGGGTCATGTTCAGCTGCCGCAAGGCATGCTGGAGTTCAAGGATCGTCTTCACTATCCGGACTATCTTAATGTGCACAACCTGCTGACTGTGTCTACACCTTTTGCTGTGGCCAAGGAGGTCAAGTCCATTGTGGAATACCACATCGACTTGCATTTCAATTCCTTCTACGAACGGGTCAAGTTCACGCTAAACGATGACAAGGATAAGTCCCGGGAACTGGGCTTCGAGCTGAACTACACGAAGCTGCAGGATGATGTAAAGCCCAAGGCTCATGATGTTCAGCTTAAACTCATTACACCCTACGAATTGCTTCACGAGATTGATATCCATGGACGCCTGGAACTGGACGATAATGCCTATAAGGGCAATATCACCTCAACCACGGCGCACACACATCTATCGATGGCCGCCTCAGTGGAGGTTGGTATTTATATCAATGAAACTATAAAATCTTTAGAACTTTTTATTAATCATAACTATTTTAGAATGAAGATAACTTCCTGGAGACCTCTGTGGGTATTCTTTTGGAAACAGACGTCATTCCGCACTATGCCTGCCAGGTCTACTTCAAAAAGGACTTCTCAGCCGTGGACAATACCATCGATATCCGCTTCGAGGTCACAGACAATGGCACTGTTAATCAGGTTAGTTTTTCTTGTAAACCAAACCTTGCAAAAATATTCTTACTCTCTTTTTCTATCAGCTTCAAATATCGACGGACTGGCACACGGATCCCTCCTACATCGTTAATGCCAATGGCAGAATCCGTACCACCATGCTGCCCCTGCAACTGGCATCCACATCCGTTGTGGCCACTCGCGGCCAGAGTCCCCAGCTCAGCTTTGATCTGAACTTCCTTAGCCAGGATGGCAAGAGCATTGCCTACGGAACAAGAGTCAACAAGAAGCAGGATGTCTTCAACATTGAGGTGTGGACTCCGCTGAAGAACTTCCGAAACATCTCCATGCACGGCACCATTGCTAAGAATCCTCGCGATGCTGAACGCTACGATGTGTCAGGATTCCTTTACAGAAACATGGCCACTTATGGCATCACAGGAGCAATTCGAATGTCTGATACCCTGCCCATCGATGTCACCTTAAGAGTACAACCCAAGGCCGGAGGAAGAGATGGAGTAATTGAGTTGAATATCCACGAGGCAGGACCAAAGAAGATCCGTTTCTCCTTTAGCGCAATTGAGGATGGCAAAATGTGCCAGATTTCGGGCGGTTACAGTGTCAATGATCCCAAAGGAGCCATGGATTTCTCCGTGTTAGTGGAGAGTACAGAGCCGGAGATTGCCCGTATCAACTTCTACGGAAACCTAAAACCCACCGCCAAGGGATCGCTAATGGGTGACATCAACTTGGAGACGCCCTGGAAGGAACTGGGCATTGATTCGGTGAATCTTCACTCGGATGTGGGCGTCACCAGCACTGGTGGCAACATAGTGGGCGAGTACAAGATCGGAAAGTACATTGGACGCGGCAGTTGCTTGTGGTCCTGGATCCTGGGTGAGAATGTGCAGCTGGTGCTGGAGAGCTACCTAGAGCGTCCGAATGCCCAGCCGAGAATCGTCCATGCCAGTGCCAAGTACTTGAATCCGAATCAGACATTCCAGCAGCTGCAGACTGGCGGCCGCCTAAGCGTTGACTCCAAGTGGAACCTCGATGTGAACGGCAGCTTGCACTTCAAGTCGGTGGATGACTTTGAATTTACGGTGCTCACCGAGCTGCCTTTGCCGGTTGGGGATCGTCATCAGCTACGGGCCCGTTACGATGGCAATGTGATCAGCAAGCAGTTTGTGGAGCCCAGATTGTTCCTCGAGGCCAGCTATGAGGCTCTGGAGGCGGAGAAGAGGATGTTGTCCCGAGTGTCCTTCAGCAATGAGACCAGCGATCTGCATGGACTGGCTCATTTCGAGTGGGGACAGCTGAAGGCTTTGTCCATTGTGGAGGGAGACTTCGAGCTGCTGAAGAAGGATGGAGACCGTCGCGAGTTCTCCGCCAAGATGATCACACCCAAGTTCAAGGATGAGCACACCTTTGCCCTGGCCGGACACTACGACAAGAAGGATGCGGAGTATCACAATGTGGTTTGCGCTTTGGACTATCCTGAGAGTCGTCGCATCACTGACCTGGATGTGTCCTTTAGCTCGCTGAGCAACATGAATGGCAACTTCAACAGCACCATGCCACCGTTCCTAAACGTTAGTTGGTTCAAGACCGACTTTGAGTTTACCACCAAGAGGTATGTGTGGATACTTGGAATCAAAATTAAATATTTCTTTACCTTTTGGCTAATCTCTCTTACAGTGGAAAGAGCTACCGCTACTGCCGCTGCGCCTGGCCGCAGGACTCGGCCTACTTCAAGCTAAAGAGCACCTATGACAGCGACGACAACAATGGCAACCACAACCTCAATGGCAACGTTGAGGTAGAAGTTCCTCTAGCCACTCGTCATCGGGCGGATATCAAGTATGGCCTGCAGAAGAGACGCAACCAGGATTTGGGCAACATTCTGGTCACCTATAACGACAGGCAGGCACTCGATGGCAAGTATAAGAGACTTGAGCAGCAAAAGCACCCCATCTACAAGGAGACCACGGACATCACCCTGGAGAACGACATGAAACCACTGGGCATACACTATGTCAACACCAGGGACTCCAGTGATCCCGCTGGAACCCAGGACATCAAGCACTTTGAGGTCTTTGAGCTGCGAAATACTCAGAACTTTAATTTGACTGGAGAACTGCATACACGGACGACGCTTCAGGCCCAGGACTTTAAGGTGGTGGCCATTCATCCCAACCGAGCCGTGGTGCTGAGCACCAAGTACGAGGATGTCAGTCCCGAGGTTGTCAGGCAGCACACCAAACTGGAGTTATCGGAGACGGCCTGGATAGGCTATAACTTGGAACTGGGCAACTTTAGCAAGGTATAATTAATTGGAAATTATTAACTTTTACCCACTAATTCCTTTCTTCATTTCGCCCTTAAAGGTTGGCAACGAGTCCCAGAGCTTTGCCCTGGAGATCTTCTACCCCAAGCGCAATCTTTCCTCCTCCGGCCAGTACTCCTTGACGGACAAGCACTTTAACTCGGATCTCTCCTTCCACTGGGCGGGTGGTGACTACGATCGTCAGCCCAAGACAATACACAGCAATCTGCAATGGACGGCTGAGCCACTGCATCGTGGGGATCGCGAGCATCGCACATTTGCATTGACTATAGCACATCCGCTCCTGGAGAAGGACATCAACTGCAAGGCCACATACTACCGGGGACTGGAGGATCTGCTCAAGACACACCTGACCATCGACTATTCAGATAATCCCGACCAACTTATCGAGCTGGGTGCCCAGCTGACGGACCGGTTCATTGAGCTAGGACACACGAACTATACATTCCAGCTGTATGGCAAGCATCTGGCCTCTGAGCTGGATGTCCAGTTGAATGGAACATTGGCGGCCAGGAACTCCTTCTACAAAACAGAGTCCACGGCCTACTATAAGAGGGAAATGTTCCCAGCGAGATATGGCAAATTCCTGGCTTTGCTGGATGTGACCAAGCGGGAACTGGAGTACGAACGTCAGTCTCCATTCCACACGGTTCGGGTGCATCTATTGCCAACTATTCAGTATCCAATTTATGGTCTAAATGCCACTCTGTGGGACACCCCCGAGACGAACCACTCGGGTTATGTCTATGTGGACTTGGCTGAGCGTTATGCCCGCATGGACTTCAACTTGTCCGAAGACGCCACCCAGAACTTGCAGATGGTGGGTTATATTCCAGACTCGCGCAGTGCCTACCTGGATATCTGGCGTAATTACGAGGAGATTCGCGTGATTGATGTGAGCTCCTACCTGAAGATGAATCACTCGCGACTGATCACAGGACGCTTCCATTGGCGTCCGGCCATACGACAAGATTTGCGAGAGAAGGTTCAATCCGTTGGCAAATCGGTATACAGCTCCTTCTCTGAGGGAATTGACTTCTGGATCAAGTCTATTTACACTGAAACCACCGAGTCAATGGGCGTTGTCTGGAACAACGCCAAGGAGTACAACAGAGATTTCATCGATGACATTGGACAGTTAAGCGTTCTGGAAGAGGATCTTAACGATCTGCGTCTTTTTGTGAATCAGTCATACGAGGCCAACGATTTCTACATCAAGAACGTGGTGAACTTCACGCTGACCATCTTAGATGAGCTAGCCATTAGGGACCACATCGAATCCCTGCCAAAGATCTTCTCGGAACTGTGGCAGGCAATGGGTGATTCTGGCAAGGCTCTGCGCAACAGCATTGTTTGGCTGATTGAAACCATCAAGTCGACGTATAACAACCTGCTGGATGCTGTGAGCCGATTCTTCCATGGCGAGAGTCTCTCGTATATCTCCGGTTTGCTGGAGAAGGGTATAGGAAAGTACGATAGCTTTGTCAAGGAGTTGCACATAAAGTTCATCAAGTACATTGAGAATCTCTGGCACAAGACCTGGACGCTGGCGGAGAATCACTGGAAGAGTGTGCTTAAGAAGTTTGAGCCGCATCTTTTCAAGATGATCAGCTTCATTGAAACGACTGCCTGGAATCTCAGCAAGGAAGTCTTTGACTTTATCTACAAGCGCACCAATGAGCTGGCTGAGTCGCCTTACTTTAACACAGTGTCCAGCTTCACGGCGGATGCAGAGCGTCTTTATAGGGATGTCAAGGCCAACGATGCCATCACCAACATCAAGAAGTACTCAACGCTGGCTTGGAATTTCGTCAAAGAGAAGTACTTCAAACTGGTGCCCTTCGGTGCCGAGTTGAATGAGGTGCTCACAGAAATCTGGCAGGAACTCAAAGAGCTCGAGAAGATCGACCAGGTGCAGATCATGGTCCAGAAGTACTACGAAATAGTAGCCAAGGTCGATTGGGTGGCGGACGAGCTGCAGCTGGAGCATCGCCTGCATCAGGTCTACGGAATGGTGAGCAATAAGTTCAGAAATTATGCAATGAATGCCCTGGAGACGGCTGACATGTATAGGGAGGCCAAGACCAAGTTCATCTTCGATCCTGAAGTGGGCATCATTGACCTGGAACAGAAGCTGCCAATGTCCTGGCACGCCTTTAATGAGACCCCGAAATTCGAGGAGATACCCGAGTACCAAGTGCTGGCCAAGGCCCAGAGTTTCTTCAGCGAGACCAACTCCTCGATTGTCATGAAGCTGTACAATATGCGGGCTCATCTAGATCCCAAGACCTGGCTGCCGCCCTACTACTGTGAGTTTGTAGAATTAGCAGGATATATTCATTTATTTTAATTGCTTTTATGACTTTATTAGCTCGAGCCTTGCTCATTGACTCGCGGCACTACATGACCTTTGACCAGCGCTATGTGGGCTTGAACCTTAACTTTGAGGAGTTTGGTAATGGAAGACCGAATTCCCAATGCAGATACCTCTTGGCCCATGACTTCTTCAAGCGCAACTTTACTCTGCTGCTGGAACCTGCTGTGAGTATTAACTTAACTTAATTTGAAGTTTGTTATTTTAAAGATATATATTTTGCAGACCAAATCCCTAACTGGCCAAGGACTCACCCGCAAGCTGAGCTTCATAGCTAATGATCAGCTGATTGAGATCGACTTGGGCACAGATGTAGGTTCATTAATAAGAATACTTCTTCTATACATGCTCACTTCTTGATTCTGTATTATATCCAGCACATTAGCCTAAATGGCGATCCGCAACCCATTCTGCCCCTGAAACTGGATGCTGTGAGCATCCATCGTGATCTGGACGTGCTCTCCATCATCTCGGACACCGAGTTCAGCCTGCACTGCAACGTTCAGTTCGATCTCTGCTGGTTTGAGGTCAGCGGCTGGTATTTTGCCAGGACGGCAGGTTTGCTGGGCACCCTGAACAACGAACCCTCCGATGAGTACACCATGTCCAATAGTTTGATTGCCAACGATACGAAGGAATTCACTGACTCCTGGAGCCTGAAACACTGCCAGCAGACAGAGTTGGCCAAGACGCAGGAGATCAGCAAGGAAGTCAGCGACACTTGCACCAGCTTCTTCCGCACCGGAATGCTCGCCAGTTGCAGTGCTGTCCTGGATCCCACGCCCTTCTACGAGATGTGCCTGGATCTCGGCATGAAGTCGCCGCCCATACGCAAGGGACATCCGGCTGTTAAGGGAGCTTGCTCGGCGGCTCTGGCCTACATTGAGGCCTGTACAGTGCTGAAGGTGCCCATGCGAGTGCCATCGCAGTGTGTGTTGTAAGTTCTGAGATTATAAAAGATAAAACAGCAGATCCTCTTATATATTTATCTTATTTTCCAGCTGCCAACTCACGAATGGTTCCTATGTTCCCGAGGGCACTTTCATGGAGCTGAACGGCGAGGAGGTACCACGCAGCAGTGATGTGGTATTCCTGGTAGAAGCCAAGGACTGCAATGCCAATCTCAAGACATCCAAGAGCATAATGACTGTGGTGGCTAGCGTTGAAGAGCAGCTGCAGGCCGCCAAGTTGACCAACAATCGGTAAGGGTTTGCCTCACTTAAACCTCACTCCTAATCTCACATCCAGCTAACCTCTTCCTTTAGCTATGCTGTGATGGCCTTTGGCGGAGTGGCTCCCTACGACAAGGCCAGAAGCGTTATCTACGAGCACAATGTGTTCACTTCCAAGCCGGAACAGTTGGCGGAATACTTTGGTCACATTAACACCGGAAATGGCACCAGCAACGATATCCTGATGGCCATTTCCACGGCAGCAAAGCTCAACTTCCGTCCTGGCGTGTCCAAGACCTTTATCCTGCTGTCCTGCAGTAGGTGTGCAGCGAAGGACATGCGCTTTGACTACACCTCCATTCAGCAGTACATGCTGGAGGAGGGCATCACCTTGCATGTTCTGGCCGACACGGAGTTTGACTTTGAGAGCAGCAAGAAGTTGCGACACTTCTTTGGCCTCGACCGCAAGCTCATCTTCTCGAAACGCTTCCCCGAGGGCGACCAAGAGACCCGCAACTCCACCTTTATACCGAAGAGTACGCTGGGCATCTGCACGGCTTTGGCTTTGGAGACGAATGGTTCGGTGTTTAGTGCTAGGAAGTTGCAGCCGGAGCGCAAGTATCCCATCAAGAGGTTTGCCACCATCTTTGCCAAGCGGATAGCCTCCAGCGCCAATCCCATCCAGAGCCAGACCTGCGAGTGCTCGGCTCACAATACAGGAGTGGCCTACATGGCCTGCTCACCGCAATCTCTGCCGGAGGAGAAGTACGATTTGGATGATTATGTAAGTTACTTCTTACGATACTAAGATACTGAGTTACTTATATACTTTTCTTGTATTTTCCTTTAGGACTCCTTTAGCAACTGGGACTGGAGCGACGAGCCCGAGGGCGAGGCCTAAGCTACGCTTTAGTTCTTAGTCCTCCGCCATAAGTTAGCTAGTTCAGTTATGTCAACGCCGAATGTAAAGTTTTTTCTATAAAGCATAACCACGACAAGACATATTTTGTAAAAAGAAGAAAAACCAATAAATAAATCACCATTGTAAAGCCAATGCATTTAGCCTTAAGCTCTGTGTGAGATTGCCAATCCCAAAGAGAGGTGACCCCAAGCTAACGAGGCAGCTAAAGACACGCCCGACCAGTTTTTGGCTTCCTGTTCAATCTCGGCCGCTTGATTAAAAGTTGCCTGACTGCCTAAGGTTGCAAGTTACTAGTTGGTACTGACCAGTGACTATCACTTTTTCAGCTGCAACGGCCATGGCCATGGTTGACGGAAGCAGATTGAGTCGAAGTTGGTGCTGCATTAGGAGAACTCAAGTACGTGCAACAACCTTAACCCTAAAGCCAGGCCAGCTGGACATGGTCCATACCATGTCCACGCCATACCCGCTCTCCAGAGGGGGCACCACTTGATACCCGGCTGCTGAACCCAATTTTGTTGATATAACGTTTCCCTGGAAAAGCACAGACGGTGAGTGCACAGCACAATGGGAATTATGCGAGCGCAGTTGAGCTGGCAATGCAATATACTTTCTATTTCAATGCTGCCTGGGTTATGGTTACATCAACTCGGTCCTAGGCCCAATTCGCGAATCTTTCACTTTTTTTCTGCGGGCTTTGGGTGTCTCTATAAAAAGCCTTGGACAGATGGCAGCCATTCGCATTACCTTAGCGAGATCCGGCCAGGTTAGCAGCCGCATACACAAAATGTGGAGATTTGTAAGTTTGGAATTAAAGGATAAAGAAGGATACCAAGGACCCACTATGGTTACTCCTCCACAGATATTGATTTGCAGCATTCAGCTGATTTGCGCCTCGGAGCACAGCGGCGAGGGCTTCAGCGGTGGCGGCAGCGGCGGTGGAGATGGACACGGCTTTGGAGGCAGTGGCTTTGGTGGTCATGGTTATGGCGGCAGCGGTGGAGGAGGAGGCGGTGGCGATGGCCACTATCATCATCACACACCCACCACATATTCGGAAATCTCGAAGCATGTACCTGTGCATGTGATCGAGAAGGTGCCACTGCCCATACCCCATCCAGTGGCTGTGCAGGTGCCCAATGTAATCCGGCTGCAGATACCGGAACCCTATGCCGTTCACGTGCCCGTCCAGCAGGAGATCCAGGTGCCCGTCTACAAGATAGTGCCCGAGATCACCGAGAAGAAGATCCCATATACCGTGGAAAAGCCATATCCCGTGGAGGTTGAGAAACCATATCCGGTTGAGGTGATCAAGCAGATCAAGATCCCGGTGCCGAAGCCCTATCCTGTTCCTATTACCATATACAAGCATGTTCTGCAAAAGGAGCATGGCTGGTGAGGATGGTGTGTCTTTTATTTTCGGTTAAGTGTGTGTAAGTATTAGGCTGCCCAGCTCTAGTTTCGAGAGAATGTAATTAAATACAGAGTTTAAGCTTAAAATTGGAGTTTTAATTTCTTTCCTTAGAGGGAGAATTATGATTTTTTTATACAAATTAAAGGATCCTTAAAAAGGTTAAAATAAGACCTGAAGTAAATTGAGAGTAAGTGAATACAAATAGCTCTGTTATAAACTTGAAACAATTAAAAACGAATATTTTACATTTCTATTATAAACTCTTGAGGTTAAAGGAAACCGTTTTTACAGGAAATAATAATTAATAATTATAAAACGAAGAAAATTTCGGAAACAATCTCCAAGTTCCTTTAGTTAATTTTCGGTAACGGTTCCTAACTCGGGTAATGTATATTTCATAAATTTTAGAAAGCTTCTGGGAAGAATTCATTCTTTACATTCTCCATTTCTGTTCTCTACATTGTAGAACCTAACCATAGCTAAAAACCGGCAAAGCTTTCCCCAAGTTTTCCATCAAAAGCTTAATGGCAGAACACTTTTCTTGTTTTTTCTTGTTTGAGAATACTTTCTTAATAATGGCGGCAAAGTGCGTATACGTATATACACACCTACCGAAGGAGGGCACACACTCACTCACACTCACACACCGGCGCACAGGTTCGTTAAACTTTTGCGAATTGATTGACGCCTCCGACGACGCCGCCGACGCTTCGTGTGAAAAATGCAGGACAGGCTTCACCTCAAACCGCACAGGTGCGCACGCTTCAACACCCCCCGTCGCCGCAAAAACAGTCCGCAGTGGCCACTCCCACACCAGGTGTTGTTGCCAAGCCTCGCATATCCTGCATATGTCCTTGAAGGAGGCAAACACTGGACGTGAAGGGAATTTTTCCGCGATTGTTGTCGCCAGTTGGCAATCAATGGGTTTCATTTGTTGCACACGCATACTTGAACGCGGTGAAGTCATTTAGTCAGTGAGGCAGTGAGGCAGTCCCTCAGTCAGTCAGTCATTCAGTCAGTCAGTCACTCCCTCAGTCAGTCAGTCAATCAAGCGCAGCTGCCGCAAATTATTTATGCACAACTTGTAGCGCCACACGCACACACGCCGGGTGAGCAAAATGTATCCAAAGGATATGAGTGGATGTGGAAATGCGAGCAGTCCCTTGCTGGATGTGTGTGTGTGTTTGCCTACGTGTCCGGGAACTTTAATTTCCATTCAGACAGAAACACACATGCCAGCATAGTTCATCCATTTGTTCTTAGATTCCCATTCCAAGGACCTCACATTTCCCTCCAATTTTAGACGAGAGTTGCAAAGTTTTCGGAAGGAAGCGGGAATAAATGAAAAGTAATAGGAATTGCTCGAGTTCTTGCATACATTATTCTACGTTAAATCAGCAGAACTTTTTCGTAATTAAATTCTGCCACTCCCGCAAGGGCAAAGGCAACATTGTTTTTCCCCTCCCTCCCTCCTTTCGCTGTATTAATTAATTATGAAAATATTCGCAAAGTGATTGTTGTGGCTTCGCGTGGCTGTTATCTGCAGGAAATGCAGGTCTGAAATGCAATTGTTTTTCCCTTTTGTTTCTGTGTGTTTGTGTTTGTGAATCACTCATCAAATGATTTGGAAAATTTGATAATTGCATGCATGGCCGATAATGGATAATGGACGGGTCCATATGTGTGTGTGTGTGTTGTGGCTTACAGGACACCGAAATGTGCAGCCGTTAGAAACCTCTGGTAAATTGGGTAATTACGGCATGCAGGTCCTTTGACGGTTTGATTTATCGGCCTAAACAGGCAAAGCATTTTGGGAAATAGTCCTCTTGACGAGGCAGTAATTACGATTGGAGTTGTGTCCTTATTTTAGATTTGGATTTAGTAATAAGTCACTTTAATTTGCTATTAATTAGGCAGGGAAACATTTATTTAAATGGTTGGGAATTTGAATTAAATAAATGTTTGTAATCTGAGCTTAAGTTATTAATACTGCTGTGTACTGTTTGTTTCATTTAAGGAGCTTATTTGAATTTTGTAATTGAGATGTGGCTTTAAATTGCTTTGAATGAACAGGAAATATATTTATTGGATTACATCAAAAGAGTAGAAATTATCTACATTTAAAGCTTCCTTTTATGCAAATAAATTTTTGAATATCATGTGATTTAAAACCTTTAAAATGATTTAACTTATATACATATGTATCTAAATATATGCATTTAAGGCCATAAACAATAATTATAAGTGCCAAAAGCCCTGAAAAAACACCTGTGTTCCCGCATGAACATAAATTTTAATAAACAGAGTGTTTTACAGCCATAAATCCTGTGACAGTTTTAAATAGAATAACGTTAAAAACTTATTTTTAAAGCACTTAAATAATTTAATACAGATTTCTCTTAGATTTGAATTTAATACAAATTAAACCCTAGATTCTGCTTAACTTCCTTTTGTCCCTATATTTCCTATGTCTTTCAGCAATCACCAAAGCCGTAGCCCAACAAAAGCTCATTGCAATCCTTGACTGACTTTGATCCCTCAATGGGCACATAGGCTGTGTGCCTCCCCAATGATTACCACTTCCTTAGGCCACATGTGGCAATTGAATTCATGTGGCCTAAGCCGGCGCATAATATGCGAAAGCCAAGCCTCAATTCCTGGCTCCCTGCTTCCTCTCAGCCAATCGATTGGCGCATAAAATGCAAATTAAATTGTCGGAACATTTGGTATTACAGCAGCCAAAACTCTCAGCCAATGAGCTTAGCCAAAAGTCTGGCAAACAAATTTACAATGCTAAGCTCTCATGTGAGGTGAGCCGAAGGGGAAAAGACGGGAGCGCTCAAAAATATAGATGAAAGGGGAATCGGGTTGCGATTCGTGGAATTAATTTAAGTTAATTGATTTTTCTGCCAGGAGCTTTGCACGTGCAAGACTTTTCCGCACTTCGGCAGGAAGGCAGGCAGGCAGACAGATACAGACAGAGATAGATACACGGAATCGATGGGGGGAAACGGAAATGGAGGCGCAGGACTACGGACTCCGGACCCTGGCGGAAATTGACAACTGCCTCGAGTGTTGAGTTGTAAGGGAAATACATTTCCATGCCCTATTCAGAGGCACTCTAGCTCTAGGCCTTCCATTGAGACATCATCATCATCATCGCATGTGTGTGTGTATGTCAGATTGCCTGACAGGTGGACGAGGACAACGACTACCACGACAAGGACTCCTTCTAGAAGTTCCTCCCCCCAATTTACCATTTTCCGTTTTGCGTTTTCCCCATTTTCCAGCTGCCACAGATAGGGTCTATAAATAGCCGAACCACCAACGAGCTGCGTTCGTTGGAAAGGCAGCGGGCCTGAGGTACAAGTATTATTAACGCCGAATTAATCAATTGCCCAGCGATTCGAGTTTGCCTTCACATTGTTATTTTTAAGCATTTCAAAGGCTGCACTCGCAGAAACACACACACTCATACCGAGAAAGAGAGAGAAAGCCAGCTGCCATCCTTCCTAGGAACAGGAGCAGCTCCTCCCTGACTAATGAGCCGTAAAGTGGTGTGAATGCATGGAGTCCTTTGATGGGGCCAACGTATGGGAGGAAAATGTATAAAATTCTCATGGCAAAAATATTGATTGATTTTGGTTAAACGTTGGTCAGGGTAAAGGGGTTCAAATGTGCCTTAATTTATATATTCTGAATTTTTTTAATTTTAAAATATTGAAATATGTATTATTCTTCAAGAAAATAATTCATTGATTTATATATCTAAAGGGACAATAGTGTAGATTTATCTTTGAGCTCTTTTCCCTTTGATTTAATTACACACAAAACTTTGCTAAACTTTACCTTAAGGATATATAAATCCTATAATTAGTTGTGTGCCTTTTTCCTTACCTCATGTCCATGTTTTTTTCCTCTTAACTAAAACCATTTTCCTTTGAAATTTTAAGGATGACAAGGACACACTATCAGGGAAACCTGTTTCTTGACTCGCTAAAAATAGCCTTTACTGTAGGCACTTTCGCCTGCCTCAGTGTCAGGAATAAACATTAAAAATTGCGTAAAAATATGAATCAATGGCGAAACACAAAGGCAAAGCCAGAGTCAATCTCCCTTCCTTTTTCCTTTCTTTGGTTAAATCCCTGGCAGAAAGTAAAATTGAATGGTGAAGTGAGGGTCGCACTAAAGTCATAAAAGTCGCGTGGACCAAATTAGGAGGAATTCTCTGCTGTTTGTGAAGGCAAGCCGGAGAAAGGAATGCTTCTCCGGAGTCCTACTCCGCCTCCATTCCGGTCCCAGTCCCGCTCCCGGTATTTTATGTGCACAACAATTTTAAATGACTTTGAGGAGGCGACCCGGGGCACACACACACATATACCAGATACACACACATATATATACACACTAGCAGGCGGACAGGAGCAGCAGCCGAAAGTAACAGATAAGATTAGACGCCCAAGCCAGTGACAACAGGCGTCGTCAAGATGGCGCTCCACGCCCACATTGCGTATGCGCGATCCGGTGCACTTCGAGAAAAGTTCCTAAAGCATGTGCTTCATTTGATATAAAATGTTAAATAAAAAAAGAAATATCCTTTTTTTGTGTTTTTAGATAATTTTAAAGGCCTGTTTGTATTTTATTCATAAAATTCATTACTTAATTTGCCTTAAATATCTCTGACATTTTTTTGATTATTTAAAAAATTGCATTTAAATTGGAAATAAACACAATAAAAAAGCACTTTTTTTTAAATAATCTATTTTATAATTTGAATCACAATTTTAAATTTTTTACAATAAAAACTTTTTTTAATACATTTTAATTAATACTTTAAGTCTTACAAAAAAGAAAGGTAATTTCAGTAAGACGGGGTAAACCTTTAATATTTATATTTATTAGTCTTCTTTCACTAATTTCTCTCAGTGCTACCCGTAAGCGAGTCAAGGTTAAGCTCCAAAATCGCTCGAAACGAAACGAACCTCGGCCATCAAAGGCAGCAGCAATGTTTTTTCCTTATTTTCCTTTTTGCGCCTTTTTCCTTTAGCGCGCTTTTCCTTTTTCCTTCAGCTCCTTCGGATATATTTTTTTTCTTCTTTCACTTTTTTTTTGTAGCCGTTTCTGTTTTGTTTCGGATGCTGCGCGTGGCAGGGAAAACAGCTGGCTGGCTCGTAATGATTACGAGACTTTTATGGCACAGCGAACAGCGGCGCTGCACAAAGCCCCCGAAAAGGGTCCTTCCCGCCTAACAAAAAAAAAAATATTTAAGAAGGCGGCAACATTCTGTACCTGGCTAACGCCCACTTCCCCCCACTTCAAGCACCACCCCGCGCACTCTATCATTCGCACATCGTTGGCCAAAGTTCGGAAGCGTTTATTGGAAGGTCTCCCCCGCTCGCTTCTGGCAGATGGAATAAAGTTAAGCGATTATGAGCACCGCCTAGAAGTAGGCAACTTTTTTCGGAGCAACCAAGGAGAAAGTGGAGGTGTGTATTAAAATAAATATATGCCATAAAAAGTAATGTACGAAATGTAAAATAAAACGTTTAGGCCTCGGCCTCCAAAACTTGAAATGCTAAATTTCACGTCAAATCGAATTGCTTAGCTCAGGTGAAGGGGAATTTAATGGGGGCTTTCGTGGATTGCATGCAGGATAGTTGACTGCCAGCATGGCTGCCTGCCTGCCTGCCTCCTTCAGCCTCATTGTTTTTCAGGCAGGATTTATGGGCAAAACTCGTGCTTACGGTGGTGTCGCTAAAGGTTTGTTTTCGCCTGCCATTCTATTTCGCATTTGGTCTCCCGTAAATCTGGCGCCACCTTGCTGTCCTCCTGTCTATTGCCAGAATTGTGTCTTGTGTCCCTCTCCATCGTCATCCCAGTGCCCAAGCCCATGTCCATGCCCCTCCCACGCCTCCTCGAGTTTCGACGCTTTTAGGTTGCGTGCAAAAATAGCCAAAAATAAAAATATGAATGAGAAAATGTTTGTGCAGAGGCGCATAAATCAAAGGAACACAAACACCATAACCTACAGACGGGGTGCGAATAGTAGGAGCTTTGGAAAAAGTGTGAAATTTAAAGGTAACATTAAGTCAAAAGTAAGGCTTACTTGGGAAACAAGAAAATATCCTGCATACTTTAGGTCAAAGTAGATATTTTTGGCTTTCTCTTATAGTAAAAAATACCAAAACAAGGAAAGAAATAATAAGACTTCTAAAATACACAACATTTTGAAAATAAAGGAATACAAGTATTTACATCTAATTTCGTAACTGATTTAGCAATAAAAGAATATGAAGTACACACTGAAAAACTAGTATAACAATAACCAAGAATATTTAATAATAAAATAAAATCATTGTAATTTAGGTTTTAAATTTCAGTATCAGAAGAGAATTGAACCTAAAATAGTTTAGTAAGTGCTGATAGCTTTATTATTATTTAATGAAATAAAATATAAAACAAGTTCCTTGATATCAACCTCAAGAATTAAATATTTATTCCCTACCCTGTCACACTTTCCAGCTCTATAAATTGAACCTCGACTGTACTCACTACATTGTGTGGGTGTTTTGGTATATTGTACTTGATGGCTTTGCATTTGGCAAACTATTTAAATATTATTCCAAATGAAGGGCACAGCCGAAGCTGAAAGCAGTGCCTCATATCCGATTCTCCACCCGAAGCCGCAAGCCGACCGCAGCCCAAGGTCCTTCTGTTCGAAGTGCGTTGTTATCATTCGGATATTTGCATAGGGCTTACAAACACTCGTTGGAAATACACCCTCGGTGTGATGAGAAGGCATTAAAATCCAACCTTGAGAATGCCAGACACGTATTCGCATTTCCCCCACAACATCATCAACAGAAGCAGAAATATATAGGCAAACGCATAATGACAGACATCTCCGGGACGAGGCTTTAAATTCGGTTGTTTAAGGAGATTTCGGTTTGAAATGGTTTTGCGGTTTTGGTTTTTCGGTGCCGAACTGAAATGCTTAACCCTACGCCACGAAGGACCCTTCAATTTAACGTTTGAGCGGGTTTTCATTAGTTGGGATTAGCCGATCAATGTTCCGTGTCCTGGGCATAAGTACCCTGCCATAACTCGGGCATATCGGAGTTTAGCTTCTTGAAAAGGGTAAGCCTAATATATATTTAAACTATAAAAACAAATTGTATCTTATCACTGAAGGGAAACTCTTATTTAAAGCTTAAAATAACCCCTTCTTTTGTAGTTAAAAAGTAAAAAAAATACCCCAAAGTGCTGTTGTTCCCAACAAGAAGGCAATTTCAAAGTAACTTTTATGTTGTTGTCTGCTCCTTTGAGATCCCAGATCCCCGAGCGTGGCTAATCAATGCTGCTTTTGCTGGAGGAGGAAGGCAAGGATGAAGGCCTCTGGAGCGGGCTCTTCGCCTCTCCTCACTTTAAAAACAGCTCGCGAGGTGCGTCCTTGGCCAGAGTTGCCAGCTACTTTTTGGAGGCACTTCACCTTCACACCGGGTTTTTGCAGTTTTCTCGGGTTTTCCAGCGCACTCTCAGCGCCGCTTTCTCCGTTGCGGTGCCAACTATCAGTGTTGAGTGAAAATCGCTGATGCGTGGCATGGAGGAAGACGGAGGAGAGTGTGGCAAGAAGGTGGTGGTGGAGATGGTGCCCCCAAGCGAACGAGGGAAAATACATTTTTCCACTGAAATAGCAGCTAAAAGGTTGTGTTCGTGACCTTTGCCAGGCGTTTTATGGTTGTCTCCAGCGTTCGGGTCCTGCGATTGCTTTGCCTTGCTGATTTGGCAGCCTGGCAGCAAGGACTCCTCCTGCTAGTTAGCACAGCCCTCGCGCTCTCTGCGAAACGTGCCACAGCTTAGACACTCTCCTGCCACGCACAATTCCTTTGTCAGGCCACTCTTTTTTGCCTCGTGCTCGGTGTCCTGGTGGTACAGTGGAGCCTGCCCCAAGTCCTAAGAGGATTTTGCTTTTTCCTGATATCAAAACTTGGTGAACTATCACTTTCCTTAACTTGGGTACTCTTATTGTGCTTGGAAGTATATCCTTTATACATCCTTACATATATTTTCTCAAATATAAGTTAAATATTTCCTAGAAGGACATGCTTTTGGTAACCTGCTTTTCCCACTGTCTCGGCATGGAGGATGTTCTTTGCCATTTGCTCGCTGACTTGCCTGCGGCTGCTTGAGGCAGCTATTGCAGCAGCATCTTCTACATTGCGTATACGCAGTGTTGCGGGCCAAATATAAAGTGACAAATTCAGCCAGCTTGTCGGAGACAGCAGTCAACCTTTGACCTTTATAAAGTAGAATTATGCCAGGTGAAACTTGATAGAAGAAAAGCAACCTTTTGGCAAAGCAATCATAAGAAGGAAACATAAGAAATATATTGAAATAGCTACAACATTCTATCTTAAAATAAGAACAACATCTTTTAGAGTATTATTCAGTAAGTAATAAATATATTTAGTCTAAAAAGATGCCAAAACATATCAGAAAAAGATGTGAAAAAGAGTCTTTAAATGCAATCAGAAGTTGAGAAACATAGCCTTAAAAATTCTTTCTTACAATTTCTATCTTGCCATTAGCAATTTATCCTTTTGACAACCGTAAATTACTGGTTTCAGGTTCGAAATATTTTATTTGTACGCTATTCTACGCTCTCTCTCTTTGTGTCCTTTGGCAATCCGCTCAATAATTCATCCTCCCGTTCAAATTTCGCTTCTCTCTCTTCTTTTTTGGCTGACAAACTTTTTGGCGAATCGAAATTGGTTTTTGTTTAAATTTATTGCGAGTTCAGGGTCCAATTAGGACACCCCGAAAATCCTTGGCCCCGACATCGAAACCTGAAATTGCATTTCCTAATTGATGTCGAGCCCCAAGCTCTCGGCTCACAGCTCCGAGCTTCCAGCTACCAGCTTTCAGTGTCGAATAGTCGACGCATGTTGACCGGCTTTGCTGATGGCTGATGGCTGATTGATTCGGGCTCAATTGGGTCCGGACAAGGCGAGCAATGCCTAAGGGAATGTCCTGTGTGACATCCAGCCTGTGCCTGCCCTTCGTTATCCCTACGCCGGGCTTCGCATTGTTCCATTTCCTGCTGCTGATGGTGGTGTCACCTCGGACTTAACCACACATGATTGCCCGAGAAGTGAGGCGCCTCTTGGGCCATTAATGGCTTTTTCCCGCCCTCTAAACGCTCCTCTTTATCTTCATCGGGGCTTTGCTCTCTCCTACTCTCGACTTTTTACGGCCTTCACGCGACGGGATCCTGGTTATGACTGGGCTCTGGTCCTGGTAATTGATATTAAGACAAAAACGAGCCTAATGGGATGCCGCAAACAAACAAATGTAGCGAGTGGATTTATTTTTAGCCCGCACAAAACTTTCTGCCTTCGCTGTGGCAATAAGTTTTTACGATCTCGTGAAATTACAAAATATGAAAACGAATGAAGAGACTCAAGTCTGGCTGAAGTAATAAAGTCGGTCTCTTAGGACTTTATATATAGTATATAACCGATTATCAGACCATCGCATAAATAACCTTTTGGCCTGCAGACCACACGAAATCTTTGCGTAAATCAATCGCAGCAATCGGGAAAATGAGAGTAACCCTAAAAAAAACCCTAAGGCAACCGTCATAATTCACAGAAATCAATTTGCGGAAAACAAAAATCGTCTCAAATAAATCACAGAAAAAACGAGAGAAGCTGCAGAAAACTGCTTACATAAAATAAAATAAAATGGAGAATGGAAAACCTTAAAGCTATGCCAAACAGGAAGGACACGGTGCGGAGCGGAAGCTGGCGGCGGCAGGCGGAGAGTGAAAGGAGACGGGAAAAAGTTGCGAATAAATGGAATTATATCCTTGGCAATAGCTGCACTCGAGCAGAAATGATCAACTGCTGCAGGCAGGCAGTCAGGACGATGAAGGCTCAAGGTAAGTCAAATGAGGCTGAGGCTGGGCAATACTAAAAGGAACTGACGTTATACACTGGGGGGAAATTTAAACCATTTTTTAATGTTAATTACGTTTTAATAAGCTTTAAATACTTTTTTTAGAGTCCGTTTTTTGAGCTTCTAATTTCTGTAAGACGTGTAAAATATATTTCTAATTATTTCATGAAAACTATCTCATCTTTTCCTCTCTGTACCCCCCAACGAATATCCATTTTGAGGCATGCAAACGTATTGGCTGCCAGGATTGCAGCCTCCAGACAGGAAAAGTGAAATGCAGGAGCCCATGCGAGTGCCGGCTCCATGACGTTGCATCTCTGGCAGCTGCGGTCTGCTCTGTGCAGGATTTAAGCCTTTTCAGTGACTGCTCCTGCTCCTGCTGCTGGTCTGCTCTGTGCCGATAAAACGCTTGACTGCCTGCCGCCGAAGGGGCAAAGTTGAGGCAATTTATGCAGGGGGGAAAGTCGGAGTCCAAGTCCCAAGTCCCAATGGCCGCCACACGCTAATGAAGCAGACCCAGGCCCAGGCCGCAGGCCAACCCCTAATCCTTGACACGTGTTGCCCAACAAAGACAGCAGGCCAAAAGGGGGGAGCCCCAGAAGGGCTCAAACAGACTGCGAGGCATTTGAAATGCGTTCCCATAATTATGGAAATGTTATAAATAAACGGAGAAAACCACAAAACCGAAGGTCAAATGCCCTTCAAACTGGATATAAAACTGAAGAGAGAATGAGAGTCTTTCAAGGGAATTAGCTGTTGATTAAGCCCGGGCAAGTGTCCTTGAAAGGCAAACCAGCTGTTAGTGAAGGATGGTCAATTTCCTAGAATTAATGAAAGAAAATGTGGCTTGCAAGAAAAAATCTATTAAGTAATAACTTCTCTACAAAAATATATAAACTTGCAGGTTTAAGAACCTCAACAAGTCTCTAAAGATTTCAAAAATTACATCCTTTTTAAAGGTCACACATCTACCTCTTGGAGAGAGTACAGAAAAAAGGCAACCAAGTTGGGCCACCGCCTCCAAAAACAGGGAAAGCAGAAGCAGGAATAATGGTCAGCAGACGCGACGCAAAAGAAAAACACAGACTCGAAGGAATGGGGAAATCCTGCCAGAAATCCAGAAATGTGTATTGGACTCCCAGGTCCGGGGAAAATAAATAAAACAATAAGAGATGAAAACTCCACGTAGGTAAGGCGAAAACAAATGACAAATGAAAGACAAGGAAATCTTTCAGAAGGAAGCGGAGGCTTAATAAGGCAAAGGATTCCGGGGATATGCAAATTGCTGGACACATGGATGTCCTTTGGTTAATTGGATTTCCAAGTCAATTTTAAGGCAACATCATTGAATTTGCAGTCGTCGAAGCGGTCTTGAGTCAATTTGCCGAATCATTTGCAATCTCAAATCGCTAAATTGGCCACATCTCACTCTCTTACTCTCTGTTGACCCTCTCTCTTCTGCTGACTGACCCTGTGCTGCCAACTGGCCATATATCTTGGCCATGATTGCTTTTCAATATTCCAAGGCGAGCAAATAGTTTGAATGTTTGGCATTTGCCAAAATTCCCCCTTGCTCTCTCTCTCTCACTGAGTGTGTCCTCTGTTGTCTTCGAGGGGGAAAGAAGTTCAAGGACAATTATGCGCGCCATCGAAAAGGGAAGGCATTCCCTTCGTTTGTGGCTGCCATTTTTTTCCCCATTTCCATGGCCCTGACGTTTTATCAAAAAACGCTCAAATGCGTCGCAGCCCGAAAGTAGGCAACGGCGGTGGCGTGGGAGGAGTTCGCTCTGTGTGCCAAAAATAAAAGGCGAATGAATGACGCATATTACATGAAAACACTCGCTATAAATGGCCAAAATGAGGCTGCATCCCCCTCCGTAAAACCACCCCCTCCTAAGCGGGGGCGTGGCGTAAACAAGCAGCAGCTCGTTTGGTGCGGAAATGCAGCTGCCACGGGGGAATATATATAAAGATGGCCAACAAAATGCGGGAAAGACGAGTGAAATGTGCACCTAATTGCGTACTCAAAGGATGGCCAGCCAGCGAGGCGGGGTCTGTATTTTCCATTAGTATTCGTGGAAAAACCACCACAAAAAAATAAAGAGAGAAAAGGCATTGGTAACTGCTTTTAAGTTGAAAAAAAGAGGAGGTTGAAGTCTAGCAGTTTGTTGCAGAGTCTATAGAGTTCCTGGAACAAATTAATGGCTTGGAAAATTTATATGATGACTTATGGACCATTAAGGTGACTTTGTAGTTAAACTTTAGCCTTTTGAGTTATTAAAAAATCAATTTATCTTAGTGGGATTATGGCAATCCTTATAATTACAAATAAAAAGGTGAAGCATAATCTCTTGTTATGTATTAAAGATCTTAACGAAACTTAAGAGATTTGATTACAATTTAAATTCTTTTTAATATAAAAACATTAAGATTTGAATGAAGAACTGTATTAAAAGTAATTGTATATATTTTATTATTATTTTTTATTTATTTATATTATAAAATATAATTTTTCTCCTTACCGAATTTCATTAACGAAATTTCTTTAGCCTTTTCCCATCTCCATCTACAGATTAAATGTGAAAAGGGGAAACCCTCTCTCTGAGCTTAAATTAAATTAATAAACTCATCCAAAAAGAGGGAAAATTGTCTGCGGCAGAGTTTCGGCCATTAAGCGTTGCAACAAGCCATCAGCCCGCCACTGGGGCACGAACAAAAGGACGAAGTTTTCACTTTTTCGGCTGACCTGCCCTCGGCCCTGGATTCAACCCGCAAAAACCCCAGCAGTGTCCTGTATAATGGCTCTTAAACAGTAAACAGCAACGAGACACCTAAAAATAAGTACTAATTTTGGAACTAAAAATCAAAAGAACACATTATATAAAAAGATATTTTAAACTGAGTTTATTTCTACCCTAATTAAAAAATTAAAGGCATTGGAAGGTTTCTCTTATACAATGTATTAATGATATTATTACTAAATTGTATACAAGAAACAGCTTTAACTATTTATTATTAATATTAAAATGTTTAATAAATATAGTGGCTTCACGCTTGGTTGTTTTTGTAATAATTTTAGCATAAAGTAGATTTGATTCCATTTATTAATAATTATATAAATTTAAAGCAATTTTTTAAAGCTTTACTTTCCCCATTTTCCCAGTGTATAAAAAAACCATCTAAAACTACGACAGCAGCAGTAACACCATCAGAGGAACAAGAGGACCAGAACAGGATCAGAAGGACGCTCGGCGGCAACAACATCAGAGGTGCGCCTAACTTGATGTTGACGACGTCAACGGATAGTTTCAGCATCGCTGAATTTTTGCAGCTTCGACTTTGAGGGTTTTCGAGTTCGCTTGTTGCATGTTGCAATGTGTCAGCAGCAGCACACCCAGTTGCACCTTCCTCGTCAGCCCTTACGCCACTTGCATGCGTTTGACAACATTGCCACCGCCGCAGCCATTGACGTCATTGGAGTTAACCCTTGCCCCAGGTTCAGGTGGGCGTCGATCCATTTTCGGTACGAAGGGGGCAGTCCTGACAACGGCAGGACCAGGACCAGGTCCAGGTTCAGGTCCGGGCCAGAGTCAAAGCTGCAAAAACTCGCCGCCATCAAAGCGTGCCAGGGACACGGAAGACTATTTGCTATCCACTCCACTCCACTTTTTCAGTGGCTCTCCATATTCCCTCATAGTCGGTGTCAATCCCTTTCCCATGGGCTCGAATATGAAATAGAGTGCTTTTTCCCATTGCCGCGACAGCAAAAACGACGGATGTTTGAGGGGAATTTAAGCTGAGGCAGATAGGACCCTGGGCAATCCTTCAACTACAATGACAGAGAGATTGGAAGGAATTTACTTTGTTTTTTGCATGAATGAAATAACTTCCTTTGTGGCAGTTCTATGAAGTTGGTAGAGGTGTATTTTTGAGCTTTAAGCTTAATAGGAGTTAATAGAAAATTTAACATTTGAAAGAGCAAGATAATATTATAAATTCAAAAAAATATATATATATTAAAGATTAAAATAATTTATTAAATATGATATAAAGCTTTCAATGTTGATTCTATCTTTAGGTACCTAAACATCTTCTCATAGATATATGTATGCATATAGCAAAACTGTACAATCATAGAACCTCTTCACTCTTTGCCTTCAATTAATTCTCATTTAAAAACACAAACTAAATTATTCAGCTTAATGAAATGAAATTTCGCAGTCATAAACAACAACGATATTCGGTTAGAACCGGAACAACTCGGTTCTTAGCTCGCTTTTCCATGTGCCATTGACCGAGAAGAAATTACAAGAGCGTTTGAATGCTCACTTGCAGGTACAGATACAAAGATACAGATACAGAGATGCACTGCAACCGATTATGTCATCGCAGTAAAACGGACAGCAACAGCTGCGAGCGGCAGATACAATTGCATCTTTGCCATCTCGGCGAAGAGCTAACCACTTCCTCCTCCACTTTCAGGAGGACGCTGCTGCACTTAGTTCCCAAAAGCAAACCAAATTCGGCCACAAAAATTAATTTCCCCCAAAAGGGAGGGAGGGAGGTAGGAGGGGGGAGGGCCACGAAGTGCGGCGGAGGCGGGACAAGAAGTCATTTGCGTCAACCATCCATCCTGGCAGCTGACAGCAAATTCAATTTGTAAATTTTCATCTCATTGTTGCTCTCCGCTGGCCGAGAGTGTGCGAGTGTCTGAGTGTGTGTGTGTGTGAGCCACAAATGGCTGCAGCTGTTGGCAACATCACAGCATCAAAGGCCGAGGCAGTGGCATAGCAGCGGAGGCACATACATCCTGGCAACCCAGCAGTTCCGAGGAGGCTTTCCTCAAATGAAATTCAATTCAAATTAAGGAATTAATTGGACTGACTTTGAGGGGGTCCAAAAATCACAGAGAAAGTTAAGAAAATATTATATTATTTTATAAGATTGAGAAGAGAATATTAATATTAATGTAAAAAATATTTGAAGAATTTTTGTCACAATATAGAGCAATATTTTCATTTAAAATAAATGTAATAAAAGTATAATTTCTTGAACAATAATGAAGATTGAATATTTGTATAATTTTATCTGTGTTTTAAAAGCTTAAACTTCTGACAATGGATTTGACATTAAATCTTTAACTATTTTTAACGTATTATTTTTAGATACCTTCTATTTAAGAAAGCCTCTTTAAAAATCTACTGATACTCGAACTATGTGCAATATTCTGCTAAAATTCTACCTAAATTTTCGCTTAAAAAGACTCTAAAATATTTATGAAACCACTATATATTTTTCAAGATATATTTCACAGGGTATCCATTCGTATTCCACTTTATTATAGTTTAAAGACAATATTTTATTTGCGTTTTTTGTTCGCACTTTTCATTTACCGGATTGACCTTGTAACAAATATTCGCAAATTGCACCAGCAACAGCAACAAAAATTAACAATAACAACAGCAGCAAGAGCTGCATTGGACAACAACAAAGCCAAAAGCTGCACCACACAAAAAATATACGAAAACAAAAAAAAAATAGAAATAACCACACGACATGGCAGCGTCGTAGATACAAATGTATCTGCTAGCTTGCAGCTGTAGTCGTATCTCGCTGCGAGTTGTGTCTAGCTGGCGTTTTGTATCTGTCTAGCTGTCTGTGGGCGCTCGACAGGCGCTAGTTTTAATGCTTACATAAAGTGGCGTGCTGAAAGGCTGCACAGAAACCCCAACTAGCCGGGAGAATTGGAGAATATAACAGAGAACCTCAACGGAGTCAAGACCGAGTGAAACTCTAAGGCGGGAAGATGATGGCGTGCCCAAGTCAGAGACTTGCTCGGATTCGCATTATTGCCATCAATTCAGACGGCAGACGCGGGGCACATATATATTTATATAAATATATATATATCTTAGCACGAGCCGCGTTTGATTGCTTGATTGAAATCTATGACAGTTTGAGAACCTGCCAGCCCCCGCGGCAGATTCATTGCGCGGGGCAATTTCGCGAATAATGTGGTTCAAGGTGCTCTCTTCGAATGAGAGCGCACAAATCGGAGGGAAAAATAAATCAAATCTAATAATAATTGCAATTGGATCGATTGTAGAAATTCAACTTTTGGCAAAGAAACCATTATTATTGGGTCTTGGAAAAAGAAAGTTTAATCTTTAAGTAGATCAAACTTAGCTACTTGTAATCTTTAAAGGCGGTTTAGAAATCAGAAACTAAATAAAAGCACTTCAATTCAAACCATTGAACTCTCGTCCAGTCATTCACCCAACCGGGCGTATGTGTAATTTGTCTCAATTAATTAAGTATACGCAGTCATGGCAGAAAGAGATATGTAACATTTCTGCCACAAAATGCTGAAAACCAAATGGAAGTAAGGAACATAACCAAAACGAAAGGGAAAATATGAAAAACTTCTAGTGACTGGAGCCAGAAAATCTGAACGCAAACAAAGCTGGAGGTCGTCGCCGTTGCTTTTCACATTGAATTTTCCGGATGTCTGTCTGACCTTTTGGCTCTTGTTTTTTTTTCTTCCCTCAGCCCGAAAAACACTTGAAAACTGCAGTTGAGATGCAACCGAACGACTTGTCCGGGATCGCCCAGAAATTCGCCATTAAGTGGCCACACTTGAGTGCCATTTGGAGCACAGTGGGCCCTCGTCAAGCAGCGACAGCGGCAATCATAACACTCGGCCAGATAAGCCTCTTGCTTGATTGAACCACTGCAGTTAATCAAAGAAAAAAGAAGGGGCCTCGATTAGAGTTATCAAGAAAGGTGGCGGATATTTCAGAGGAAAGACAGCTGCACAGTGAGGTATATTTTCTATATATATTTTCTATATATATATTTAGACATAACCCGCTGGCACTCACCTTTTTGGGTTATTACCCGCTCATTACCGGCTGTCACTACCCCCGCCGGGCAGCAATTTCCATTAGCACAAACATGAATGCTCTCAGCTCGTCTCTTGTGTATGTTTTTTTTACGCACATCAAAGGGGTTAAGTGCAGGGGGGGAAGTAGTAGGGAAATTGCCCATTCATAAAGCATTTAAATTTGATTCCCGAACCGAGAACAGTGCAAATTCATTTGCCGCACAATTTGATGTACGATTAAGTTTTATTATTTCTATTTTTATGTGGCAACAACAGACCAACAAAACTAGCTGCCGTTCCGTAATTGCAAGCAATTTGTATTCACTTAGCATATGAGCACAATGGACACGCAGATTAGATTGGATGATGGAGCAGGAGCAGGAGGAGGAGGGAGCTCCGGACTGGAATCGCTATTCGTGGGTGGGATACGCCATCAGAGACGACGCGATGTCACTCGCAGATGTGTTTGACAACATGCCCACTGTGCGTGTGCTCAAATCTGAACAATAAAATAAATTCACAAATTCATATACACACATATATACAGCGAGTCTCTCAAGACGACGTGAGCGTCATATTAATTTATGAGCACCCAAAATATGCCAAAGGCCCAGACAAGAAATTGAGTAAGTGCAAAAAAAAACATAAAAAGAATTAACAAAATATAACAAAAAAGTAACGAGAGGAGGAACAAAAAAACGAACTTCAAGTCGTCATCATAAATTCATGCACAAAGCAAGTGTGTGCGTGTAAATGTATCTGACGAATGCGAGTACGCGTATCTGAGTCGAGCTTTGTAGCCATTTTTGGCGAGTTGCAAGCTACGCGTTTGCGTGTTGAAATACTGCTTTCAATTTTTTTTTGTGTCACTGCCCACAGAATTTGTACGAATCTCTCGATTTGGTTTTCGGAATCGCATTGAGGATTGAGCATTGCTCTCCTCCAGTGGGCGTCCGTTGGAAATGTGGCAGCGACTTTCGGAAACTGCAGCCAGCTTGGGCAATTAATTCGCACAAAATTTATATAGGCAGACGCTTTCCCAAATAATAGTGCTCGGGATTAACCAAAATTAGAGCAAACTATCCAAACAAAATCCCAGAGATAAACACAACCAGACAGCCACGTAATGGATAAATAACTTATATATGCGAAAGAGCTGAAAGTGCGGCCAAAATAAGGCTAACAAGAAGGGGGGGGATAATTATCATTTATTGGGAATGTTATAAGAACTTTTGAAAAAATTAGAATTTACACTAAATATTTATTTGAAATTTTGAAATTGAATTTATTATTATTATTATTTTTGTTTTACTTCTTTCCTCTTCAAAAAATCATTTTAAAATCAATTGAAAAGACTTTAACTTTCAGTTTATTAAAATGATGATTTATAATTAATATAAATACTTTAAATTTTTTCTGTTTATTAAAATTTCTTTAATTAATTTCTCCCAGTTAATGATTTCCTTTTAAAGTACTGCCCAAAGTAGCTTTGCTTTTCGGGTTTTCATTTCGTTTTAAGCAGCAAAAGACGGCGCTACATTTAATCTAATCTTAAGCAAATAAATGGCATCATGCACGGGCACACTCACATGAGCATATATGTACTATATACATATATATATATTCCGTCTAAGATATGGTATGAGACTCTCTGTTTGTTGTGGGCGTCGTCGCTGGCCTGCTTTTTGCTCGATTTTCAATATCGTTTGGCGTTGGGCGTTTGTTGAAAGTGTTAAAATCAGTTTACAGCTACTGCCAGCCGGCTGACTGATTGAGTTTTAATTGAGAATAATCGCCAGGCGATTGTAGATTTAATTACAAGCAGCAGCGGCAGGCGCACAAGCGACCTTTGACATTTCTGCCCCCGAATCGAAATCAATGTTTGGTTTGAGCAAATACCAAGGAGCACGCGTCCTTTGTGGCATATATATAGTTTAGTATATATACACTATATATAGTGGGGGGGAAATGGAATTGCTACGCCCAAAAGGGCTTGCAGGAATTGGTTAAGCCCGTGACTGTGGTCGGTCCTTCACTCACTTTACCGCATTTCAATTTCCGTTTTTTGTTTTACGACTGAAAGCATCAATTTTCGTTTTATTGATTTCGATTTTTATTGTCAACAATACGGAATACGGAAAATTGGACGAGGGCCGAGGGGTAGCGAAACTGAAACTGAAATGCAAATGGCAAACACACACCCAGACTTGTTGGGGGGGAGAAAAAACTTTTTGGCGAAACAAAAAGAAATTTACAAATAAATCCAATTAACGCCTTGGCTAAGATGCGTGGGGCCTTCTGTCTCGGCTAAATTCAATTTTTATTCGACCTGAGAAATAGTCTACCTGATTTCCACGCCACTTTTCTCACTCTCATTTGCATTTTCCTTTCATTTGCTGCGCATTTTTTGCTCCGGAAATGATTGTCTCCCCGTCTCACTTGTTTTTTCAAGCATTTTGCAGCTCAACTTGGCTGGCAGCTCATGCCCAATAAAAATGGGCTCCCTGTCGCGTCTTCCCCCTGGGGGGAAGTGCTTCACTCTGGGCAAGATTAGCGAGGCTGCCGAGCGCCAGAAGCGGCGCCTATCGCCACGGCTGTCGCTGCTCGTCGTTCGCCAAGAGATATGCAAATTCGGGATGTGCTTATTATCTGGCCATGGCCATTAGATAGCACTGAAGCTGATAAATTGCAGTCAGAAATAATCAAAAAAGAAACAGCACTCCAATGCCACTTATTTTGGTAGATAGAAGGGTATATAAGCTGAGGGGAAATGTGTTTAAAGAAGTCTTGATTACCTTTAAAAACTATTCAAAGCTTCTGAGAAAGCTATAAGAGGCTTAAATTAAATTATTTTAAATAAAAAATTAGATGCTAAGTATTTCCAGCTTGCTGAATAAAAAGGGCTATAATCGTTCTCCATTTTATTGCATTATTTTCTGCATTATTTATGGGTTTATGCTTGAGTAAAAACATCAGAAATTTATAATAAAACGCCCCTTAAGTACTGAGTATCTTTCTAGTCCGAACACTCACCTACAAAGTTCCGGTTTATTTGCGGTTATTATCAGCTCTTTTGGCTTCCTTGTGTGTTTATTCCACCTCGATCAATAAAGTTGGTCCATTGCATGGACCACTGGCTTCTTCTATACGGCGCCATTCATTGTTCGATTTTATGGCTGAGCTTATAATTTTCTTTGCTTTTCCATGCTTTTCTTTCCTTTTTTTTAGAGAGAACATTACGCATACGCCATGTTGTGGCCCATAAAATGTGGTAGCCATAAATAATTGCAACATTAATATTTATGCTTTATGCCATATGCAGGCACTAAAAACCACAAAATGAGTTCCGAAACCAAACAGAGAGAGCAACAATTACATTAATAAATTTCCAGGAATTATGAGAGGATATTAGGAAGCAAGAAAAAGCTGCGGCTAGATAATAAATCAACTTAAGAGGGAGGAATATTATTTATAAAAATATTTTTTAATATTCCTTTACCTTTTCCAGATCCTTTAAAACCCTTTAAAACTCCCTCCACGAACACTTTACCTTTTTATCACAACGTCAAACGGGACGCTAATGTATTATGTTTCAAGGATATGGTCACACACACACACACATACAAAAGGGATAACAACTGTCAGCTGGTCAAGGATTTCGAGGTGTGTTCTTTGGCTTTGGCTGATAGTTGAGTGACAGGTGAGCAGGGGGCAAGGGGATGAAGAGTGGTGTTAATAGGTGACAATATGGGCGGTTTGTGGTTCGAAAAATATAACGCATACGCCCCGGTTGACCAGGTAAAAGCTTATTGATATGCCATTTTCACATTTTACAGTGCAATCGCATCAGAATAATTGACTTAATTAAGTATTCGCATGCGGGAAGAGCTCTCGGGAGTTCACCCACTCCCAGCCCCATTGATTTATCGTCACTCCCACACACACAGCCCACGCACATTCGGAATGCCATTTTTCATCCGGACACCTTTCGTCCTTCCACCAGCGAAAACCGTTGTTCCACCTTCCCACCTGGGCCAAGGCAATCGAATAAAACTGCAGGCGGCCAAAGTTGGGCTTTCGCTTCATTTGTTAGCCAAGTTCTTGGCACGGAAAATTGAAGCAGCTGCGGATGTGGCTGTAGATGGGAGTGAGTATGGTTTTCGGAGGATGTGGGATGCAGGATCTAAAGTCTCCGTAGCAATCGGTGACTGCTGAAGCGTAAAGGAGGCCTGCCGAAGGTCATGAAAAAGCGCAGGCCAAGGCAATCGCTCACCACTCACCCGCTCATCCAACTGAATCCGGAGGCTTTCAAGCCTGAATAGTAATCGAGTGGCTCCGCACTCCTGCCTCCTTTCTGCCCCCATTTCTACTCAGTTAGCCCAGTTAGCTTGACGGCTTTCGAGCCGGTTGTGTGTAATTAGTAAAGTTTGTGCCACGAGTTACTCCCTGTGGAAAGTTATTAAAATTCGCTCTTAATTTAAGCAGCGTCAAGCATATTGATGAAGGGCGGTGAATAGGCTTGGCTTGGGATCAGCAAAAAACTAATTCCCAGGGGCAATGTAGCTTGAAACTGATTAATAAACATTCAAGGGAATATATTATAATTTTAATTTATCAACAAAGCATTATGGAAAGTAATGGGGAAGAGGTTACTTAATGGAGTTTATATATATTTATTGTTAATTGGTTTAAGTGATATTCCATAATGATAACTATTATATGAGATTAAGTAATAAATAATAAACCAGTTCATTATGATAAATAATATATATTTATAATTTGATAATAATTGGAACAGCTTCCTATAAACCAAATGATTTGCATAAGAAAGTGGAATTAATTAAGGTAAAGGCTTTAGTACTTAATCTTCATCTTCATCTTAATCCTAACTTTTAATAATCTCCTGTATTTCCTCTTACTTTACTCTTTAATTTGAAAAAGTTTCTGCAAATATTATTTACCAAATATTCTTTGCTCTTTATAGTCAAAATATTGGCAAAATCATAAACAAATATTCCTCCCAGCAGAATTCACACCAGAATGTTTGATTATCATCAGACTCTGCCCTCTGCTCACCACAAAACTATCTCTCAATTGAGGCTTGTGTATTTATAAATTTTCTTTTATTTTGTATTTTGTCTATTTTTGTGTATATATGCTCGTCCTCTCGCTCCATTATTTTATTTATTTTCAACGCATATTTTAATGCCATTGACGCGTGCGGAGTGGCATGTTATTATTGTTATTCCTTTTTTTGTATTTTGTATTTCGAGGCTGTCGCTGCTGTTGACGCTGTCAATTTTAGTGCCGTTCATGCGGTTCAATGGGTTTAAACCATCTGACGTATGCAAATGCATATAGCCAGAGCTGAAGAGTGGGTGGAATGATGTTCAGTTTAATATAAAAATATATATATATCTGAATTTAAAGCTTCAATCTTTCTCTACCCCTTGATTTTGCAATCTCAACTAATTTCCAGCCACGCGCCTTGCCAATCGTTTTTGGGGAATCTCTATCTCTCTCTCGTGAAGCTAATTAACGGACATTCGGAGAACATGTTGCCCCGGCAATTGAAACGAACGCCATGGGCCATGAGCTCATCCACTCGAAGACGCATTCCGCGGTTAACAAAAATCCAAGTTACTCAATTAAACTGAAGCGGAGTCGAGCAAATCAAATTAGGGGCAAACACGTTTACCGTTTTTTGCTCCACTCCGCTTCTCTCCTCTCTGTTAGTGGAGCAAAAAAGATCTCGGTCCGCGGCAGTTATGGCGACACTCATACGCCGTGTGTGCCATACGTACGCGTTTATCTCAATTTGCGAAATACGCAGATACAATTAGATATAGGCCCGCAGATAGTATATCCAGACAATGTGTGTGGGCCTATCGCGGCAGCCAGTCGCGTGTGTTAACATCGTTTCTAATTAAGGTTCCCTCTCCCCCAAGAGGGAGCGGAGCCAAGCGGTTCACCGTTTAGGGGTTAATGTACCTCCAATTAATTTTACACTTAGCCTTTACCTTACCTCGACTTGACTTGACTGGGATGTGACCTCTTGATTGGACCAAAATAATGGCAAATTAATCGCCTCGCCTGTCATATTGCCTCGCATTAGGATCGATCCAAGGGGAACCTAGCCCCGAAAACGCTTGGATTTCTCTCGGCTGTTGGCCCGACGGTGAGTAAACAATTGTAAATTTGCTGAACGACATTTGTCTGCCTTTCGCTCGGGTTCTTGTTTGTGGCCATAGCTGTCGGCCACGTTCCTTAATTACCAGACTTACCTGACCGCAGCTCCTTCTCTTCTACCCTCTCTCTCTCTTTGCAAAGGCAAATAATTATTTGCATTAACATTAACATTGGAGCATGACTCTGCACTTTGCCACAAGACTGTCTGACAGATAAACCAACACAGTTAACTGACAGGAAGATAGAAAGTGAGAGGGTAAGGAGGTCCTTAAATAGGTTGGAATTAAATATGATCAATGATTGATTGATTGAAGGTAGTGTGTAGTGTGGGAATGCCAGAAAAACACACTTTTACCACATGTAAATGGTTCACAAACTTACTAAAAACCACTGAAAAATTAATGATTCGTTTTTTGTCATAACACTACATTTATTTTTAATATTTACTAATAAATTATGCCAGGATTGCAAGCAGAAATTAACTATTTAAAAGGTAATTATTTACTACGAGTTTTTACTCAAAAAAAAAAAACACACACATAGAAAAAGAGGTCATAGAGGAAATTAAATTTATAAACTTTTGTATATAATATAAACTTTTCCTTAGCCTTTTAATATACTAAAAAGTGTTAAACATTTATTTCAACCATTCCAAAATGTTGTGCAAATAAAACTCGGCTCCAAATTTCTTAATTTTTTTGTTAGAAAATCATGATAAAACCAAATTCTTAACTTTATTTAGTATAAAACTCAATTATAGGCTTCCCCACAATATATATTTCGGGTTTGCCTGCAAATTTAATTAAATTTCAGCTGTCCACAAATGAACAGCTGCAAAAAAAAAAAATATATAAGGATGAAAATGCCCTTCAAAAACCACAAAGCTCATAATATAATATTTGTGATGTAATTGTAAATAAACTTTAAAAATCATCTGAATTCAAATATAAATAATTTGCAACAAAAAAATAGGAAAGGAAAATGCACATTTCACCGCAGAATGCAATCAATGAGAATTACCGCAATTTTCCTCTTTGCCACTAATATGAAAATGAATTAAAATGTATTTTATCATTTAATGGCACTCAATAAAGGGAGCAAAAAATAAACACAAAAGAAAAGAGCTGTGTGTCCCCGACATTTTTTGGAGAGTGGCAGAAAGCCAATGCCACAAATGCCGTAACACTTGGTACTACCATAACCCACACATGGGGCTCCGAAGCTTGCCGTAACCCGTACCCCATACCCCGTTCCCCGTTTCCTCTGCCTCTTTACCCAATCGCCTTTTGACTGACACCGACGCCTCCGCGTTAAAATCGGAGCAAAATAAACACACGTGTGAACATAAATTGAATGGCTGGCCAAGAGATGCGCTGCAGATACATCTACAGATACAGCTACATTTACAGATACGAATAAATAGGAAGCCGCCGCAGATACAGCCAAGCAAACAGTTGAGATGTTTCCCCTACACAGATACAGATACATCCAAAGCTACAGCTACAGATACATCTGCAGCTACGGATACGAATGGACGAAGAAAAATCAGCGCGAAATTGACGTAATTGTCACAAATTTCGTGGGAAGATTTGAGACGCCAAAGGGGAAATGCTTTCATAACACACACACAGAGTCGGCCTGTACGGGGAAAACCCGCTAAAAGGAAAAAAGGGGCTTTTCTCCAAGCTGGGCTAAGCTGCTGGTTCATCTTAGTTAAGCTTTACTTTTTGGCTGCTGCCTGAAAGTGTCTCTTCTGTACTCGTACTCTTTTCCCTTCCGCTCGACGCAGGCGCAGTTTCTGAGTATTTTTGGAAAGTATTTTTGGCAAAAGCCGGAATGATGGAATGGCCAACTGACAGACTGACTGACGGGCAACAAGTTCTGCCGGCCTGTCCGCCCCTGCATAGATGTTAAGATATTAAAAAAAAGAGCTAAAAGATATTAAGATGCAAAGTGATGCTCTCTAATTAGTTTTCAGACGAAGGAGAATCTTTCAGCAATCGAAAAAAATAAAGCCATAAACAAATTAGCATTGTTGTAAAGAGTTATGCTTGTGTTTCTCTGTTTTTTTACTACCAATAATGTTGCTAAAAATAGAACACAATAACAGCAATTAAAAAAGAAACTAAGGAAAATCTAACGTAATCTCATAACAAACTAGTTCGTATGCCGCATTAAAGGTTAATTAAAAATAATTGTTGTTGGGATACATCGCAGTCTAATTGATTTTGATTCAATTAATATTATTCCCCTTTGAATAGAGAGGGATTTACTGGGTTTTGTAATGGAAAATATGTAGAGTATGCGGTCGAAAATAAATTATCACAACAATTTTCCCTTTGTGAGATATTTCAAAGTGTTTTTTTATTTTCATTTTTTTCAAACTCAATTACCTTGCACCCTGCTGATTTTGTGTGTACACATTTGTTTTTATTTTCATTTGCTGTCCATTGTTTGTTTACCCCTTGCGCTGCCGCCTTCTAATTTGTTAATAACGTTTGGTCAATAAAATTCCAGTTTATGGAACTGATAATACAATTATGTGGAACTGCTAAAACAAACGGTTGCCTAAATACATTTGTATATAGATTGAGGTATGTATATATATGTATATAATTCTCCCTGATCTTATATATATTCAAGATTTTGTATTTTATTTCAAGAACGAAATTAAGATTTAATTTTCTTAATTTATTTCTTTTTCCTCAACATTGTGTGGCCTCCTCTAGATTTATATAAATAAACAAAAGATATGTGGTTGATTCTAAGGCATATATTATATATATATATATATTGTATATGTTGTATCTTAAGGTATTTTAAGCAGATTTTCTTGCCTTTTATTTAGCGTTTTATGAGTAATTTTATGTGTATATGCCGCATACGTGTTTGTCTGGACTAATTTGCTGGCTGGCTATTACTCATGGGGAATTAGCAGGGAACATCTCTAGCGGGCGATCGAAAGATACTTTCGTATCTCTAGATATATTCTGAGCTGAATGCCAAGTCGCTTTCACTTGGAGTGAATTTTGCGCATTATGGCGAATTACTCATTTGCACTTAACAACTTCTCGCCAGAAGCTTTTGTTCAGCAGCTCTCCGCCCGCTCCAATTACCAGTAAATTCACTGAAATAATTGCACATATTCGAGAGTCTGGACCGTAAAACTTACGGCCACAAAAAGGTACATATACTACGTACATATCTACGATGCACTCGCAATCTATATACGGAATGGGGGTGGTGGCGTGGCAACTCCTTCTCGGTGGGTGGTTGCCGGGCGGTGGTGGTGTCACTTTGTGTGCTCAGCCAGTTGGAAAATGAATTCAAAAACTGAAGCTGACTCAGCTGCAACCGAATCGGATCTCTGCTATTCTCTCTCTCTCGGGGAGTATGGTCAATCCGCTGGCGCTGTTTATCAATAGCCAATGCCACACACAATGCCCTCTGTTAATAATTAACTAAAATTGTCGGATAGGTATCTCGCGGATGCCTCTGTGTACACTAGGAAAATTCTATCGATAGAAAATTTCTAAGTTCTCAGGCAAAACTAGTGTTTACTTAAAGCTTTGCCTTTAATTTTGTTAGTTTTAATTGATTTTAGGTAATTAGTAAGGTTTAAATAATGGTTCTTAAAAGAAAATAGGAGAAACTACTTTTTTTAATAAGTCTTTCTAGATTTTCTAATGCAATTTATAGATTATTTTTATCTTCAAAATTTTATTAAGACATTTCTACATGTGTTTATGGATAACCAATATATCTTATATTTCTTTTCTTTACTTAAATAGATTTTTGAAGGGTTTACAGCTAATAAAAGTTATAAAAATTATTACAAAATTAATACCAAGTATTTTTAACTATATCTTTGAAAAATATAAGTTTCTTTGATGTAAGCTTTAATGATTATATCCCTCCTTTTAAGAACCAAAATATAATGAGTGCCATAAAATACAATTTTTCTCGAGTGCACTATTATTCCGCTGGGAATGATGTAACCAGCAAATTGCAGTCCAGCCCCAGAGTAGAAGCCCAACAATTATCCAATGCAACTCGGACGACTCCACTCTAATCAGTTTAAGGAAAGTTATACATACAATTTGTGGCATGTGCGAATATTTTCCAGGGGTGAAAAACATTACTCGTAACGAATCAATCTTTGCTGGCAGATTGTGTGTAAAGTTGCTCCCTTTTTAAAACTTGACGACTGATGAATAGACTTTTAATTAACCCGTGCCAGAGCCCAGAGCAACCTCTGTCACCACCCTCGGAATGTGTGTTTGCACAGCTGCTAGACCAGCACTTGGCGGGAATATATATATAAATTCATATAGCTTATATATAGTAGTGGATATATATATCAGGAATGGCCAACGGAATGCCTTGGCCAACGCTCAATTTACCGCACTTTCGGGTCTGTCCATCCGAAATATAGTTTCTTGATTAATATAGATTTAAATTCGTATGAATTTTGTGATAAATTATGCGCAGCATTTCATCTTACACACACATTCCCAGCGAATATTTCTTGCAAATTTGTTGGCTATGTAGTTTCCCAAATTCCTAGCACATTTCCCTAAGAGTTCACTATCAATCACTTAGGATGCCTTTGGTTCAAAGACCTGACATCAGCAGGGAGGGAAAGACAACGAGTCCTTGCTCATAAAACGTATTTTCAACTTATTTTCCAATTACCAGAGCCAATTGCCTGCCAGTGCTACCTTTTGCTGGCCAAGCACAAATCCAGCACAAAGGCCAGGTCACCATTACCACCGCATCCATATAGATTTCCACAACCACAATTGGTTGACTATAACAGAGAGAGAGAAGAAAATGGTAGACAAAAGGCTGGCAAGAGGGGGAACCTAATTGGTAAGACGGCGACACATTGAAAAGCATTGCCGCTTTCAGCTTTCTCCCTTTCCTTTGGTTTTATTTTTTGTTTTTTGCAAGTTCATCGAGAAAAACAATCCAAACCAGATACTCGACGAGGTGATAGCCACCCAAAAGTCACTCTGAGCGAACAGCTTTAACATCCCTTTGAAAAACGTCGATATACATTCAGTAATTAATGCAATATCAACTCGTCTGGTTTGTATAATTTTGTGTCAAAGGTTCGCATTAATTATATTTGTATTCAACTTAAAATGGCCAATGGCAGTAACACGTGAATTTATAATTACAAAGGAAAGATGATTAAAAAGGGTTAATTAATAATAAATGTATTAAAGAGCAAAATGTAGGAGAAGCTATTGGGAAAAGAGACTTTAAGGTAAGGTTTTAATGTAACTATTTAAAAATTTATTATTTGAAAATGGAATTTCAGTAAAATTATACATTTAAAATATCAAGAGAAACAAACATTTAAAAGGCTTTAAAACTTTCTAAAAATTGCCTAAATTGAACTCAATTTGGCACAAAAGCTTAAGTATCTCTATTTTAATATCTGAAAATGTCTTTTAAATCTCTTAAAGAAAAAAAAACAAAGCAGCTTTCTTATATTTATCTTTTTGAAGCTCTCTAAAGTCGTCTCTTCAATGGTGTTAAATAACTCTAGCAACCAAGTTGCCTCTTCAACTCTTGCATCGAATTTAAGCCGAATTTCCGCAAAAACTATTCATCGCATTTCCCGCACCAAAGATTTCCATTCCCATGGGGGGACTTTCAGGCCCCTTTCCCCTCGTTTATGTACAGGGAAAATTCCGCTTTGATGTCTTCTCTCAAACATACACACAAAGTCTGCTTCGATGTTCAGTTGGCCATGTCGGGAATTATTATTTTCCATTGCTGGCCTGCATAAAGGAAAATTCCCTTGCCCCAGGACACTCTCTCACACACATACACACACAGAGAGAAATCATAAAGCTGCTTAGCTGTCCCTTCGTGCATGTCCTGGCCAACTTAAGGACAAACTTGGCAAAAGGAGCAGCAACCCCCCAAAAGGGGGGCTAATGCGAGCGTGGCCGAAAAAGTGTTGCTATAAATAACCTTAGACGTCCACGGTGCGCCGTAACCTCACATTCCATATAAATATGCATACACAGGGAGTGTGTGTTGTGTGTTGAGTGTGTGTATTTGTGGGAGTGTTTGAGCCACACACATAGCATGTACACACGCCACACTTTTTGTCTGCAGTCAAAATCAAGGAAACAAAATAAAAGCAGTTTCTGGTTTTATTTACATCCCCCCTAACCCCACTCCCCCCTCTGTAGACTTTTCCTTATGTAAGGAAAATGGCCCCTTGGCAAGTGTGTCAAAGGTGTATGCTATGGAAAATCGGAAGGAAGGAACATGGAAGAAAAACGAAACAAACCAAAAATTATGCAGAACTTTTTGACAGTCCGCAGTCCTCTTTCTTTCATTTTCTTTTCTTTTTTTTGTTGTAGCTTTCTATTATTTTCTGTTATTTTTCGTGTTTCCTTTGTTGTTCTTGTCGGTTGGAAAGTTTTTTTTAAACTTTTTTTCGGGTCTAAAACTTTGGGAGTACGGAACATGCAGACAAACTTAAATTGAAAGGGATACAAAAAGTGGCATGTGTGTGCATATCTTTGGGGCTTGGAAATAGGTGATTTTTGAAAAGATAATGGATTGCTTTTGAGATGTGTTTTCATATAATAATTTATTATTTTTATCAAGGATAAATATAAGAAAACTAAAAAAAAAAACTAAGGAAAAGTTACTAAAGGGGATGACAGAAAACAACGGTATATCAATACAGAAGGGGACTTTATAAGCGAAAGTCAGAATATTTTTTAAGGCAATAATCGATTAAGTGCGATATTTTTCGATATTATCAAAGTATTTAAAATTACATTGAGATTTATTGTGCGATAAATAATAATAAATTTTATCTCTTTCTTTATACATCCCTCGTTATGATCATTAGAAGATAAAACACCTGGTTCTGCCAACATTCAGAGTTAGTTTTTGCAGTCATCTAAAATTCCCAAACGCAAATTCAGCGACAAACTGCATGAGTCTAGTTCAATCATAATAATTAGTACTTTTGAGGCTTTTGAAGCATATGTATATTTAGGAACTATCTGCTTTTCTTCAAGAATAGATCACTGGAAAAAAATGATTAAGTCAGGCAACCTATTCCTTTAAAAGCAAATAAACTAATATACTTACTTTCCATACAATCCAATTTATTTGCAAACAGCATCTGGAATGGAGTGCTTTCATGGGAGCACTGACAACACTGCCGGCGCACTTGAACTGGAGAAAATAATAAAGAGTTTCCAACGCAGATGCTTTTCATTTTAGAAATCCAACGATTGAGCCACACACACATATCAGAAAAAGGAGGTAACCAGATGTGCTGCTCCTCCTTCAATCTTCCTTCTGGCCTGCTCATCCTTCTATGTATCTTCCCCTAAGCAAATCTGGGGGAAGACTTCATCAAACCGACTTCAATAAGAACGCCCACAGTTTGTGTATATATTTTTTAAGGATTTCAAATTCATTTTATTGGTTTTTTTGTTTGTTTGTTTCTTTTCCTTTGTGTTTTCTTGTTTCCTCTCCTCTTTATATCATCTTTTACTTATAATTCTTTTCATTTTTTTTCGCAAATTTGTTTTTTATTGTATGCTTGTTTGTTGTGTTTTGTTGTTTGGTTGTTTGTTTGTTTTTGTTTTTGTTTGTTTTTTTTTTTTAAGATTTTCCATCTTATTTGTTGGTTTTAAATATATATATGTATATATATATTTGTATGTATATGCGCTTGCTATATAAACTTAAATGTATAAACTAAATTTAATAACTTGAATTTCGCTTTCTCATCCTCTTGCGTTCCGGTTCTTCATCTCACATATATTTAATATTTTATATATATTAATTAATATATATTGTATCAATATGTACCTCGAATCTTGCACGCACACACATGAAACAACAACGAAAGGGTTTCGGTTTCTCTTACTAAACGCAAAAACTGAGGAGAAAACTCACATAAAAAAAACAAGGACAAGATTAGAGGGTATTACAAATTAGTGCACAAGTTGAATTAATTATTTAATACATAAACGTAAAGCATACAAATCGTTAGTCAGATAGTAAAGCTCAGGTTGGGCTCCTCAGATACTGTATCTCTGCATCTTTAAAGAGCAGTGCTAACAGATAGATCTAAAAGTTAAAGGCTAACACAAGTCGAGAAACAAAACTAAAACAAAATTGCACAAAACTTAAAGATTGACTTTCTCCCGCTCTCCTGCTCCTCCTGCTCCTTCCGCTACTGCACATATGTTTCGAATATATATATATTTAGGTATATATCCACATTAAATTTTATGCTCAGACTACCGTAGATTATTTTCAGTATATGTTATGTTTATGTGTGTGTTTCAGCGCTTTGCCAGCGTGTTTCTTGTGTCTGTGTCCGTGTCCGAGTCCTTGGTGTTTCTTTGGGTGACTGAAAAAGGACACAAAGGGATCATCGGGACACCGAAAAACTAGTTGGAAACACATAAACATGTGTGTATGCTTCATATAAAGGGGGATGGAGACAGAGACACAATTGTTAGATGTGGTGTGATGTGAACATTCGTGGCTACAAACATCATCGTCTGCTTACTCGATTGATTTCCGTTTTTTTTTTTATTTGTTTTGTTTTTTTGTTTTGTTTGTTTACTTTTATTTACCATTAAATTTAGATGCTTAATTAATGCCTATTTATGACTTTTGTCTCGCAACTAGTAGAACAAATGATCATATATATATCAAACATAAAAAGTATGTATATAAATTAATTTTATTTGTTACGATCCCGAGTTGCTCTCGCTCTCATTTTGTATCTCTCCTCTCTCACAACAACAACATAATTTAAAAGTCTTGACTTTTAAAAATAAATAATAACAGGGAAATAAAGAAAGGAATACGGAGAAGGGTGAACTTAAAAAAAAAGGATCTCGAAAACTTCTGTTCTCCTAATAAAACCATCTCAACTCCTCTCCGCACATAACGAAACAATATTTGTATATAAATATACTCCGATCGATATTTACTTGAATATATATAAACGTAACTGCTACACAGTTGCCTTGCCCTTGCCTTTAGCTTCATTCTTCCACCTACTCTCCTCCTTCTTGTTTCATTTCCAAATAATTATACTTAGCACATGATATTCTCTTTTGTTCTGCTCTCGTAAGTATAATGCTTCAATCTTGTGTATATATAGACTTGACTCCGCCGACATCCTTCGTCTTCTACTACTCTTGCTTCATCTCTCATGTTCATTAATGCTAGGTTTTATACGTTTTTATACACACAAATTTCAGTTGATTTTTTTTTCCTTTTTTGGTTTTTATGTTGTTTTCTTTTTTGTTTTTTGTTTTATGTGGCTTAAATGTAAACATTTAGATTTTGTTTTTTGCTTTATATATTTCTTGCTGCGTTTCAAATGTTTCTTTTTTGTTTGTTGATACTTTTTACTTGCTTTAGAATGCCTTTTTTCTATATTTTAGGGTTCTTCTGAGTGGTGTAGAGTGTGTGTGTGTGAGTGTTTGTGGATGGATAACTATTCATGAGTGTTTAAATGGTGCCTTACTTGTAGGTGCCACTGTGGAAATGGTCCATGAGCATAATGTCCTCTGACTCTGGTTCTGATTCTGGTTCTGTTTGAGGTTCTGACACTGACTCTGATTCTGATTCTGATTCTAGTTCTGGGGGGCGGGCGGTTTATTGTTGCACGTCGTCGCTGATTGTACAACATTTATATACGCATATATATATATTATATATATTTATATAAATATCTAGAGACACGTCTACACGGCTAAGACGCCAAATCATCGTCGTCGGGGGCTACTTGGAACGCAAGCTCGCTTAGCAGGAGGAAGAAGGCGGAGGACGTACCGGCCTACAAGTGTCCTCATTTGGGGCGAGTTTTGGCTTATATGGTTTTATTTTTTTCTCTCTTTCTCTTACTCAAAGGTTCAAACTCGTTTCATCAGCTCTTCTCCCGCGCACACACACACATAACACCTTGTGCTTAATCGTAAGATTTGCCTGCTGCTTCCTTGTTTGTTTGTTTTTTTGTCAAGCGCACTGTGTGCACCATAATTTTTGTGTTAAATTTAACCTTTTTTGTATTTAATTTAAAAATCTTTAAAGCGTTTACACTGCAGTGTTTAGTGACCGATCGACCGATCGAAATGTAATGAAATTTTTCTGGCTCTTTGATGGATTTCCTCTCACGCTCTTCGCTTCCGTTTGCTTCGGGTTTCTCTCTTGTATTCTCTTTTTCAGTTAAGACTAAGCTACATTACAACTAAATATCTGTAGTCTCGCGGTTATATATGCTATATGGTTATGAATGAATATTTTGTTGTATTTATGTTTCTGTTACGATATCGATATCCTCCGGGGTCCCTGAAGAGGTTCCTTCCAGTTTGAAGTGACTGTTCCGGGGGCCAAGTTTTCGAGCTCTCTTCCACGTTGAAGACCGAGGGGGAAATGCTGAAGAGGAGTCAAGAAAAGAGATATACTTAGTTAGTCGTCTGCAGACCCAATCAAGCATGCAGGCATTTGCATAATTCGCAATTTATTGAGCTCTCGCCTCGATCGACTTTGACTTTAACGTCTTCCGACCCGATCCGGTCCGGCACCAACCAACCTTGACTGAGGGGCCTCACCGCACTTCCTACTCGGGTTTCTTAACCTCTGTCGCATATCAAATCAAAAATCAAGCTCAAGCATAGCCGATAGCTCATGCCGGGCATTAAAGTAACTAATATTCAAGCCGGAGCTCGGAAGCGGTTCTATTAATATGTTTAATTTGGCTTTTGTGGCTACTACTCGTTTTGGCTTTGGTTATTCAGCTGGGTCAAGGTCGTTTCTTTTAGCCGAAAAAAAAGAGGTTAACACATTTTAATGAACCCAAGAACTACTTAAGTTGAGTGAAAGCGTGGGTGTGATATAGGTTTTTTAATGGCAAATTCCTAAAACAAAGCGTGGGAGAAGGGCACTTAGAAAATGGAATTTTTCAATCAACAGCTGCTGTCAAAATCATAAAAAGCTTTACAAAAAGTGTTAAGCTTTTAAAAACGAACATGAAGGGGCTAAATTTTCTGGCTTTTGTGATATAATAGAAATGATATATATTTCTCTGTTAAACTTAAATAAATTTCCATATTAAACCAATGAAAAAATGCATTAATACCCGAAGCTGTAACCCCTTTACTTTCAGCTAACCAATCCCGAACGGCTGTTCCAATTAAGGCATCTAAACGAGAACAGTTCTATGGCCACTTCAAATGAGCAGCTTACAACCTTGTGGACACCCCTGGAAAACCCCAACCGAAACTCTCCATTGAGGGACGCCTTTTCTGCCGGCGGAAAAACTCGCGCGAGGAGAAATTTTCCCATGTCCCCGGAGCAATATTGGCATGTTAAAAGTTTTATAGATTTTTGCCTTATCAGTGCCGGCACATGCTTGGCTGCTCGCTCCGCCGGAGGGGTGGTATTCAGGGGCGTAGGCATCTCTGGCACTGGGGGCTTATGACGTCAGCGGGCCACAGCAGCGTGCTATATTAAATCTCTTACATGTATGCATGTATGAAACCAACCAAATACAACAAAAAAAAAAAAAAGAATAACAAGATAAAATATAAAAAAAGAGAGAGAGAACAAAAAAAAGTTTTGTCGGCTGGCTTTATCGCTGAAACAAAAAGCGTCACTGAATCGCTGCACCCACGCAAAGGTAGCCCAGGTATAGATACACAGATACAGATACACGTTCGGGTATCCGAAATCGGAGAGGTGCAATATCCAGACATACTCAGACTTTCAGGCAGCGGCACTCAGATACTTAAATACTTAGCTACTCGGGTATCGGGGCCTGTGTAAACGTGTGCGAGTTGGAGTTTGGCATTGAATTTACAAGAGATCCTTTGTCCGCCATTGTCTCGAATTACATAAAGCCAACCGTTGGCGAAGCCCAAAAATTACGGCCATCGATGAGACACAAGGAGGTGGAGGAGGAGTAGGCATTACGTGAGTCAAGTAACCAAACTAATGGAAGACAGGCAGTAAACTTTCACCCATCAGCCAAGCTATCCACGGCCTTGAAAACAAAAAAAAACCTTAATGCAGTAAAAGTGTACGTATTTAATATTGATATCCCAGCTCTAAAGCAAAAGATGAACGACTGAAATATTCATACCATCTCTTTGTTGCATAAAACATTTCAAGTTCGGTGTAACAAGTTTCCCAAAGAGCTTCAAAACTTTTGCCAAAGAACCCCTTCGAATCGCTACAAGAAGCCAGGGAAATGGAAATGGAAATGGAAATGGGCAGCAGGCAGGTGGAAATCTCAGCAACATATTTGACCTACACGCAATGACAAAAATGTTGACACAAAAAAGAACAATCAAAAAGAATATGTGCCTCAGCATATTCTACATATACACCTAACCGAAAAAAACAGATACTTAAATCATATGAAAAATAAATTAAATATAAAAAAAAAAAATATAATTTTTGTCTTGATTCAAATACAGACGAAAAACATTTCAATAAATCAGCCAAAAACCAAGACAGCCGAGAGTGGACAAGCCGAAAATATCTTTAGATATATAATTGTGCATATACAATCTATAAATGAACATATATCAACGGGTTTATGTACGTACATACACATATCGAGGGAAATATTATGAAAATGAGCTGAGCTAAAAGTATTTTGATTGTTCGTTCGACCAGCTGTTGTTGCCGCTTTTCCTTTTTGTCAAGAGCTCGGTTGCATTGCAACTTTTGAGAGCTGAAAAAACATTCCCTAACAAACAACTAAAAGCCTTTGTGCAGTTTCCCCTACTCTCTGGTCTGAGATTATTGAGTATTTTTCTTGGGTTGCATAATTTATTTACACATTCCTTAGCTTATAAATATATCGTAAGCCACCCACATGCTAATACAAACCACTCACGATTTTGTACTTTATTTATAGTTTGCTCTTTCCCAGCCAAGTTCGACCACCAAACCCAACCACAGGTCTATCCATCCAACCATCCAGATACAGACACCCAAACCAGCTCACACACCCACTCACATTCCCTCCCAGTTAGTTGGAGCAAGGAGTCAGTTGTCGAGTTTCCCTTGTCGGTAATTACGCATTTTTGCAGTCTGTGTTTTGAGGGCATCAAATATTCAAAGGTTGGACAGGTGGATTTTCTTGTGAATGCGGCAAGGGTACGTGGCTGTCAGTGGGTGGGCCTGGGAATGTGTCGTTCTCGTTGTCCCAGTCCCAGTTTCAGATTCAGTTTCTGTTGCTGTTTCTGTTTCACTCTCCATTTAGTCCCCAGGTCGCAGTCACTTGGCCTTTTCTAAAATGCACAAAGCACTAAACACACCGAGCACACGAGTTGGGGGCAACGAGAACGGGTCGGAAAACTATGTCAGCAATCTTCAGTGCCTTCCAAACACGTCGTCGTCGTCGTCGTCATCGTCAACTGCTTAACTCCCTGCCTCAAAATATCACATATTTGTGAGACAGCTTGTGAGCCCTGGCATAGCATATCTCTTGGTATAGATAAGGCCAGGGGGAATAGGGGGCTTTGGCGGAGATTCAAAGGATTCATTATCAAGGGGTTTCAGGAAATAGCTGTTAGCTCAGGTCATCAGTTTTCAGGGAGCTTGTAATTTTCATAGGAACTATGTTTGATGGGAAAAAGAACTAATGAATGAGGATTCAGGGGATTCATAGGTGGCTAAGTAAGCAAAGGTGTAACCTTTGGTTGCTTTTACTTATTAAGAGCTAAGTACTTTTAATAAAGTGACTTACTTATTAACCCAAGGTTTACTTTTAACTTAAAACTACCCCATTTCTCTACACTTTACTATTCTTTGAAGACCCCCTCTCCCTAATTATTCTCGGAAAAAGCCTTCTGTAATTTACAATTCCCTTTATATCAAAGTTCAGATAAGAAAAGCAGCAAACTCATTGAGATTTCAGGGATTGAAATTCCACAAGGCTTGAGCATCTTAATTAGACGCCTGTCTAAAAAGAGTATCTGTTCCAATATAAATTCCGCCTCTATTCCTTTGAAATGCTTTCAACTGATTTCACCCCTTGAACCCCCAACTGCCAATGCCTTCGCTTCACACTCCAATGCCCTCGTAGATGGTTTGCGGACTTTGGTCAATCAAAGAAATGCTGCTTGTTCGGCGGGTTCAATAAACGCAAAAAGAGGAGATCTGCAATTTGCAATTCACATTCGGCGCTTTTGTTGCTCCCAATTCTCTGGTCTGCTTATTCTCCCCGACAGACACTCGCTTTGAACCCTCAACTTTGTTTAATAACAAAACAAATGCAACACAAATGCAAAGAAAAAAAGGAAGAAAATAATGAAAATACAAATGAAAAGAACACAGAATCGGAATGCGAATGCGAGTGGGGATCGGCATGCCAATTATCGAGGCGCCCTCCCATCGATACTTATACTTGGCCGCCGCTGCTGCTGCTCGTAAATCAAAGTGTGGAAAAGTTTTGGGCCAATCGAGGAATAAAAGAAATAAATGGATAGAGAGGCACGCCGTATCTAATGTCAATAAACTTTTTGGCTTTGAAATCAAATCAATTTTCATGCCAAGCGAAAGCAGACGTCGTCGTGATAGCGCAGGAAAAGTGGCAGAAAAAACCAGCACGCTGAAGGGAAAATCGATGCCTGCTTTTGGCCCTCAAGACAAATCAATTAAAGCAAAATTTCACATCTATATATTTATGTATTTATCTCCTCTGAATTTCACACTGAATTTTCACTGAGCAAAAGAAAATGTCAAGGCAAGCCAGCAGAAAACTGAAAATGAAATGAACAGGAAACGGAAACATGACGGGACGATGGAGGGGTTTGGAAAATACTGAGAGGGCTTTCGGCCCGACAGACAACACACAGAAGCTCAAATTAAAAGCAAATTTCAATTTTTGCACTGACAGTGTCATTGTTTTTGGTGTTGCTCGCTCTCACTGTCGCCACTTTTTTATTTTATTTCTCTTCTCTTTTTTTTTGTTGTAACAAAATTAACTACGAAAGTAATTAAAGACCAGGGGCAGGGCAGAGGCCAGACCGGAGCACAAGCAGGATGGATTGCCGGGGCTGGGTCAACTGGTGCCCGCAGGGAAAACGCAGGCGGAGACGGAGGCAGAGACGAGGGCCAGGAGGATTCCCGGGTTGAGAGGTGGACATAAAGAGACTCAACTTGTCTTGCGCGCGCATGATGGCAATTAACATTACAAACCAACGCACCTACAAAGCGTTGGGAGATTGAGCAATTCTTGGTTAAAATATAATAAAATAAATAAATGCAAAATATTTTTTAAATACAAAAAAATAATTTGGGATTTAAAAATATGCTTATCAAGGTGTAACAATTAATACTCCTTGATATTAATAGAGCATCCTTAAAAGCTAGACTTTATTAAATCATATTTATGCATTAAAATCAACAGTTTTTAGAAACAAATCAATGTAAGACCTGAAAAACCCATCTTTGCAACCTAATATCCCTTGGAATTTCACATTATAAAGAATGTCAAGAATTTCATTTAAAAATGAAATGATTGAATATAAAAACCGAATTATTAACATAAAATCCCAAGTAATGTGGGGCCTGATATTATATTTTAAAACGACCCTCGTATGCCACTCACAAATACCCACACATACAGTCGCAGGCTAAGGAAGCCACTAAGGATAATGGAGGGAGCTAGGGAGAAGAGCAACCGGGACAGAATAAGGGATGGGAATGAGGAGCTTACACGCAACAGCGCCGCCGGCGACATGGCGCACAATTTGTGCGCTGCAATAAAATAAAATTAAAATTTGAAACAACTACGGACGGCAACATTGAAGCGAGGAGGCGGCATGGGCATGGACAGGGGAAGTGAGGCGGAAAATTCAGTGGGAAGCTGTTACGGCTGTATGTGTGTTTGGAGTGCGATGTGAGCGATGAGCACACAGCTGAGCTAAGGGCATCGTCATCCATCGTCATCATTTTCATTTCCCTGCGCAACCCTGCATCCCTTTTGTTACACCCGCAGCATTATTATCTCTTTGCTCTGCTCTCATTTCGCTCGTAATTATGATAAGACTGTAATTACATTTATCTGCTGTTGGCAGCATTCGACGGCAATAGCAATAGCTATACCCATAGCTATGGCAACAATAGCAACAGCTGAGCGGGTACTCACCGCGTAAACCGACTTTAATCGCGGCGACAACACTGCGTATGCGTAATATATGCAAACGCGTTGCGTATACGTCATGGTGTGCCAGTGTCCAAGGTAAGTGCATGGAATTAGCTAAATTATCACTTAACGGCCTTCAAACGTTAACTGCTGCGACTAACGCAGCATGTGGCTGCTCTACCAGAGGGAGTTGTTGCGGGTCGTCCGTGGGGGGGCTTTCAATAAATATCAACGCTTTGACAATAGGTCAAGGACACTTTAGAATCACCGCTGGTGTGATTAGAGAGGAGAATGCCAGCCTGGGCTAGTGCGCAAAAGAACTTTAACTAGTCCTAATTGTACGCAACTGACGTCACCACCATCAGCCATAGCGTTCTGGGAAAGCATTTCCATGCGTAATAACCCAATTAAATTGAGCTATTGAAAACGGTGTAAGGGGGGAAAAATTCAAAGCAGCGTAAAAACACAGAGAAAGAAACCTTAATAAATGAAGGAAGGCAGCTAGCCAGCCAGCCGGCGGGGTAAAGTGTTTTTGTCACCCGAGAGATTGATGATTCAATTAATGCAAAAAAAAAAAAAGGAAAAAGGAAAAAAAAGGTTCAAGTGCAGACCTTTCCTCAACGCCCACACACAACCCCACTGCTGCTACTTTAGCTTGGTGTTTAAGAAAAAAGGCCAAACACACACACACACACACAAAATAATTAATCAATAATTGCGACTTGCGTGAGGGAAGGTAGAACAAAAAAAAAAACGGAACGTAACGAATATATATATATATTCATTTATTTGCCTTTTCCTAGCACCTGGCCACCACTACACGCCCCCGCCAAGAGCCGCCCCTCTTTCAATGTCAGGCCGGCAGGAAACAACAACAGCAACAACAATTATTATTGATTACATGTCAATTGTATTGAATTTGCGGGAAAGAGACAGTAGCCCCTAATTCCCTTACTATGTAGGTGTCCCCCAACCATTCTCCACTCTCTAATTGTATTCCTCCCTGCCCGCTTTTTATCAAATTCAATTAGACGCACGACTATAACCTATAATTGTGTGTTAATAAAAAAAAAAAAGGGGGGTTAGGGTTGAGTAAGGGGGCGGCAATAAAACTGCAGGCATTGTTGTCTTTGTTATCAGGACACATGGAAATGAATGCATCGAGATGATGATAATGACGATGATGATGATGATGTAACTCGCAGAAACTGGCGCACAAACTGTGAGCTGTTCTGGTTACTTATTAAAGGCCACAGCCGTCACCGTCATCGTTGTCGTTGAATGGGGTGCATATTCTTAACCCATTTCCAGGGAACCCAAAAACAAATCAAATTAAAAAGAAAAAAAAAGAAGAGCTGGGGACAAAACAAAAGGGGGAGAGGACCCACCACAACTGATGGGAAACTTGTGAGAAAAGTTGGCCTGCGGCTGTGCATAAATATGAATCTAATAACTCCCTTTGTTTGCTCTATCTCGTCTTCGGTCTTATCGCCCCTGTTGCCAGCTGTTGTTTGGTTCTAGTTTTATATATATATATTCCCCACACAGTTTTGTTTTAGTTTTCTAGCCCATTGTCAACAGCAACAACAACTTTAGTAGGATGACAACTGGCGTCAATAAGTTTTTTAATGATTCCCATATTGATAAGCCCTGAAGGAGGCAGGCACTCGATGATGTATATTTGTTTTGCCTCCAATTGAAAAATAGCTTATCAGCGGAGGAGAGTGAAGCACACATCGACATATCCCTAGATTATAGTGAATCAATGAATTTTAATTCGAGGAAATTCGATGACAAATAAACAAAATAAAAAGTGAAACATGTAAATATACAAACTTTACTGGTTTTTTTACTGAACACTTTTTTATATTCTCTTTCGCTCGTTGCATGAAGTCATTCCTCTTCAACAACTGCATATATGTTACGTAGTATATATACACACACATACATAACACCTGGCCATAAATAACGGACAGTAAACAACGGCATGTAGAAAGGAGAATAAAAATGAAAAACTAAAACAGAAAATTTTCAATTTTCATTGTGAAGCGTTTTCCATGTTCAATTCTATTTTATTTGCCCATAAATTCTGAATGAAAATTGCTGGTTACTGTGTGAGATAGATAGAACGACAGGCGGCGGTACAAGGGGAGTGAAAGAGGGGGAGAGAGGTGGCTGAAAAGTCGGCGTTTATCTCACAGATACACACCGCACAAGTACGAGGAAAAAAACGTATATAGATCGACCATTAGATGCGCTTTAATTAAGTGAAAAGATCTGATGAAGGGGCATTAATGGTTTTACTTATGTAAAGCTAAACATGCTTTTAAAGTTTATGTTTTGAAAATTATAAAGAAAACCTTTAAAAAGAATTCAAATGTATATAATTGCTGTTAAGGAAAAATTGCTAAAAAGAAACAGTTAAAGGATTCCCATTAAAATAAAAGACAAACAAATTTGAAATTCCGGAAAAACACCTTATCCACATGCTGATCCTGATCGAAAACATACACTTTATGGGGTCGCAAAGGCTTGGCCTGGCCCCCTGTTTTCTGCGAAAACAAAAGTGCCCTCGCATTCTAGTAGAACTGGGGAAAGAGTAGCGAAAATAAATAAACAGCGACTACAATTTTGAAAGCAAAAACGACGAAAATAATTGCACAAATGAAACGGAGAGAAAAAGACGCGAACGCAAAGCAGCAAAAAAAAAAATACAAATAAAACAAGAAAACAAAAATTAAAACGAGCACAACATGGCGATGGCGATGGCGACGTGTGCGTTATTTAAATGATTTTGCCCAGTTTGCCTCGCTGCGGTGCTGTCTCAATTTAAATGTTTTTTATAGCCTGCATTCGTCGACTGCCACTCCTAACATTTTCAGAGACAGAGACAGAGATCGAGACCGAGACAGAAACCCGTCTGCGAAAGCGAGAGGGACTGAATACCCAAAAACTGAACGAAATGAAACGAAGCGAAAAAGTTAACAAAATCAACAAAAACACAGTAAAGGCAAAAGGCAGAAATCGTTTAATTTATTCTCGATGCGTATGAAAACGAAAATACAATTCGAGCTTTGCTTTGCTTCGGTTTGCTTTGCTTATGCCTTCTTTATCGCTCATTTCTTGCCCGTGCGCATTCGTCTCTATATTGCTCATACGCCGTGTTGACTCAAGCTGAAGCTTACACCGTAAAAATGCTTAAAAAACTGAAAATATCACGTTTATGGCTTGCATAATGTGCATGAATACAGCTTGCTAAATTACTTTATAACTTTAAATTGTAATCTACAAGTTCTGAACCTTAAAAACTATTGTTTTCAGGCTTCAAATATTACAAGAAACCTTAACAAATATTTCTATATCAAGATGTAACTCTCGGAATTTGCCAAACTTTTAGCAAATTTATTTATTCATGGTTTCTCTGTATCGCTGTCCCTTTTGTATGCTTTTCCTCTCCCCTCTTCAGGGGGAAATGAAAATGGAATTGGTCACCGGGGGAACCAGAACCATTTATCTTATTGAATACTCGGAAAAAATTCCGGGGTTTTCCCTCGCCACCGCCGGTGTCTTAATTGTTTTCTCTTCGTTTGCCGACCATTGTCTTGGTATCTCTCTCTCTGTATCCCCCTCTCTCCCTCTATCTTGGCTATATTGTTGTTATCGCCATTTAGTTGGCAGCCCGCAGCTGCAGCGCGTGCGTGCTGGCAAGCCCGATTTGAGGGCACTGTTACAAGGCTGTCGTCACGGCGGGCCTACTAGTCGCTGTGTCTCCGGCTCTGTCTGCGATCCAACGTTCCCGCCCAAACCATCTCTCGGTACCGCCTCTTAAATTGCCCCCCAAAATTGGCCAGACAACGTCGCCTGAGATTCACAAGCGCGCGTTGGCAGTTGCATTCTTGGCGTTTTCAGCCACAGCTAAACTTGGCTTGGTCTAGGTGATTATTGGAGCAAGACGAATGCGTGCCTACATATAAATACATACATATATCTGAGACGGTATGTGGCGTATCTGTGAGCTGCAACTTCGTAGAACAAGTTTTGCGACCGACAACACAGTATCCAGCTGTGAGTTGAACTTTGGCCGCGTTGCAATCAAAGTCAGCCAAATGCCGCACAATCAGGCTCTAAGAAGAAGGCTAACACAGAGTAACCAAAGTTGGGTGAGACTTTTCCCAAAAGAGATTTTAGTTAAGTGTTGATCAAGTCAAAGTTTTAATGGGGTTTAATTAAATTAATTACTTGCCTTGCTTAAAGGGTTTAATCTTCATAGAAAACGGTATTATTATATAGAAAATAATTCTATTTGTTCTTATTTTATAATATTTTTACGTCACTAGCTTGTTTATTTGTTTCACTAACCAATTTCCACTGTGGAGGCAAAAACCTTTAAGTGATTGCCGTAGGCCAGAGCAAAAGTTTAATTAGCTTATCAGTGGAAATGTGCTAAGACGTGCCTCCCAATCACCCCACTTTTATTGATAACCCCTTTTCGCCCCTTTTTGTATTGATAAACAATCAGAAAATCCGTTGAGTTTAATGTAAATATTCATAGGACTTTAGGCCGCGATACTTAGTACCCATGACTACGGCGAACGGACTCTAATTGACTTGGCCCAAAACAAATGATTGATGGCCTTACTTCTCGAGCACAAGCACAAGCAACAACTGCAAAATGATTATAATTGGTGCCAATAAAACTGTAGACGACACATGTCGCATGGAAATCGGAGGCGAAACATATATATATATATATAAATATACACATGCTTAGCACATAGACAACTCATTTTTCGGGCTAGGCCAAAAGGTCAGGCAAGGTCATGGTCAAATATTACCACATTTTTTTTGGCAGCATTCCTTCTTCTCCGTTGGAGCCTTTGCCAGGAATTTACAACTCTCTTGATTGCGTTTTCTATTTAGTTTTTAGTTTCTAGTTTTTTTTCACATTTCCACAATTTCTAAACTTTATGCGGCATTCACACGCAAAACTCTTCTGGCTTTCGTTTTGTTTTGCTCTCTGGCAATGTTTGGACATAAAACTTATTATAATTTATTAATTACCAGCAGCGTTTTGCCTTTGATAAAGAAAGAAACACAATTTCGTTAATGGCCAACGGGCACGCAATAAGCAGAGCCAAGAAAAAGGGGAAGAAAAGTACGATTCATAAAATAAAAGATATATTTCTTTAACTACGTTTTGCTTTGACATTATTCATGACTTTCTCTCCCCCATCATCATCATCCTCTTCTTCTCTTGCTGCTGCTGCTTCTTCCCAGCCTTTCAAATGGGTCAAGTGTGAATGAATACATTTCTGTGAAAATTGTGGGAGTTGGTTGGAATTCCAATGAAAAAAAATAGTAGCAAAGAGATATTAAAACGTGGAAAATGGTTCCCTCAAAACTTCTGTTTAAGTAGACCACAAACACAGAAAATTCTATTTAAATCCCGAGATACATTTCTTAATTCAGGGAAATAAATAAGTGTATTTTTTTTTAATATATGAAAGAAGTTGAGTTTAATTTCTCTATAAATTGTATTTAAAAATTTTCTTGGAATAAAAAACAAAGTAAGGCAAATTTCTACTAGTGCGATTCTGTGTAACATTGTACTATTTATCTACTCCTCTGTTTAGTTTCTCATTTCGTTCAAATGTAAAATGAATATATTTCTCTGTAAATTCTAGGTTTCTATGTCAATGAAAACAAATTCAATTGAAACTGGGAAAATATAGAAAAGATACAATCCGCTTGTCTACAGGTCTTAACTTTAATGTAGACATTTCTTCGAAATTTGAATACAAAATAAACACCTTCATTGAATGGTTATACAACAAGCTGTGTCAGTTTTAACTTCTGTTTTTATTTACTTCAAGCTTTAAAAATTCCTTTTGAAATATTGTAATTTGTTTGCCTTGGCTTTATCAGTTGTCTAGTTTGTCTGTCGAGGAGATTAGAGTCATTGTTTCGCCCTAACTTATGGCCAGTTTGTGTTACAGTTTGCGTTTACGACCGCATTCTGACGCTTATGGCAATTAATAAATCGATGTTTACGGGTACTTTACCCCCTTGGGGGGCTCTCGCTTCGCTGCAAGTAAGTGGTCATGCTCGAGTTTTTCCTCCTTTTTTTTAGCGAAAACATCACGTAGGGAGAGAGCTGTGTGGGGTAGCATCCGGGGGATACCAAGAAGACCCAGTCACCGGGGGGAAACTAATTAAAAGAATTCCGTGTCCGACGAGCGACTGTCCCGGCCAGAACGTACAAAGACGACGGGAGTAAGAGCAGAGAAATGCCTCTTGTCTCATAATCAACTCTCTGGCAGTCACTCGTTCCGCCCGCTCCCCTGGCAGCAACACAAGCAAAAACATTCCACTCACAGCAATCAATCAATCAAACAGCGCGTCGTCCATCAATCTCCGGCTAAAGTCAAAACAAAAACAAAACGGGAGTAGTTATACCCTTGCCCTGAATATACCCTTCGCTGCCTGGCGTTCTCCAAAGAAAGTACGAAATATAGTCAATAAATTAATATCTCATCCGGCAATATGGTGAGTAATAGCCATCTGTGTGAATTTACAGATTGATATATTGCATAATAAATAAGGAAGTTGGCGTTCCCGTTTATATATCTCTGCTCTGCTTGGTTAGCGAACATTTTCCCCACATATGATGTAAGTTTAGATTAGGGACCCAGTTTTGTATGTTAACGATGTGCTTATTGTAATAATGTGAAGCATATGGAGCAAGCTAATGATCATATCATTGAGCAAGATAATATGGAAAATACTTATTAATATTCTGATATGATATCCTTCTCAACCTATCCTGATACAGTAAATAATTCAAAAGCAAAGAACCTAAGATCAAAGTCAGCTCATCGATTGCGAATCAAAGCAAAGTCTAATAATTATTCTGGCATACTTACGTTTATGTAAATTGTGGTGTGTGGTGGTTGTGGCGCAATCCAAATGTTGGCTAAAGTTTGTGTGTATATTTGTAGATGTTTGGAGCAGGAGTTGACATAGTAGACTTGCCCAGCTAGACGGAGATGTGATAGTTGTAGGTGTTGGTTTGGTTGGGGTGGAGCTGTTGTTACAGTTGTTGTAGTTGTAAGTAGTAGACATATATATAGACAAGACGACGACAACGACGACGACGACGACGATGAGGACGAGGTCCGCAATGCCACGCCAGAGCGGTGGCACCAGCGGGAGCAGTTGCAGTTGCAGTTGCAGGACACAAACGCAATAGCAGATACAATTACAGTTGCGCAGTTGCCTGTATGCAGACGCCTGCAGAACGACGGGGAACGAGAGGCTGGCTGGCGGAGAGTTCTCTTAGAATTCAGCAAACTCCTTGGCGCACTTCTCGGTGCTGGAGATCCGCAGCGCCTCCTCCTCGTAGTCGTCGAAATTGCTCGTATCGCCGGGACCCTTACACCGCGGAATGAACGGCGCCTCGATTTTCTTTTGGAAGATCGCAATCCAGTCGGTGGAGGCGAACCACTTCTGGTTCTTAATATCATTGACGCCCGCCTTCAGATTGCCGTAGCGCTTGGTCAGGTCCACCTGCAGCAAATTACGCAGCAGGTCCTTCAGATCGGATCCGAAATGCGACGGGAACCGCACTTTGCCGGACACGATCTTCTCGTAGATCTGGATAGGCTGATCCGCAAAGAACGGCGGATAGCCGGCGGCCATCTCATAAACGAGCACACCCAGCGCCCACCAGTCGACGGCCTTGTTGTAGCCCTTGGAGAGAATGATCTCGGGGGCCAGGTACTCGGGCGTGCCGCAGAGCGTCCAAGTGCGTCCCTTGACCCGCTTGGCGAACCCGAAGTCCGTCACCTTGAGGTAGCCCTGCGAATCGATCAGCAGGTTCTCCGGCTTCAGATCCCGGTAGATGAGGTCCAGGTAGTGCAGGTACTCGAAGGCCAGCACGATCTGCGCCGCATAGAAGCGCGAGTGCGGCTCCGAGAAGCGTCCCACCTTGCGCAGATGGGAGAACATCTCGCCACCGGGAACGTACTCCAGCACCATGTAAAGGTTGGAGTTATCCTTAAAGTGGTAGCGCAGCGAGACAAGGAAGGGGAACTGGATGGCCTGCAGGATACGCTTCTCGTTCAGCGTGTGCTCCACCTGCTTCAGCTTGACCACCTTCTGCTTGTCGAGGATCTTCATGGCATAATAGTCTTTCGTGGGCTTGTGCTGGACGATCATAACGCGGCCAAACGACCCGGTGCCCAGTGTCTTGATCCGCTCGAAGTCATCGAGGGCGGCGGTATTGGTCGGATTGCGGCGCCACTTGTCCTCGAACTCCTCCTTGGCCTGCTCGAGGAACTCCTTCACCGTCTCGGCGGCATCTACCTTCTTGTTTGACGTGGTGGCGTTGTTGCCCATCTTGGAGATGGTTCCCGTTAGCGATGACAGCCGGAATGTGGCACTGGCCGACACTTGAGCGTGATCCTCACCGCTAGCTCCTGCTGCAGATGCTCCTGCTCCACCGGATGCACCACCTGATGCTCCTGACGCTTCCGCTGCCGCTCCCGAGCCGGAACCGGTCGTGGTGCTTGTGGCGGCGGAGGGCGTGCTCTTGGCGGCGGCGGCTGCTGGCGACGGGCCGCTGCTGCTGCTGCTACTAGTAGCCTGGTCCGCTGCGGCTCCTCCTCCGGCTCCTCCCGCTGCCGCTCCGCCCTCCTCCTCGCAACTGGACTGCGCCTGTAGCTTGCCCTCGCCGGATTGGGAACTACTATGATGGGACTTTTTCTTTTTGAGGAACTGCAAAATGGACTTAGCTATTTTGCCGAGTTACGGGTAACCGGAGCGGATGAAATGGCGGTCCTGCTGGGCCTAAGGGAGAGCTGCACGCTGGAGCTCTCTCTTTCTTGGTTCTCTTATTGGGTTTATGTTTTTGGAAGCGGTTGGTTTTTAGACGCGTTTAAATTCTGGTTTCGCTTACTTTAACACGTTTGCGGTTTCTTTTTGTGTATGGTTTTTTTCGTTAAAACTAGTTTACACTTTAGGCTTAGACTAACATTTGGTTTAACACTTTTTTTTTAGGTTTCTTATATGCTCGCGATTCGAGAAGCTGCAAAGAGAAACGAAAGAGAAGAGAGAGAGAGAGAACGGCACAAATTAGCAAAAGGAATTTGGCTAAAAATAAAGAGTCCAGTTAATCGTAATTTATCTTTATATCGTGCGTGCGTGTGTGTGTGCGTGCGTGCTAATTAATTGAATTTATATTTTTCACTCTTATACGGTTCGCAGTCTGTTTTGTTCTTCCCAGCGCTTTGTTGGCACTTTTTCGCCGAAAGCTGCTGCTTATAATCACTGAATAAATAAACCAAACGAAATCACAGATAAACTCGAATTTAAAAGGGGTGAAGAAGAGCCAGACAGAGAGAGAGCGGAGGGGAGAGCTAAAGAAAGAGAGGAAGCGACTTTCGATCGTGTCAAGTGTCAAACAGCTGATGTAGTGCCAGCTCGCTCACACTCACGCACCGCCGCGCACACACTGTTACACCCGCACACGCATATTTGTTGCTTCTTCTTTCTCACGTCCCACTAAGATTTCTGTCTATTTAAATTATTAAATACTTTTGGCACCGTCTTGTTGCCTTTTGCTTTTGTTTTTGTTTCTTTTTCTTGTTTTTCTTTTTATTTTTGAACGCTTTGACTTTGCACTTTACGCCTGTGTAGGTGCGCGAGTGTCACACTGTTGCTGTGTGTGTGCGTGTGCGCTTCTGGTTTTATTTTTGCAGTCTCGCTTTGGCGCTCTCTTCGCAGGCACTTTTCTACATTTCGCACACTTTAAATTAGTTAAATTGGCCTTTATTGCACATTGTGCTAAATTTTCGTTATTCGATTTGGGCATAAAAATCCCGTGGTTTAAACAAACACAATCGCACACGCATACACACACAGCGCTCGGGCTCGGGCACACACACACGCGCACACAGATTGGATAATCGATTTTTTTTCACATTCATTTCCTTTTGAGTTTGTTTGACTTTGTTTTTGCTCTTTTCGACTTTGCCTCTGCGAAATTACCTTTTTGCAATTTTTACTACAATGCCAGCGGTTCGAGTTCGCGTTTAGAAATATTGCCTTCGACTTCCGATCAATTATGTGCACTGTAGCTGTGGATTTGATGGCTTAGATTAAAAATACCCGCATAGCCGCCGAACACGTCCCGTCACGTTCGAAAAAATTTTTTAACTACTACCAGAGTTGCCAATTTAGTTATTTGCCCGTTATTTCTGGCGGTTTTCAGAAGCAACTCTAAGCTAGAGCTGCAAAACTATCGATGGTACCATCGATAGCATCGATGTTTTGAAAATGGTCCGATATATCGATGTTAAAAAATGAACATCGATATATCGGATGCTTCACTGCATTGTGACGCTTCAAGCTACGCGTAAGTGTTTGTTGATTTAAAAATGTGTATAATTTTATAAAATCATTTTTTTTAATAGTTTTTTACAGCAATAATATAATTGGCGGTTCTTCTATATAATGGATAAGTTTTTGTGCACATCAAGTAAGTAAAAACCTTGATAGCAGCAGTGTATATTATTACAAATCTATTGCGTTTTAGACAAAGTCAACGCTGCTTCTACGTCTCATGCTGCTTCTTCTTCTGATTTTTGCGCTGTATCAGAGGAATCAGCTGATAACTCGTCCAGTAATCGCAAGCGCAAAGGGATTTCAGATGTACCTACAATGGCAAAATTTGTAAAGCGATCCGAAGCGTACTCCCCCACATCATCCAAGAAGCAAATGTTGGATACTGTAATAACAGAAATGGTGGCAGAAGACGTTTTACCATTCAGCTTTGTGGAGGGTCATGGCTTTCGTAAGCTTATGCATTTGGTGGATCCAAAATACGTTGTACCAAGCAGGACAACATTGCAACATGTACATGTACAAAATATGTACGAGCAGAAAATGGCTATTTTGAAACAAAAACTTAAGAAAATCCAATATTGTTCCATAACAACTGATGGTTGGACATCCCGTGCAAACTGCCATTACCTGACAGTCACGTGCCACTGTCTAACGAGGAAAACCATTGCAGTGAGAATATTGCTACAACATTGAAAAACATATGCGATGAATTCGAAATTTTAAAAAAAATTGAGACCATCGTTTCCGACAACGCACCATCAATGAAGAAAGCATGCGAAATATTAAGCAAAAAGCACATTGGTTGCTATGCCCACACTTTAAACTTACTTGTTCAAGATGCACTGGCATTAAGTGAAGTAAATGCGATTTTGAAGTGTGTAAAAAACATTGTTACCTATTTTAAAAACAGCACGATCGCTTATGTGAAATTAAAAAAAGCTCAAAATGTTGTAAAGCCGTTAACTCTGATCCAAGAAGTTCCAACACGTTGGAACAGTGCGTTGCATATGCTAAAGCGAGTGCTCCGTCTAAGGGAACACATTTGCACAGTCCTTTTAAATACATCAAAGGCACCATTGCCCTTAAGCGAGGATCAATTTGATTCCATGAAGGAGATATGCAGCGTATTGGACAATTTTGAAGCAGCTACATTAAACACTTCGTCTGCTAAATCCACCACAGTAAACTTAATTATACCCACGACACTCGGCCTTATGATTAAGGTGGACAGTGCTCTCCCAGGTATGAAAACAACTGTGGGGGTGGAAATTTGCCATTTTCTACAAACCCGTCTGAGGGAAAGACTCGCACCTTATGAAGCCCGAACAGGTACGCGACTAGCGACTATGCTGGATCCACGCTTCAAAAAGGATGGATTTCGCGAGCAGAGTAATGCTGAACAGGCAGCCAAACTATTGGAGACAGAAGTTGCGTGTGTATTGCGAAATGTGCAAAAAAGCAGTATTCTACCTACATATGAAGAACCGCCAGTTAACAAGGAGGACGCTAGTGATCTCTACAGTTTTATAACTGCTAAAATTAAGCAAAAACCGAAGACAGTTCGATCTGACGCTATAATTGAGCTGCGTCAATATTTTGAGCAGCAGAATGCACCGCAAGAAGCAGATCCGCTAGAATATTGGAAGGTAACATTTAAAATATAAATCTTTTTAGCTATAACCATTTTTGAATTTTTTGCAGAGCAATGAAGCCCACTTTAGTTCACTAGCGCATTGTGCGTTAAAATATCTGTGCATTCCCGCTACCTCAACTGAGTCTGAGCGAACATTCAGCAAGGCTGGGGAGATTATATCAGATAAACGTGCGGCTCTAAAACCAAAAGCTGTCAACGTGCTAATTTTTTTACAAAAAAACCAATGGTTAGACAAAAATAATTGAAGTAATGGAAAAGACTTTTGTGAATTGAAAAGACTTACATTTTATGTTTATTTAGTTT
>VNJR01002406.1:0-10643 GCA_008042585.1 Drosophila punjabiensis | reverse complement strand
GACCATGGCAGTGAAAGTATATGCAAAGCAAATAACGCCGGTTGCTCGAAAGCTTTGTTTTGGCCAGCATCCTTGTACATCGAAACTTCTGACCAAAACTCTATAGTCTATAAAAATTACCAAAAAATTATAATACAATCGAAAAACAAACCATGTTTTCTTATAAATTTTTTTTAAGCCAAAATTAGCTAAATGAAATTTAAAATAAGCCAGATTTTAAGCTATATGCATTTCAAGTATTTTTCAAGCTTTTTCATTTCAAAATATGCTAAATCTAGCTTAAAATAAGCTAAAATGGCAACACTGGTTAGGGTACTGTGGAATCGATCCACTTGCCCGTTTGAGCTGCTGTGTAGAGGGGGTGCATTAACAATGTCAATGTCATATTGATTTTCCGATAATGAGGTTATAGTCTCCGAGTTGAAAGACGCCTCATTATAACAATATATTGTTTTAATGTTTTGGAAAAAATTTATTAGTTGTAATATAGGGCCGCGCACATCGACTATGGCCCTAGAAAGTAATGGCTGTACTACAGCGACCTTTGAAAATTTATCTACGCATGTTAAATAAAATCTCTTATCCGTAGTGATATGTCAATATGCAGCATTTCGCCAGCATATGAGGTGGTTGGTGTAATACCCAACTCTTGCTTCTTGGGGTGTCTGTTGTACTTCCCCTTGGTGCATGTCTTGCAGTTTACAACCACTTCGTTGACGAGTTTGGACATATTTGGAAAGTAGTAATCCTGAAGGACTTGTTTAACATTTTCCTGAACTGCCCTGTGAGCGCGGTTGTGTTCGCAGATAATTATTTCTTTTTGTTCATTTGCATCCGTGATGTCATTCACGAATTTTTTGCAATGCCAGAACTTGGTTGCCGGGAATTCGGTCACCAAGGAATGTTGGATGCATGCTAGTGCGGAGAGGTCGCAGTATATGGCGTTAACAACGTCTACGTTTACTACCTCTTTGACCAATCCGAATAGCGAGTCCCTGTTATTGAATTGGATTATATGTCGGTTTTTGGTCCCGAAAACTATGAAGTGTCGCCGTAAAGGCTGCTCTGCTTTCTCCAGGGTTATTTGATTCCTGTAGCAGTTCAGGGGCTTATCGGTGGATTCGACCGTGTAGGTTAAGGAAAGTTCACTGTAAATAGTGGCTACGTCAGATTGGGGTTAGTTTTGTATAGCGTTTATGTTTTGTCGTGACAAAGCATCGGCCATAAAATTTTCTTTTCCGTGTTTGTAGAATACCTTGGCGTTGTGTTTTTCGATAAATGCTTTCCTTCGTTTAATTTTGGCATTTGTATTTCGCTCGGACACAGCGAAAGTAAGAGGTTGATGGTCCGTAAAAATCCTGATCTCTTTTGTGCCGTATAGGTAGTTTTGTAATTTTACTATAGCCCAAAGGCCACAAGGCGCTCGAACGCTCTGCGTTGGGACTCATCAAATTCGATAGCCACCTTTTTCGACATGTGTTTGTTAACCGTGTCATTCTCTCCCCTAAGTATGGAGGTTAGTGGTAGCGAAGTCCTTGACAAAACTTCTGTAGTAACTGGCCAACCCTAGAAATGACCTGATGCTGAACAAATTTTTTGGTTCGGTGTACTCCTGAATGGTTTTTACCTTTTCCGGGTCTGTTTTGGCTCCGTTTGATGTAACAATGAAACCTAAAAATTCAACACTTTCTTTGAAGAATTTGGTTTTCTATGGTGCCACTCTCATGTTGGCTTCGCACAGGAATTTAAGGACTGAGTCAATGTGTATAAGGCGGTCGGCAGCGTTTTCGGAGTAAATCATCACGTCGTCTACATAAACGTAACAAATTTTCCTGATCTGCTCACGTAGTACGTCATCGATCGACCTTTGAAAGATGCTTCCCGCATTTTTCAGTCCAAAGGGTAGACGGCAAAATTCATACTTTCCTCCGTTTATGGAGAAAGCTGTTTTTTCGCGGTCTTTTTCAGCCAGATAAATCTGGTGGTACCCCGATTTCAAGTCTAGGGTAGTACAAAATTTTGCCGAATAATGCCATCCTTTAACAGCTGTTTGATTTCTGTGTTAACGAAATCTGCTGCTCCCATGGGGTAGGATGTAGCTTGGAATATACGGGTTCACTAGTCTCCGTACAAATTATGGCAATGATCCAGTTGTTCAGAGGTAGCGCCTCGTTACAGTGCGAAAACACTTGTTTCCTCTTAAGGATCATTTCTTTAAATGCAGCTTTCACTGAATTTGGGACTATTAAGTCATCGATATTTGTGAAGTTCACGTTATCGCATTCGTGGTATTTGAGCTGTTCAGATACGTTTTCATACCTGATTACGCTGTTATGTAAATCTTATGCCGCTCCGGCCTGCGTTAGCAAGTCGAAACCTATTATGGCATCAAAAGTGTTGATAGTATTAAGTAAAAAAAATTGAGCCCTTAGGCCGAATATATGCATAAAGCATTTTTCTTTCATACTACTGGAGCCATGAATGGAACTCACAGTGAATGGGAAGTCGACAGGCATTATGTTCTTTAGCTCCTTTAGGAGCTTTACATAACTCTTTGCCGCTCCAGTGTCTATGAGGATTTTTATAGTTCTCCCCGCCAGCCATCGCTCAATGAAGGGCAAACGAGAGCTTCCTCTAAAAAATGACGTGGTCGTTACCGTCAAATGAATCACTGACATCATCAATTGCATTTAGCGCGGCTGTGGCCGCGTTTTCATAATCTTGAGTTTCGTCCGCATTTGCAGTTTGCTCAACGTTGTTAACCCGCTGGCGTCTTTGGCCATTCATTCTCTCCGAAGAGTTTGGTCTTTTTGGGCCCTGCAAATTTTGGTATTGAGTGTTGTTGTCGGAATTTAGAAGATGATTCCGGGGATTGATTTTGTTTACCCTGATCTACCCAGCTGTCCTGCTAACGCCATGGATCGTTGTTCTGATACTTGTTTGGCTTTTTGAATGGGGATTTTTTTCTGGTCCGCGGTCGGCACCAGAATTTTTCCCTTGTTTCTCGGGCGCTCGGTGCTGGCCCTTGTGAAAATCAGTATTCTGATTTGTTTGCTCAGCTACTTTGGCATATGTGGCCGCGAACATACTTCGTTCGATACTGGCCTCTGCCTCTCTAGCTAATGCCAGTGCTTCAGGCAGATCTTTCGGCTGTGCTGGAAATACAACAGCCCTTAGAGATTTTTTTGACCGGAAAGGAATATTTGTAGGGCGTCAGCCCTAACTTCTGTATTGAGTAATGAAGCCCTTTCGTCGTCATGTGTCATGACAATTTTGTTTGTAACGATGGTCATTTTTCGTTCGACCTAATCGTAGTACTGCATAAGAGTTTGGTCGCCCTGACGGACCGACTCAAGTCCCTGCCGTAATAGGCGCAAATATGTTTTATCTGCGTAGGAGCCGTCTAACCTAGCTAGTATGGCTTTAAAATAGTAACGGCTTGGTAATGCGCGGTACTGCCCTCGTAAGACTCGAATAATTCATAGGCAACGGTGGCGGATTGCCTCCATGCTACGTACTCATCTTGTATGCCTGTAAAATCTGGAATTGATTTCACTATATGTAATGGTATATCGCACTGTGGTGCTTCCGGTATTGACTTTACCCTCTGGTAAGATTCTACCTCTGGCGCTTCTATACGCAAGCTCTGAAGCTGTTGATTAACGGCATTGATCTGACCCGCGAATTCGGCTCTGAGCCTCTGTTCTTGGCTAACTAATATGGCCTGAATTATCGCCTCTATTTGTGTCGCGTTCATGTTTTTTTGCGTTATTTTCTTGTTGTGCCCGTGCTGGTTGATATCTACGGGTATCACGGATTAATCCTTCTTCACTGTCACTGTCAAGTTCGCGTTTAGTTTGCTTATATGGGCCTGGAAAACTCATAAGGCCACTAATGAGTTGACAGTAAACACAAGTTATTGGGGGGCCGAATGTTTTAATTCGACATATTTAATTTGGTATATTATTATTTTATATTAATAACCGTGTGCTTGGCGTCCGAAAGAAAATTTTATTTAGAGACGGCCGATATTAATTCACCTTATTTGTAAGTCACATTTACAATTGCTTTATTTAAACTGTATATTTTTTTATTTTTGTTAAATAATTTGTAGGGATTCTTATTTATTTTTTCCGTTTGTATATTTGAAGTTTGACTGTATTAATTTTGATCAACCCACTTACATATTTTTGTTTCATGGATTCATGGATTCGTTATTAAAGTTGGGTGCCAATTATGTTTTAAGTGTGGAGCCACACGCTGTCCCTCGCCTCTGTCCGTGAGGGTGAGGAGTTGCGATCCAATTGCCACCGTGGCTGGTCCGGGAGATAGGGTGATGACGCGATTGCCACCGTGGCTGGCTCCTCTTATGGATGAGCCGGGCGGTTGCCACTGGCTCTTTTCTCTCTTCTTATGAAGACTACGTCGGGAGTAACTAACTGCGTTGCTAACGGCCCTCAAGGCTCGATAACCAATTTCAAGTTAATAAAATAAATGTTGACGGCCAATGCCGGAGTTTTATATTCAAGCCAATGCTCTTTATTGAATATCCAAATTAAAAATTGAAAACATAATTGACTTTACGTGAGCTATGCGCGGCCGGCAAGCCGACCGCTCGTGTACCAAGGTGCTGACACTAGCCAAACCAACATAACTCACCATACAGTGCACCAATAAGAACCAGGCACGGCCCCTAAAAATGTTTATGCTGATTTTGCAACTAAACACAAGGGTGATCCAATAATCACCCAAGATATGTATCGACTTATGATTACTCCTTAACAGTGTTAACAAATATACAAAGAGCGTTTTAAGGGAAAGAGGACATATTAAATCTAGCGAGTTGAAGGATATATGCAATTACCTATAACGGTAAAATTTTGATTCACTGTCCCGTGCGAATGTACTTGAAATTAAATATATATAAAATTAAAGTAATTTAAGAGGCATCAGTTCACAAAAGTTTAAAATTATTTGTATTAAAATAATGCCTCTGGATTCGCTGAAATTCGCTTTTCGTGTTCCGTGCGATTTACGTGAATATCGTCATTATCTTATAAATGAAAATTTCCCCAAAATAAATATTTACACCAATGCGAGAGCTAATGCTAAGCAAGAATCAACTTCGGCGCGCCAAAGTTAATATACTGTTGCAGATTGCAATTAGATTATTAATAACACAGGTCTACAAAAAAAAAAAAACAACACGGAGAATAAACGCGACAGAGTTTGAAAGATCTTGGTCTGTACATTGCTGATTCGAAAACCAAAAGTTTCCATCACGTACCAATTTTGAGAAAATCCAATCATTTGATTTCATTTGAGCCTAAAACCAGCTCTGGGGCACGTAAGGTTTTCGTGTTATTAGGCTTTGAAAAGTGCCAAAAAGGGAATTTTTCATACTTTGACCGTGATTTTCTCAAAATTGGTACGTGATGGAAACTTTTGGTTTTCGAATCAGTAATGTACAGACCAAGATCTTTCTAAATTTGTCGCGTTTATTCTCTGGGCAGAAAAAAGTGTGTTTTTTGTCGACCTGTGTAATCTATCCAGAACTTATATGATAATGAATACTTTCATGTTCATATTATGTTTAAAGTTTTACATTTTTTTGTAATATATTTTAACGATCGTTTCTATGGCAGCTATATTATATAGTCATATAGTCAAATACGAGAGAGAGTATATAAAAGACTATCAGCAAAGTTTCATTCAGATAGCTTCAAAACTGAATGACTAGTTTGCGTAGAAACGGGCAGACGTACTTGGCTAGATCGATTCGGCTGTTGATGCTGATCAAGAATATATATACTTTATAGGGACGGAGATGACTCTTTCACTGCATTAAAAACTCCTCACTAAAACTAGAATACCCTGCAAGGGTATAATTATAAATATATTAGTTAAAAACAACGAAGTATTGCCAATTTTGCAATTTATGTACATATACATTTTATATTTACAGTTTAATAGTTACATTTACCGAACATTTATACAGAAAGTTTTTTTATTGTAATCAGAGTTGTGGAACAATCAAATCGAAATTCTGAAAAAAATATATATAGCAAAAAATATATATAAAAATAAATAAAGTACGACCATACCTAAAAGTAGTTTTAAATATGTTAAAAAACAGCAAAGTTGTAGTTTATTCTATTAAGTCCCCAGTCTTTTATATGGTAGGTAAATGATTAAATAGTCAGAATTTCATACAACTAAAACCATATTCTTATACACATAATACAAAATGGCAGGGTTTTACAGAAAATTATAAAAAAAATATATAGGAAAACGAAAAATGATTTTATTTTAGATATTTTCCGATCGTCCCTATGCCAGTTATAAGACATAATCGTCCGATCCTATCTAAGAAAGTAGTTGCGGCATACGGACGGGCAGAGGAACTGTTAAAGCTGATCGAAACTTTATGTACTTTTGCACCACTATAATTACACGAAATAGTATTTGATATAATAATAATATAACATTTTGTATACCTGGGTATACCACTTAGAATACCTTGTGATTAATACATATAATGATTCAAGGAAACCAAACCAAAAATATTTTGATTTGTTTTATAAAAAATGTGTTTTTATAATAGGTTAAGCATGTTCTAAGAATATCCCATTGTGTTCACACCTACAGTAAAGATTGCATTATGTGACAAAAAAGGGGGAAAAAAATTAAAAACATTTAAAAATAAATACTGCAGTTTGTTATGTTATGTAATTTATTATTACATTTATAAATAAAGAAATACAATTATTTATTTATATTAATGTATGAAACAAGAATGCGTGCATATATAGATGTAAATACATATATATATATATATATATATATATATATATATATATATATATATATAAATATATACAAATATATATATGCATATATGTATATTTATGCACGTCTATGTACACACTTATTTGTAAGTATATACTTAAAATGCATTTCTTGCACAATAAATGTATTTATATATAATGTTTAGATACATACAATTAAATAAATGTTGCCAATGTGGCTGAAGTGTGCAGCTCTTAGTTAGTCTAAAGTAAACTACTCCGAAGGTAAGGGCTATTATTTACTACATAACTAACTTAAACATTCAATCACAAAAGCTTTAAAAAATTTTGTGAATCGTATCCTTCAAATAAAATATAAATAAATCCTACAAATGATAATAATACCTTTATTACTAATACATATGCATTTTTAGTTTCTAGTTTCAAATATCGTCGTAATGGCCTACTCATGGGATAATCGTGTAGATTTTGTTGTTCGGTATATGTATGGTAAGTAAAATGTAAACAAATTATTAAGCCACCCATAAGAATATATATATATGTATGTTAGTTTACCACCTAATAAATTTTTTAAATTTATTACTGAGATTCGTTATTTATTTTAAATTACAATAAATTACACAATTAACTTTTAAAAATTTCAATAGGTATAAGCAGGGCATTTTTTTTTTAAGATGGAGTATATAAAATTATATTAAACGTTAAATGAACCAAAAATATAGGTAGTCCTTGCACTTTGCATTTTATTTTAAACAAATGAAAGAAACCCTGCAAGGGTATAAAAATTAGTTGCCCAAAACTCGAGATATGAAATGAAGCATAAAATGACATCAGATTAAACTTTACAAAAATTAAACCAAATTTGTCATTTTAAATTTCCCAATCTGACGGTCATTTGAGTTAGAAAATTGCAACGCAGTGTTGTAGTCCTTCCAGTATCAACAGCCGAGCTGATCTAGTCATGTCCGTCTTCTACATGCCGAAGTTATCTTTCTTGCTTGTTATCTTTTCTATACTTGGGAAGTCAGATATTAGAAAATAATTTAAAATTCTTACCAATGTTCTTGAGTTACAGAAACTATTATGTAGGCGAACTAGTTATCAACATGGTTTTGTTGTAGGCAAGTTAAGTTATATTTGAAGAACAGGTCCATCACGAATTTTAGATATTTGAAAAACTGTGTTCTTCCTATTTTGAGCTTATGTAAAGAGCGCAAAAAAGATTAGTTAATATTTCTCTTCGCAGAGTTCTTGCTTTTGAAAGTTATTCAAATGCAAAATGCAAATGCTAATGACTTCGAAGGGATATTTCCTGAAGCTCTAAAGACCATTAAATTAAATCTCTGAATCTCTGATATCTTTAATTCAAGGGAATGATTTGGAAAAACAGAAAGACAGATTTGCCGAAGTTTTAAAATTTATATATTTGCAAATTTAAATTAGACCATTAATAATATAGGTCAACATGGTTAAGTTGATGGGAAGCAAATGATCATGTCTAAGTGAAACAAGTTAAAGCGGGCGCAGAAAAAAATGATGGTTTCTTGCTTCAGTTACATCATTTAGTGAGACTAGTACCCTTTAATTTCAAAGAATATGGGAATATTTTATTTATTTTCAACCATAATAATCTCTGTTCGAATCTACGAAATATAATTCTCATTTCAAGAACTTTTTCCAAACTTGTATCATCGTACTTAACTAATCGTCGTCATTTTGTTATTCTGTCAAATGTGTCGTCTGAATTTGAAATACTGCTGCAGTTGATTGCAATTTCTTTCTATTGCCACACTAAACAGTCTTTTTTAACTGTTTCCCACATATCAATGCCACAATTTTCATTACTGAAACCAACCCTGTAACCCTTCTTCGTATTCATTATATTTATTTCATAATTTTCCCTACTCTCATTCCGGACATTAACTTAATCACAGTAACTACTTTTATTCAGGCAGTTTGAATTACAATTACAAAACAAAAGAATTTTTAATGAATTTGCGAAAATACTTAGACATTCCTTCGAACCTTCGTGGCTAGATAAACCAAAACATTTTAATTGCTTTTTCCACTGTTTTTTTATGCCAAACCTTCTACAAACTTCGTAGTGACATATTACTTTTAATAGCATAAATTCAAATATATAGATTTTTTAAGCTATGGCATCATCTAGCAACACTAATATTGGGTCTTTTTCCAACCTTTATGTAGAATAGACTTGTGGCCACTTATAAATTCAAGGAATGACTGGCAGGCAACGAGTTTTACTAAGTCTTTTAATTTAACTATCAAACACATTTGCCCTATTCTGAAAGGTTTTAGCCCAATGGTCTTAAAGTTCACCTTATTTTAATTTTCTAACTACGCCGGAGATGTCCTGGTCTCACTTTAATTCCGCTTGAGCCAAGTATTCCGTGATGTTTATTAGTTCTTCTCTTTTTTTGATAACCTTATTGCTTAAAAGTAAAGGGTTTGCTCCCATCACAGTACTCTGTACCAAAGTCAAAAACCTGCAAAAATCCCCACCAACTCTTTATCCAATAACCCTAATAATTACTTCATGCTCTTTTTCCATTTAAAGTCGTTTTGCTCAGATGTAAGAGCGTAAACAGATTTTATTAACTGAGGATATCCGGACCCAAACTGACGAAAATATGAATGTAATGAATTGTCTTACGGTAGTAACAGACTTGTCCTTCGTGTCTTAAATTATGCACAGTGCTTCTCAAGAAAGGAACTTTTATCAACATTTAGTGAAAAGCCTTCTTCTGTTGTTAACGTCTTTAATAAAGTTTCCATTCGCACTAGTGCCTCTTTTTTCGTGCGTGCCAATACATATAATGATGTCATCCATATAAACGATACAGAACAAATATAATATAATATATTCATATAATCGCCATAAATTACATTAAACATTATTTCAATTTTAATCAATGATTTCGTTAATCTTAAACTGGATCAGCATTATCTTTAGCACTAAGCGATACAACATTATCTCTTTCCGCTAAGCTTATCTGATAGGCTTTCGGAGTCAAAAGTGATCGGAAACCCTCCACCTTCTTCAGCACTAGGTTTACGACATTGAGTTGAGATATGCCCAGGCTCGTGGGTTCTCGTCCAGATCAGGCTTCTTTGCTCTCAGGATGTTCTCAACGAATCCTGCAATGAGTTTCCACGCTGTTTCGCTGTCTATCATCTTCGTGATTATGTTTTCCGGGGTTATTGTCCCAACAGCCTCTTCCAGGCAAATGCGCGCCGGTCCGAACCTTTCACATTGAAAGATGGTGTGTTCAGCACTATCGAAGATAGTGTGTTCAGCACTGTCGATCTCCGCATCTCCGTATATACATCTGCCGTCATTTCTTTTCCCTATCGAGTATAGAAAGGCGGCAAAGTAGCCATGGCCAGTCAGCATCTGGGTAACATAGTAATCCACGTCTCCGTGTTTCCTTGTAGACCATGCTACCAGATTTGGTAGCATCCTAGCAGTCCATCTTCCTCTTTCTTCAGCTGCCCATCTTTCCTGCCATTGTTGGAGGGTTTCTTTTCTGGTCCGCTCGATTAACGCTCTCGTCGTCTCTCCTGTCTGTCGCCTCTCATAGATCCGTTTTCGCGCTTTAGCAAGTAAGTCGATTGGTATCGCGCCTGCGATTACTAGTGCAGCAGGGCCGGATACTGTTCGATACGCGCTCGCGATTCGAAGAGCCATGGTTCTTTGCACCTCCAGTAGAGGTTTTGTCCTGCAGGCTGCCTCAAGGGTTCCTGCCCAGACCTCACACCCATACAGCATAATTGCATGGTTTATCTCCATTAAGAGTTTCCGTCTTGATTGTA